>VWZY01004138.1:412086-446916 GCA_013399075.1 Chloroceryle aenea
ATCATCTTATATAATTTGCAAAATATTTAATGTTGCTGTATTTTTTTTATGAGGGTGGGAAATAATCATCTTCTTACAGTAAAAACAATGTGTCAGTAAAGACTACGTGGGAATACATAAAAGCAAGAAAGAATATTGTAATTGTACTGACTCCTTTAAATTCCTGACTTTTAAATCCCATGTAAAGTTTTGTGATGCATGTCCTGGTTGTTCATTGTTCTTTAATTTTTATACTGCTGATGAAACTTATTATTGGGATTTTTAGATACTAGCATGGGTAAATCTTGGTAAATAGTGTGCATCTGGTCAACCTTTATCAATAGCCAGATTGAAAGAGAAGGAAATACTATCATAAACTGATTGAAAAGGTCACTGTGGAATTGCAAGTATGATATGTAGCTCAGAAGGAGATCGTTTGGATTTTCTGCCTGATATCTGATAATGGTTTTTTTCATAGTTTGACCACGCTTTAACTGTGTATGCTAGAGAAATATCTGTATCAATTAACCTTTGTTTTCTTAGTCAACTAGTTATTTTTCTGACAATCCTTCTCTGTGAAAGTACTTATTAAAATACAAGAAGGAGCTTTGTTGAGTCTGTTATACTATTCTGATCTGTAAAAACGTGTTTTCCAGAAGACTATCCCCAGCAAACTGCATATGGGGATCAAATGTAATTTAGAAATTGAAGACTCTGTCCCAATTCTGCAATGCTCAGGAAACATGTTATCCTGCAAAGACAAGTTGCTTTGCCTCAAGTCATTTAAGTCCTGGTGCCTCCTTGGAAGAAGACTTAAAGAGAAATTTGTTTTGCAATTGGTTAGTCCAAGGCATGAAATACTAATATTACCAGATCACAAAAAGCTTTTCTCTCTTAAAGAGAGGTTAAAGTTCTTGTTATTATTTGATTCATTTTCAATTCTCAGAGGACTTTAGAGGGAAAGAAAGGTGACAAAGTCAGGCTTATTTCCCTCAAGTAGTTTCCTCATTCAGACCTATCTACCCTCAGGGTGGTTTAGATTAAGTACAGGGTCATTTTTAATTGCATCTGGATATCTGAATTTAAGTTCTAGTACAGGAAGAATCAGGTACTACCCCTTTTCCAAAGGAGATAGTTGGAGGAAATTCTTATCTTCCTACTTTTGTCAGATGACTGCATTAGAACAAAATGAACCCAAATCTGTAGTCCCCTGGATGTTGTGATGCATTTGAATGCAAGTTTGACATAAAGAGAATCCGTGATTAACTGTATGTCCTTAGGGAGCTTCACAATAAAAAGTTGCAGGGTTATGCTCAGAACTCTTTGTTGTTCATGAATGTAGAAAACAATGTACTTTTTTTTTTCAGGTTTCTGTTTTGTTTTGGCTTGGTTGTTTACTTCTTGTAACTTCCACTGTTGACATATCTTCCAAAAAACTTCCTTGCAGCCTACTTGTTCTTTTGGCAAATTGGAGAATTCTGACAGCCAAATACATCGTTTTCTGGGGGAAAAAAATAAAATCTGAAAAAAAAAAAAATAGCTGCATCTATAAACAGGTTCACTTTTGCTTACATACATTAGATTTTTTAAAATTTAATCTTTTTAGATTAATATTCACTATATGTATATAAACAGAGACCATCTATTAACTTGGCTTCTATTAGAAGGTTCCTCTTACAGTCTTGATTGGGCACAGTTCTTTCAGTACAATCATCAGTCAGAATTCAAATAGGGAATGTTAAAGATCTATCTAGTGCATAAAAGCAATGTCTGCTGGAGGAAGACATGCCACCTGCTGATGCTAAAAGAAGTGAGGAGAAGAATGCTGAAGCTACTTAAAATTTCTAGCCTCTCTTGTGTTGATGACTTGAGAATGGAGGATGAAAATTATGTGGGATTTTATCTTGAAAGATGCAGAAGAAGGTGTTTTACATTTAGAACTGACAATTTTAAAAGAACACAACAATATTTGAGAATTAAATATATTTCAGAAATAACTTAAAACATTTTCAAGAGACATATTAGACAAATTTTCATAGTGAATTTCCTTTCAACATAGTTGTGTGCATAATTACTTGAAAATATAAATATCTAAGTATAGATTAAATATAGATTGCATTTACAGTTGCTGCAATGGAATATGCAATAACTGACAATAGATAAAAAAATCTTAATATTTGCAAGAAAAATTCTAAAAAAATTCTACCAAAGAAATCTGAATATTTTTACCATGGTAGTTAAATATCAGAGTTGTGTTCTTCCTGCATTTAATCACTTTACCAAATATATCTATATTATCATATGTTCCTGTGTCAGGGACAAACTGTTATAACAGGAAAATTTATTCCAAATTTACTTGTGGAATATAGGATTGTGCAGTAACCCTGTACATTCTGCAACCTGAATTCCCTAGTATTAATCCTTGATTTTTTTAAGTGATAGACACAATAAAGTAGACTTTACTGATAAGAAAACAAATCCATTCTTCAAGAAGCTGTCCCAGCGAGAGTAGGCATCTTTGACTTTAAAGAAGGGTATCATTTTCAAAAGGAATGTGAACCTGAGATATTGTGGTGATATTAATGATCTTGGTGGCAATTTAGCACTTACCTTTGTAATATATAAAGAATTATTTAATCTGTTTCTGTTTGTTATTCTGCTATGATGTTGCACAACGCCTAAGGTACCATAGTGCCTTAATGTTACTAATGATGAGGACCCTGAAGCCACTAAGGCAATGTTTTCCAGAGCTTGTCTGGAAGTATTTTTTGTTATAGTTCTCCTGCTCTTATTCTTGGATTATTTTTCTCATGGCCTTGCACCTGCAAACCCTGGTAGTGTTGTTACAGAGGATCTTCATGGGAGCAGATATGATACTATGAGAATTGCCTCTCCCCACCAGTCTTTACTTCCCAAAGCCTACTACACAACAGTCGATAATAATTAAATGCTTGATAAGTATTATCTGTTAGTATATGTGCACAGACGTTTAGTGACCAATCAGTGTACAACACTTGCACCATGTTAACATGCTCCAGGCAGCACAAATAACATCATCGATGGGAACAACCAAAAGGGACTTTGAGGAGTTCCAAGTGGAAAGTACAAATAATGACACCATGAGCAACAGCACTGACATGTTTATCATCACCACCTCCTGCACCAGAGAGATACCCACTTCACTCCCAAAGTAGGTTCCTTTTGTGGGAGCCCTTTTCCAAGTCAGCCATTAAGTATATTTTTCATATTTCATCCCATTCCTTCCTTATTTCATCTGTCTCTCTTCTTAGTTTTAGCTACAGACCTCACTAATAAAACTCACTAGTCCTGAAAATGTTGGAGGATGGGAAAAAAAGGAGATGTGTGATCTATTTAGAAATAGTCATGTTTAATCTGTGCACTAGAGCAGGATTTAGGGGTATTTTGTCACTGAGTAATGTGCCATTTAAAGTTTGATTTACATGGCTAGAAAACTCATAGTTTTGCACTTTAGGATGATTATTGGGTAATGTTTAGTCATGCTTTGGTAGATTTTTGAATAGCTTCGCAATACACCATCTACTAGCATGATTTCCTTCAGCACCAAATATGCTTGCTTTTTCTATTCCTTGGTTCAGCTGTCTCAGAGGAAAGTGAAATGACAGCAGTCTCTAATATCTGCATTGGACTGTTTCTTTGGTGAGGACTCTAGCAACACACTGCAGATAGTGTTTTAATTGATCTTCTGCATCTCTCTATTCATATAGTTATGTTTTTATCACATGTATGTTGGTCTGTATTGTACTACGTAACTTACTGTTTTTCATGTTCTAAAGCAGATGCATAAAGCTTAAGCCCATTTCTGTGAGGAGTGTATTATCATCTCTTAATGGGCTGAAATTCCTAGTGACCGCCAATAGCAGGATAGTCTCTGCTCCCTTGGAATAGTCTAGGGAATAACAGCAATCTTCTGGAGGTGATGCTGGTAAACAGTATTGAGTAAAAGGGAATTTGCCAATCAGTTCTCCTATGAGAACAGTCTTTTAGTTAATGAATGTCTCCCAGAATTTTTAACCTGCATCAAGGCTGAGGAGTCTACACTGACAGTGTTTATGTATCTATGATAAATCCTAAATGCAAAAAAGTATTTATGACATTGGCAACAAAATTATTACTGTCAGCAATGGAAATACATGACCCAAACAAAATATATAGAAACTGATCAGAACTTCTGCAGAGGAAGAAAATGCCTTTGGATACTTCTATGTATTGGTTTCAAATAAAGATGCTTCTCTTTAGATACTAATGTAAAAACTGTTCTCTCAGGTAGAGAAAGCATGATGAAAACTGGGATTTGGCAAGCTTTGCCAAAGTTTTTATTTGAACTGTGTAAGGGATGATCAAATTATGTTTTGACTGTGTAACTTTCAGGTGTTATACCAGAAAGATCAAGATACTATGATAGGTCATCCTTTTATAGAGATGACTGTGTGCATTTGATATGGTCATTTATGTTCCTCTACATGTTTTTGCCCTAAATAGGCTGGAGGGAGCTACTTTATAAATACATCAAACACTAACCTGAGTGATTCTGTGGTTCTTTCATCCTATAAGTGAATCATTTATGATGCCTCAGATAAGGGGACTGGAAAAAGCCAGAAGAATGTCTTATGTCAAATGAAAATCCTCCTCTAGAGTTTCATTCCTTCCAATGTATTACAACTAAGTGTAATGGCATTAGACAGTATTGACATTTTTTATATGACTTCTCTTGGCTAACTCAGCATTCTGAAAAAATAGTGTTTTCCCTTTGTGATTGAAAGGGTTAAATAGTACCAATTCATTACCACTCACAAAAGGATTTATTTTGTTCTCATAAATCAGTTTTATTCCACATTTTTATTATTCCCTTGGGTCAGCTGCTCCAATTGAAATCAATACAAGTGCAAGTGACACAATCAATCTAGATATTTGATTATGGATTTGAGACTCCCAGTTCTGCTCTGTGTGTTTAGCTAGTCTCCTTCTGATAGTGTCCCGGGAGAATGGAAAATTCTTATTGGCATCCATGAATTATGGGCATAGATTCAGAAACCAGATACTGTGATAATCTCCATTTATGTACTGCTGCAGCTAGATAAAGAATGTTCTAACTAAGGAAAAACAAATGTGAAGATTTTAAAGCTAACTGTTTCTGATTTTTCTTTTATTTGAAAAATCTCTTGTAAATGAAACTTTATAAAGTCTCAGCCTTTGTCTATAAAACCTCTCAAACACAATGGATGAGATCAATAATTATATGCTCTGTCATCAGTTTAACATCATAAGTACAGCAAATGTTTTTGCTATTTGATGCCTTCTGGTCATTTACAGACAGTGTCATAATATGCCACCTGGGATACTAAAATGACCTGGGACACTTTCTCCTGTTCATGTTGGGATAAGAGCACCTGGACACTGGAAGCCTGTGTGAAATCCCTATAAGTTGGTTCTTCTCATGGAATGCTTTCCAGAGTTGGGTGACCTCACCCTATTTTATAATTTCTTTAGGTTATGGAGTGAGTTATTTCAGTATGTCCCTACAACACTTTGTGCAGTGAAGGGGTGTGCGTGAATGTGTCTAAATGTAACATCTAAATGAGACAGGCTCAGTTGCCAGACTGACATTTCTCTTTTTATGGAAGAGTAATGAGAAAATGTGAAACCGTAATTCATAATTAAAAAAAAAAAGTTATTTCTTGACAGTTTCATCTACAGTTTCAGAGTTTTTAAGTTGAAAACCTCAAGGCTCTGAATTGGAAGCTCAAAAGGGTAATGAGACCACACACAAAACATTCTTTCCCTGCCATCATGACAGAGCCTAATCTCAGCTGCAGTTTTTACTCTAAATGTGGCAAATTCTGGAAAAAAACAAACAATTTTTTAATGTGACATGAGTGCCTGTAGTTTGTATGATTTCTTTTTTCTATTGCAGTCTTTGTCATGAGAATGGTTTCATGTCGTACCATTTCCTGCGCTCCTTTAAACCTTTGTCACATGAATAAGATATCATAACGCTAATGACTAATATACAGTATTCTGTGTCTGCTGATACTATACTGTACTACCGTGACCTTTGCAATATTATGTATTCTGATTGGCTGTCCATTTCACCTCTTCTCCACAAGTTAATAAGGCTGTAAAAAGGAGAGAACTTGAAATAGCCAGCCAGTCAAATTACAGAATATTGAAAAGGTCAGAGCAGTACAGCACACAGAAAAAAATTATGGAATATATGAGGCATTAAAATTCTTGTGACAATGATTATAACAAGAATGGAAAAGGATACCCATTTATGTTATTACAATCTAGTGAACCCCATAGGATGATGGACCCAGGACAGCAGTAATTTACGCACCACCAACCCACAGAAGCTTTATTCATGCATTTACAGGGGTACTCAGTCACAGGAATACATGTCTGCTGAGGAGCCTCCCTCAAAGTGTCCACCCAAAACCATAGTGAACCTTCAAACACAAAAACTCACCAAGTAGAGTGATGTGTGAAGCTTAGCACTTTTAAACAGTGATTTGAATGCAATGTATATTTGTATAGCTTTTTAATGTAAGCATGTTTTATTACTTTGTTTTAAGCATACATAGTTTTTAAGTATGTGTATGGATATCCTTTAGCCCTAATTTCTTCATTTGGATAATATTTTCCTGAAAAACTGAGATACTTTGATCTAATATAAACTAGCAATAAACTAGGAACAACACAGGTTTTTCTCAAATACCAGACTTAGCCAAAGAAGTCCCTTAGAATTATTGGGCGAAATATGGTGAACCTTATGTGCAGGAAGGCCAGTAAAATTAAAAAAAAACCAACACATTATGATGCAAAAATATGGAAATATTAAGGAGCATGGAGAAGCCTTTCCTGTCTGTGAACTGTTTATTCTTTTCAGAGTGTTTATAGAATACGGTGGCTCTAAGCCCCCTTGCACCTGAATTCATCATTTGGTACGGATGCTTGCATATCTAAGTGTTTCAGGACATGATGAGCCTCTTCTAGCAGTTTGTTTTCTGTCTCCTTAGTTTGTTCATGTTAGCTGTGTATTGAGGGGATCTTTCTTGCTTCTTGGAGTGCTGCTGACTGTTCATGGCAGGGGTTACAGGGCAAAAATGTGCAGGTATAAGGATGTATTCTGGTAGAAACCACTTGTCTGAAGTAAAACAACGTCTCTTAGGACTCTCCCAGTGTCTGAGGCAGCTGCAGTTTAGGTCTGCAGCAGACTTGCTGGTAGGCTAAGGTAGGACTTGTGAGCAGGATGGAGAAGAAAACACACATGAAAAATGGAAAAAGAGAGGCCTCAGCCTCACCCACTTATACTAAAAGATAGGGTCCACACTGAAGCAGTCTCTACAGGAATGGCACAGAGTGATATGACAGTGTTATCGCTATATCACTTTCTGTCAGGCTGAACCTATGTGCCTGCATTTTCCAGCCCACTGGAAGCAAAGTTTAAGCAGTGAAAAGTGGCAAAACTGCATATTGTGAGTCATCCCCAGCAAGACCTGCATTTTAACAATGTTCTTCTAATATTTTACTTGCCAGTAGCAGTAAGTTGCTTGGCTGAGAACTAGGATAAAACACCTTTTGTCTGAGTAAAATTTGTGTTAGGAAACATGCATGTAATCCTCAGCTTTTTTTTATTAGAAGCAATGCAAAAATTTAAACTGCTGTGTTGTCTATCGCATTGTAAATTTGCAAGTTCATTTTTGAGCTGAATAAAATGGTTATGTAATTACATACTTCTCCTAATTATTGAGTAATTATGTACTTCTTATAATTGCCGAGTAATCACTCTGCTATAACTAGAATTTAATGTTACAACTAATTGTATAATTACTGTATATTAATGTTGTTATCCAGACAACTTGGAATAGAGTGTTATCCTTTTAATTTCTTTTCTGTAACTCAAAACTGTGTTTTTAAAAATATAATATAGTTAGCGATTGGAAGATTAATCATGGAATAAAAATATCAACAGTGAAAGTACACACTTTCATTCTGGGCTCATGTGGATGAGAATAAAAATATTAACATGTTCAAACTGTACTGTAGTTAGAAAAAGTTTAATTTTCTCATGAATTGAGCACATAAATTGCTGTTAGGGAGCTTACTTTTATGCACGAGGATTGAATCACTCCTGTGTGCTTTGATCTGTCAACATTGGATTTTTAAACTTTTCTACACATTGCAGGTGAAACATTTAAAAAATATATCTCTTTTCACAGCCAGCCTGAGTCATTAAGTGTTTCACTAGGACCTTAAGAATGTATATGTCATTTGGCCATTTCTAATGGGCTTTTTTGTTGGTAATAAAATAGTAAGTGCATGTAGCAGTCACTTGCTGGGTGGGCGTCACAAATAGAAAGTTGCAGAATACTGTGATAGATAATGGGACAAATGTGCTTTGTTGGGTTGTATCAAATCACATAGAGGTGCAGAAGGAGGGTTTGATACACAATTTAAGAGCTGAGATCAAACATCACACATGCATTTTTCCAGTGCTGACTGAGAAGGCTGGGTACATAAGAGTGATCTCAGACAAAATAACTTTGCTTCTGCAGAATTGGTATGTCTGCAAATGGAATGTGTAAAACGTGGCAGATCTTGCATGATAAAAAGCTTGGTCTCCGTTACTGTTTATAAGATGCCATCTCTCGGTCTAATATAGAATTCAATGAAATCCAAAATGAATCCATCAGGTTTCTGCTTGGGCAGTCTGATACTATGGCATGGTGTAATCCAGGTAAAATATGAGTGATGGGGAACTAGACTACAAGGCAGATTTATGAAAAGATTTTTATAAAACTGTCTCCCTCCCCAAAAACTGGGAAAGTAAGTTTGCTCTACATTATCAGCAAAATAACTGAAAAGATCCTTTGTGCAGCTTTGTGAACATCAAAATAATAGAATGGGCTTGGGCTTGTACTATGAGTGAACTACAGATTGTTTATAGGAATCCCAAAATTAGAGAAAAGTCCAGATCACTCATCCATGGTAAAATGTAATGTAACGATGACTGAAATGTTAGTGTACATCAGAGAAATATGGAACATTTTAAAAACTGCTTAAATTAAGTAAGAATGTTTAATCTTATTTTATTTTTTAAATTCTATCTTATTTAGATTTTGTAGGGGACTGAGATGTGAATATTCAAACTTCTGCCTGTGACAATGCTTTAATTTAAAATAGTTTTAATAGATAAATTCATTTGATCTTATTCTCATACATGTGGTTTCAGACTTGTGTGATTCTGATGTTCGTAATGCAGAATTTCCACTGACTTCAGTGTGAGAGCTCTCCATGGAAGGATGGATAGTAGTAATAGTATTAATCCTTTACATAGCACTATATATGTTCAAAATATTGGATAATCTTTAAATGAGCTCTGCTGCTTTACTCTCAGATACATGAGTAAAATTTTCATTTAGTCAAAAAAAGTTGTAACTTGACATACAATTTTTTTTACTTTCCAGTCTTACTCATCAAGTATTTTGGAAAGGCTTATTTCTGTTATTTTTGTAGGGTAGAATATTGTCTTATCTTAAGTATGAGATCTTAAAGGGCTTGTAAAGGATATGTAGGTTGCTGTGGTGTCCTCTGATTATTTCCACTGATAAACTGAGTACTTCAAATCCTTGTTTTATCTTTGAGAGGACTGCATGCTGGAAAGCATGCGTTTCTTTGCAGATGACTATTTCTTACATATGCAATGGGGTTAGTTTATAATCTCCTAAGGCAAGTGTTTTTCTGGTGAATTCTAGAAGTTTTACCTGTCTTTCATATGCATAAGAATTAACCTTAGCATTTTAAATTCGCAGTTATCTCAACTGTTCTAGAACATGAGTGATTTCTGAAAGCTGGCTTCTGTTTGCAGTATATAGCAGTCAGCTTTGCAACTGCACGGTTGGTTTTTTATTTTTCAAGTTTAAGAATTATCGCAAACTGTTTGCAAAAGGAGAAGAAAATGGTGAATCATATTTTTTTTTCTTCCAAATAAGCCAATTTTTGGCATTATTGGTATCAATGGCAACTTTATGTTTGAGTTAGAATAAGAATTGGTTCATAAAGACACCAAACTCTAGTGTATGCAAGATATAATATTTCTTGTTCTCTCTTCCCCTGCCCCCTTCTTCTTTCGTAATAGCTAATGCTAATTATTCTATTGTAAATGATACTCGGACGTTACTCAACAGCAACAAATCCAACATATGGGTACCCATCAAAGGACTGATTCCATTTTCTAACTACACAGTGCAAGTGAATGTTTCCAACAGCCAGGGCAGCTTGATAAGTGATGCTGCAACCATAGTCATGCCTCCAGGAGGTAAGTATGAAAAAGTGCTTTTTCTGTGAATGTAACAATTACACAAATACTCTGTTGAACAAAATGTTATTTATTATTGCATCTGAGGACTGGAAGTTCAGAGGAATATGTTTGCATAAGTAGTTCTTACTAACAAAATTGTTCTTTTCAGCTTCTAATTTGTTGTATTGCTCAGTTTAAGAATTAGGGAATGAAAACAGATAGTTGTATAGATAACATAATATGTAGAGGTGAGAAGTGCATTATATATATATTTAATTTTTTTTCTGTGAATAGTGGTGTTTTCTAACATGGATGTTTAATCTATTCCAAGAATATAGAGTTACCTGCATTTTGTGATCCACTTTAGAATAAAAGTGCTGACAAAGCGTATTTAATTGACAGACTTAGATAATTTCTTAATAATAGTAATATAAGCCACTGGTAATAAATTGAGGAAGAATTAACAAATTGTTGTAGCTGTAAGAAAGTGATTTGCAATGTGCTGATTTACAATGAATGAGTCTCTAAGCCACTTTGATGTTATCTTCATTAAAATTTGAAATAAGTGAATTGAGTAAATATTCCCTAAACACTGTGCATGTATTTATTTTTTTAAATGAAAACTTAAAGTTACAGCTGATGCATATGTGTTGCTTTTGCATTCTCTTTTCATGGACATCCTACTGAATTAGCTTTTATTGTCAGTGGGAAAAATGAATTTAAGGCAATTTTGAGTTCTAAATTGAGAGCCCAACAAAACTTGATCTTGAAAGATGTGTAGGTGTAGCTGATAAACAGGAATGAGTGACACACATACCATTTGAAAGTTAAGAAAAAAGAAAAGAAAAAAAAAGAAAAAGAAAAGCAAACAAATCCCAAATCCCATAAAGCCTGCAGCTCAAAAATACAATTGCACTTGGAACAGTTTTCTTGCAAACAGATGGATTGGTTTTGTGGCCAAACCAACAGGAGGACTTCTGGAAAGTGAATAAATAAAATGCAGCGTTTGTATGACAGATTACTGAGCAAGAAGGAAAAGGTAAATTCCCAGCACATTTTATAGTTTTCCAATTTGATTGCCAAATTACACCTATTATTAAGAAATATACATTATCATATAATAACAAATCTGTATCTGAGTTTTCCTGCTCACTTAAGACTGAGCAGTAAATCACTAACTTTTCTAATCCCAGTGTCATGCTTCAATTTTGCATGTAAAAATAATAAAATTTGTTGGTGAAAAATTTACCAAAAGAGAAGGTAAAGGATCTTTATAGACAGGCAAGGATGTGCACAAGTTTATGACAGCCATTAAGACGCACTTTCTTTCATCATTAGATTGTTGTTGATTACAATTAGAAAACTTATAGCTTTGAAATTATCTTTTTTATGACCTTGTGGTAGTTTAAAAAGCAATACCTCATTGATTAAATAGGTTTTAGTTCATGCTTCCTTTTAGTTAATGATCTGAAAACATATTATCCTGATTTACACATAAAATCATGCTGAAAAGCATGTGGCATTCACTAGGATATGTGTGTTTAAGTAGAATTAAATTAGCAGTGAGAGTTATTAAAGAAATCTTCCATACTATTGTCCAGTGGACTGTGATCTGTAGTGAAATGAATAATAGATGAAGCAGTGCATATGAGAGAAGTACACTCACACACACTATATTCTCACTATACATGTACACATGTATAGACGCACACATGTATATCTAGGACAATGTATGTTTACTATGTTGTTTATGACTCTGTCATACAACTCTATTGCATGTTAAATTATCAGTATGCTGGCAATTTTCCACTGGGCTGTATTTGGCGCCTTCATTTTCAAACACTTTCTAAATCATTAATTTAAATCTAGATGCTACTAAAATCAGGAGGAATTTTATTTTTTACTTTACTTACAAGATTTTGCTTTGACAGAAGTTTTGTTTGATCAAAGAGTGACAGAGATCTCATTATATAGAAAATCACAGCCTTTTAATGAGTGTTAAAATGTAGCATTCTCGTCAAGGATAACAAAAAAAAGTTTCAAAAATGTGCATTGTGGAGAGTACTTTATAGAGTTTGATGGAAGGTTGTTTAAGAGGAAGAGGGATAGAAGACAAAGTGGTATTCTATTCTGAAATTACTGAAGATCGGTGTTTTTCAGTTATGATATAAATTTTATTCCAATATGCATTTCTTTTGTATCATTTTTTATTTAAAATGTATCACACACAGTATAAAGCACACCAAATCTTTCATGTTACCTTATTGAGTATATCTTAATTTCTCATCAAGCTGATTTACCATGGATAAAGTCAATGTTACAAAAAAAAAAAATCTGAGAAATAAGGAATATATTCTAAGCTCTTGACTAAAATTGCAGTGCAAGTTCAAGAGTTCTTGGAAAGATTAAAAAAAAATAAAAACTGAATCCAAATGTTAATCCATAAATATGAAACTTTCTTTTGACCCTTACCCTGTAGTGGTCTGGAGTTACTAATGGGGTTAGGATTTCAACTCTTAATGGGACTTGGTGCATTAGTGTTTTGTATGCATGGAATTCAGCATTCAGTTTAATAAGTGGTTGACATTGGTGATGTCCCTTAATTTGCTTAAATCTAATTGGCTCTTTTATCAGTCAAACCTGTATGGATTGGCAATTGATCAGAAAGGGTCAGCCATGACTGTGCATGTACTTAAATGCTGGAACCACCAGTTAAAGTCACTGTTGCATAATAAGAAGCTGAAACCATGAGAACAAATGATCTTCAGAGTCGGAAGGCAAAAGAAAGCAGAGAAGTTTTTCAGGATGTTCAAGTTCAGAACAAAGGCATTATGGAGTATATAAATTTTAAATACACTGCTTTTTGCCTCAAGACTTAAAGCTTTTTTTCCAGATGAACTGAAATCTTGTCTGAAACTGTCTTTGTTACATCAAAGAACTGCAGAGAAAGCTAAAAGAGATAGAAGAAGCATAAAAGGGCATAGTTTAAAATGATTAGTGACAAATTTCATACCATAAAGGTAGAAGTAAATTTTTTTGAGTTTTATATTTTTTCCATAAAGAATAAATTTGTTCTATTTATCTTGTCCTAAACTCCTTTGGCAGAAGTTGTAAAAAATAATATACTAGCTAGTTCTTCACATTAATTTGAGGATGCCAGCCAATAAAAGATCTGGAGAACAAATTGTTTTACAATTAATTTAATTAGGTAAATGAATTGAAATGATGCTGTGGTTGTAAAACTGCACAAAACTGGGAGAAAATCTTCTGCATGGAGTCCTTGTTTATGTATTTGTCTTAATGAGTGCTATTTCTGTTGTTGTGGCACATAGAGGACCCTATTAATTTAGGGTTGTTTTTTAATAAGAGTGGTAAGCTAACAGAAAATAAAGTTGTAATCATTACTGGTAATACCTTATACTCTAGTTAAATCCGCTTGTTCCCTTCCTTTGATGACAAATGCCCTAGTATGGAAAGGAATGAGAAGCCTTGTATGTAGAAATGAACATAGATTATGTTGAAAAAATAGGTGTAAAGAGAGATAGAAGTAAAACAGGCTAGTGGTCAGATGGGAAGCAGGAAAGTAAAGGCTCAGCCATCACCGCCAAATCACAGAAAAGGACTGGATTCCCAAGTAAGGACAAGAGAGATGAAACCTGTGGTGGATGGTGATTCGGTATCACATTACAGAGCTGTCTCTGTGTTGTTGCTTGTCTTGGGGATTACAAACTATTAACATGGTGCTGATTTACCTATAGAAAGGAGCCTCAAAAAATTCATATATATTCCCTATGTAAAATATAGAAGGGGAGATACTGTGAAAAAATAGTTGCCTAAGCGGTGAAGTGTCTCTTTAATCTCTGCCATAATTTATGAAGTATGTTCATTTATATACTCTATCAGCATAGAAAAGTCTAGCTGTGAAAGATGTCAGATTTTGCCTTGGACTCTTAAGCACCTTCCCTTTGCTGGTCCCTTGTTTGCATATGGAATGCTACTGCCTCTGCCTACAAGCTTGGGCTAGTTCTCAGGAGCAAAAAGCAGGCCTACGTATTTGTAGCTTTGTTATTTGTTCAGCATCTACAGAGGATGGTGTCCTGCAACCAAAGGATATGAGCCACTGTTAGTTTAGGTAGCAACACCTGTGAGACTGGATATTGAACAGCACCATAGGATCATTGACCTAATTATGCAAACAAATAAAAATCACATCATGCTACTTATAGTCACATCTGAAAGCATTTTCTCATGCAGAAGCCGCCAGGCCTCCTTAAATGAATTAATATTCAGTAACAAAACAAACTGATGCTGCTAGGCCAAAATTATTTACGAAGAAATACCAAACCTGAATATGCTAATTTTCCCTGTGAGACAGGATTGGTTTTCATTATCACATTAATATTCACACCATACAACTTGTATTGAGAGAATTTTCTTGACTTCAAATTCCAGGTATTTCTGAAACACTGATCATTCATCTCAGTTCTCTCAGAATTCAACAGAATTCTCAGAGTTCAACAGAATTCTTTTTGTTCAATGTCTTCTGTTTATATTTAATTTTTCGTCTCTTACATTCTCTTAGGTGACTTCTTGTAAAGGTAGAATAGTAAAACCAGAATTTAGAAATGGAAAAAAAAAAAAAATGGAATGTAGATTAGAATAAAAAAAAAAGATTCTGGCATAATTAAATTCTATTCTTTGTGGGAAAAAAAAAAATTAAAAATTCAAATTAAACATTTGCATGATATTTCAATCAATTTCAGAATAATTTTATCTCCAATTTTGATAATGAACAGGAACATCTTCAATAAAATTGTTGCAAACAAGTCAACATAACTGGGATGCAGAGTGTTAACAGAAAGTTCTTAATGAAAAATAGCAACCCTATGTTTTCTAGAGGTAGTTTAAGAAGAAAGCAGCTTGGAATAGGGAGAAGGGAAGAGTTGTCCTGCATCTCTCATCAATGACCTACCTAATTAAAGAGTGTCAATGGCAAGCTGTGTAAATTGTCTGTTCCCGTTCCTTTTGTCCAGAAAGATGATGTCATGGGGATATAAGGGTAAGATTACAAAAGTGCTTGTGTGGAAAACTGGAAGTTGTTCTAATGAAACAATAATTCTTCACTAACCTCTGCAGTATTGAACTGATTGTCATTTTCATTAGTTCTACTTTCTTCCCCTCTCCCAGTCTGTTCAACACGTCTTTCAGTGAGCTTATACTGTGTCTATTCCTGGGTTTGAGTGGGTGTCTTAGGTGGCAAGAGAAGAAAGAAGTCAGTCTTTTTCCTGAAAGGTTGTGTCATCAGATTCCAGCAGTGGGAGGCACAGAAGTGCTCACTTTACTGCTCACTTTTCTAAATTGCAGCCAGCTGGGGCTCAGCTTAAGTCATCTTAAAGGACCACCTCAAAGTTCCTTTACATTGAACCTTGGTGTAAGTCCCTACTCATAAAACCTGTGAGTGCCAGAAGGCAATGGCACTGCAACTCTGTCTTTTTTCTCTACTGATTGATTACCTCCTTTCCTTTGCCCCTGCACCCTGTCCTTTTGGGACTAGGCAGATCTCCCATAGTTACAGCTATGCTTTTTCCATGTTCCAGACATAGGACACCTGTTTTTATCCACTCTCAGATTGTGTTCTGTCTTCTGAAGCTGCATGAAAAAGTTAGGGCAAGGAGATCATAACCGCAGTTTTAGTTGCCTGGAAGAACATGGATGTTTTACTTCCTTGATAAGTGCCAGATGAGACAGGGAGAACTTGTGCAATAACTTGAAATACCCAGTTGATCAGCTATAACCAGGCAATTAACCTCATTGTAGAGGTCTCACTTTAGGTTTTTCCAAAAGCTTAGCCTTAGCATGAGGTCCAGGCAATAAACAAAATCTCTTGGAAGAAATCTGCGGTAGGCCAGATTTCATGCTTGAAAACTACAGCTTGATTGTACTTTTTGTTTTGAGAAGAATATGTAAGATTGAGGAAAACGGTCTGTTGTGGATTTTAGCAGCAGATCATTATTTTAAAGGATTACCTAGCATCATATAAACCTATTTCAGACCAGTTTCAATTGTACACATAAAAGGTCACAATTTTGGTGAAGTATGCAATTTTTATATAATTTTAAGCTATTCATGGTTCTTGTTTTGGTTTTTATTGTTTGTTTTGTTTTAAATTTTTCATTCTGAAATAGACTGTTGAGTACTCTAATTAGAGTCAGCATTCTTTATGTGATAAATTAGGTTCTTCTTTAGGAAGAATTGTACAACAAAATTACATTGAAATTCCTAGTGAAAATATACAGAAGACATTTGAAAAACCACACCTTGAATTCAGGCTTTTGAAACATTTTGATATATATGCAAGTATTAGGAACTGTATCATTTTTTATGTTACTTTGCTACTATGACATGCACTGCATTTCCAAACCCTTGTTTTATTTATTTTTGACAACACCCGCCCCTATAGTTTCCAGAATAAAATGGCATTTTCATTAACTGTCAGCAAAGACAAATATCTGTGGGTTGGGGTTTTTTGGTTAGTTTTTTTTTTGTTTTGCTTTGTTTTGTTTTCTGTCATCTCATTCTGTATTTTCTGCACTTGAAGTATCTAGATTATGGAAGTTAGCCTACTGATCATAAAAGACTTGAGTAAAGAGGCAAGGTTTTCTTGAGCTACTTTGCACAGTTAAGGAAGCTTTGAAGTTCCTCTATTTGCCATGAACTTTGTAAGCCTCCAGCAAAGTTCTGTCACCCTGTTACATATTAAAAAAAAAAAAAAACCAAACCAAAACAAACACACCACAAATAAAACAAACAAAAAAAAAGAAAACAAAACCAAACCCAAAATGAAGCTGGGCAGGGGGTGTGGGTGGGTGTGGAAATAAGGGTCTCTGAAGATCTTGCTGAGGATGAAATGCAGAGGGAATCAAATCACTATTCTTTCCTCTCTTTAGCTGGAAACAAAGCCAGAGATGATCATTCTTAAACATCATGGCCATAAAAGTGCTTTCTTTTTTCTTTTGGTTTCCTTTAGGGTTAAATATAACTCCGATTTGGTAGTTTCCATTCTAGATTTGGAAATAGATCTGAAATTAAATTTAAGAAATATTAAACTTTATATCTGAATTCTTGAAAAGCTTTGCAGAATTATTTTCTTTTCATCCTTAATTATTTGTTCTGGTAGCGTCTTAAGTTTGACTTTTCTGTGCTTTTTCCTAGTATAGTGCTCCTCATTATACAGATATCTCTGGGCTAGTTTACTGAATACCTCAGGAGAAATAAGCTTCTCTATAAAAACAGAAAATGAAAGAAAAGGAAAGTTGAGTGAGAATCATTCAAATCACTGTTTCTCCTCTGGTGTCTCTATAATGCAGTAATGTTTTATGCCACCCTCTTTCTTAAAAGAGTAACAACTCTAAGAGTCTATAGGCCTTAGTGATTCATGACATTTGACAGTTTTCTCTCACTGTGCTTTTCTTTCTCAACATGTATTTTTGTGTCTGCATGCAGATGTACACACATAAACATGTACATGATATATTAGTACATGCATGTTCATACATAAATTCCTAGGTTTTTCTCTTTTTTTTTTTTTCTTTGGATATCTATGCAGGTCTTATTTATTCTTCTGGCAGAGAAATAATATGCTCTTAGATTAATTCCAGGTTAGTAAAATAAGAGAGGAAGGAAATTTATTTTATGTCATGGTGGGATACATCAGTAGTGAATTGTATTAAATCTTACTATTTGCATGCTGACATATTTACTTTTATGATTTCTACAAATAGTTACTGATTCAGCTTTACAGTAGGCTTCTGAAGTGACTGAAGATAGTTACTTCCTTTTTACAGATATATAGAAAGACAGGCGTGTGTTAGTAAGAGAAGGTAAAAGAGATCTTTATATTCACCCTTGTGTCAAAAAGTATAATATATATGTCAGAATGTTTGTCAGCCTCTCTTCTTGTCCTTCAGCTTGGACTGTGGGGTTGCCTCTCCACAAAAGTCACCATAGCTGAATGCAGCCACTCTGTACTTAGATAATGTGTGAATTCAGGTTGACTGATTTCAGATTATCTAAACAGCTCAAATAGAACACGTAGAAAGAAAAGAAGTTGAATGAGTGAAGAGATGGCATTATATAAAGAAAGGATACTTCTCTTTTCTCTATTTTTCTTTTCGCCAAAGTGGTGAGCGCTCTCACACGCTGAGAAGCCTATTTGAGAGGGTTATTTGTAAGAAATTGATAGTGCTGTCCAAAAAATTCAACAGGATGTCCTTGATGGTTGTAAGCTGCATTAAGTAGCTGTAAATTTTCTGTGATAAAGATTTAGCCCTTTCAGCCTATGTTTAAAAAACGAACAAAAGAGAGGAAGTTTTCCCTGCCTCTTTACTTTTAGTTGAAAGATTGAAGAAAATCTGTATTGTACAGAAAAAGATATTTCCTTTACCTCAACATATGGTGAATTGTATGTGCAGAATGGAGTAAATCCTGTGACATGTCTTGTGGCATTTAAGGCAAAACATGGTCAACCTGGCTTGGGTTTGAATAAAACATGATGGTGTTACTAAGATTTTTTTAATCAATTAGGCTACCCCGTTTTGAACAAGAAGACAGTAGGCAAGGTCTTTTCAGTAAAAATATTTAGGAACAGATTATTCATTGTTGTATATTATCTGAGGAAATGAAGTCAAAAGTTACTTTTAACAAACAAAGCATTTATACAAATTATCTGCAACAGGACATTAACTCATTAATATCTACTTAATAATGCTGTACAAACATTCCTTGTGGAGGGTGTTGTATAGAAAGTTGTAGTCCTTTTACCCTATTCATCAGATAAGTCAACTGTATATTTTACATGAATTATTTCCATGTGTGAATAGGCTTGTCTAAATTGCTTTTTATTCACCTTAAATATTAAATATTTTGCTTCAGTGGATGATACTTGGATCATATTTCTGTCAATTGAAATGCTATTTTTAGTGGGGGACCAATCCATAAAAACAGTTATGGGTTTTTGCTATAGTTAGGTGTAACGGAGGTGACAGTTTTCATATTCTGTCATAGTTTATCTCTTGTTAGAGCATTTGCTGAAAACAGGAAATCTGGGTTATTCATCCTACAGTGACTAATATTCCCACCTTCCACTTCCTGGGCAGTGTACTAATCTCTGGGTTCATAAGCAAGGAAGGTTCATCTGTCCTGATGAAACTCTTCTACTGCTGGGGGTGTGAGAGGTGAAAGTCTTATTTATTGGGAGGGGGAAGACATGGCAGGCAGTATTATACCTCAGGGCTGAAGACAGTTCTAGGGCTGGGTAATGGTGGTATACATGTCAGCGGCAAAGGGGGTAAGAGGAGCAGGTCCTGACTTCTGGGCATTTGTGGATCTGGGCAGGGCCTATGTTGTTCAATGGTGCTGATACTCAGCATGAGCATCAGAATGTGATCCTATTGCTATTTTCTAATACAGTTTAATTTATTGATACTGCAGCTGTTGAACTAGACTGTAATGTGAAGTGACAGCCATAGCATTGCAGCCGGCAATTTTGAGAAGTGATAAGAATTCTTGTTTACTCTGNTTGGTTATATAGGAAAAAACACTCTTACAGTGTTAATGATGACATACAATTAAATTAATTCTCTGCCTTTGAAGTACACATATTTTCCCCATTAATATTGATGGACTTTAGAGTCACAAGCACATGTTGGGAGGAGAGCAAGCCCCTGTATGTTGTATTTTGCTTTTTGTGGAGCTGACTATATCACTTTATGTCTAAAAGTAAGGAAAGCTGCTGACATTTTTGATGTATTAAATTATAACTGAGAACTAATTCAGGGATCAAAGATGCTCTTTGGGAGACATCACTTTACTGGTAGGAAAAATCATTACCTTTTTTCTCAGTCTTATATATTTGTACTGTATGTCTTGGAAATATCATTCCCTACAGTTTCTGAATCTTGATGTTTAATTTAACACACAGGTCTTTGAGCAGCAGAATGAGAGGGGGACTTCTGCTAGTAAAAACTCGTAGAAGGAAATTGGAATGTACATGTTTTTTTCTTATTTATCAAAGAAGTGCAAAAATCTAAACTGACATTTTATATCAAATGAATTATGAACTGTGTACTTTGTACCTAAGGGAACAACAACTAAATTAGACTTTTGTTAAAAAGAGAGAGAGAAAAATATAGGCTTTTAATAAAATATACAGTCATTTTTGCTATTTTGTCTGAACCTGACATACTCTATATTTTGCAGAAGAAAACTAGAGAGTATAGGCTACTTCAAAGGCTCTATGCTTTGAATGCCTTAGAGTGAATTGGTAAGCAGGTTAAGATAACACAAAACCCAGTTTCTGCTTAATAAGTATTGTTGCTTTGACATTTTTGTTTTCAGCCTTGTCCAACTCAGGTGAACAGGAAAAGATAATATGCTTTTTAATAGCTTGATGTTGCAGGCAAAGTAGTAAATGATATATTTTTTTTTTTTTTTCCATTTGTAAGAATATGGTTGCTACTTGAGAAAGACTTCCAGGAAGCAAAATTTTAGAAGGTACTTGATTGAATTCTTCAAAGAATTATGTACTCCGTGTTTTAAGGGCATGACTTCCACTATCTAGGTGAACAACACTTCTTGCAAGCAAAGAGGAGTGTCCCAGTCTGCAAAGTTAGACAAATCTGAAACACAGGACCAGCTATGTTTGTGGCTTTAGTATTGTTCTGTATCAGCTCCATCAGGGGACTAGAAGCAATTAGAAGCAAAACCAAAGCTGTAATGGGATTTATCAATGATGGCATAGTCCAGTTACCTGGATCTTGCAGATACCTGTAAGACACTCAAGATATAGTAAGACTGCACCACCCACTGTGCATAGTGGTTCCCTAACATCAGCTAATCTGTCATCTTGTCAGATCTGTTCTCTCTTTATGGACACTCTCAAGCTTGGTAGTATTTTGCACCATCTTCTATGTACTGCAGAGAAATTTATGGATTAAAAATTACTACAGGTACTCTTACTGCATATCTAATGTATTTGCCAACTTGCATTGTTCTCCAGCCTGTACATTTAGGAATATATAAACTGATGCTTCTATCAAAATTCATATCAACTGGTAACAATTTAGTTTTCTGCCAGCAGGGTAGACTGTTCTATGAGTAAAAGTTCACTGGCCCATTCCTACCACAGAAGTGCACCTAATGCTAGCATTTGAACCAGGAGACTTCTTATTTAACAAGAACATTATATTTTTTCCAGTATTTTACTTTCTTTAGCATTCCGTTCAGGTTACTATATTTTCTTAGTTTCTTTTCAACAAGTTATGCTTCAGACTTGCCTTTTCCTTTTCCATTGTTTCTTTTTCATTGTTCCTTCTTTATCTTCTATGATGTTAGTCCCCGGCATTGAATTATTAGGTTGAAAGAGTTCAAGAGATGACTGGGAAATCATCTTGTGCATCTTCTTTCCTCAAAACCACCAATTGTCTCACTTCTGGTAAACTATTTGTTTAGTCCGATGGAGATTTGAAATATCTCTTGCACCAGTTTAATTCCATCACTGTATGTCCTGTTTCACAGGATGCAGAGATTGTCTTTGTAAATCTTCTGTGAAGTAGAAGCTTCCTCTATGCCTATCCCTTTGCTCTTCTATTATTCTTTAAGCTGCATAGCTTTAAACTTTCTTCCCTGGTCTTTTCCCAGCAAACAGATAAAATTTGCTTTATTTATTGCTTTCAGGAAGCCCCTGTTTCCAGAACTATCTAAGAACTGTTTAGCTTCAAACAAG
Source organism: Chloroceryle aenea (assembly GCA_013399075.1). Classification (NCBI taxonomy): domain Eukaryota; kingdom Metazoa; phylum Chordata; class Aves; order Coraciiformes; family Cerylidae; genus Chloroceryle; species Chloroceryle aenea. The sequence goes on from VWZY01004138.1 coordinate 434,187, forward strand.
AAGTAAAAGCTTAAAAGCCAGACAGCAATTCTTTGAAATTGTACCATCATCATTAAGAAAGAACCTTCAATTTAGCCTTCAAGTATCTCCTCACCAGCAGTCTATGAGACTCTCACCAGAGATGTTTCCATCGATGTGGAAGCTGGCATACCCACCTCTGGTCATAGCTTGCTGCCTGCATATATCTATAGGAAGGGAAGTTGCAAGATTTTGACGTTGCTGTCAAAGTCTTCCTTTAAAAAAAAAAAAAAAAGTAGTCACAATAAATAAATAAAGTCTTGAAATTAATCTCTAAAGCTGCTTTATGCAGGAAGCTGAAGGTAATGCATGAATACAGACAGGATCTTGTCTGTTTTCTCTTGCTGCATCTGTTCCTCTAAGTACTAAGACACAGATCTGAGTTTCTCAAAGCTACACAACAATGATATTTCATTTTCCAGTAACCAGAGTCACCATTAACCCACAGAATCTGTTTAATTGTGCTTTCTGCTTGATTTTGCAATACCAATCCTTATGGTTTTTCCTCGGTATTTTTTTTTTTTATTAATTTTGTAATATGACAGTTATTGGCTAGGCATCCTTTTAAACACTCTGATGAATAATTAGTTTTACTGGGCAGTTATAAATTCCATCCAATGTCTTTATTACAGGTATTAAAATCATTAATCATTCAGCTAATTGCTCATTGGCATTCTTTTGTAACATTTAGAGTTTAGCAAAGTTCTTGCTGAGTAATATGGCTAAACTTCTACCTAGCATGGGAAAGGAAGGCACGTTACTGCTTATATAAAGGTAAAAGTGACAAATATATATGACATTTTTATAATGTTCTTTTCAGTAAAATATAACACTTAGCAAAAGGGCATCCCTGACACATAGTTTTACTTGAGACCCACATCTGGATTGCAGATGTTGAGGTTGTGCATGAGGAGAAGTTCATTAAAAGGAGAGGGAGGTCTGATTTTAGTTTTTGCTATAGCAGTATTAATGAGAAATAAGTAATCCTGCTTGTGGATTTCAAAAGACAATTGTCTTCAGGACTGTAGGCCCTGGAGTAACCCTTGAGTTGATTTTCAGGACCCTACTGAAATTACACTCTGCAGCTTGGGATACCAAATAGTGCAAGTGGAAGAAAGATTGCAGTTTGAGCTTACACACTCAATTTCAAAAAACTTATTTTCATTTTTCTGAGTGATACTGTGCCTTGCAAGTAACATTAAAGATTAATGGTAGAAGATAAAAGATATACAAAACCACTTCTTGCGAAGTGAAATTACTATTATAGCAGAGATTTGAAATATAAAACAGGATAGGTCATGAAGAGAAAAGATAGATCATAGAGAACAAGATAATTCTGTACTCTGTGTTATACTTCTGAAAAGACAATGTCACTAACATGAGGTGTGAACAGGTTTGGGTTTACTGGGACGTTTATGGAGGCTTTGAGTTACTCATTTATGTCTCTCTACTTGCTTCTTCCCATAGTGCACCTTCCTAAGACTCGTGTGCCAGAGAGGGGTAAGCCAGAAGGCCATCATGGACCTTTCACATTGTATTGTCCAAAGCGCATGGATGTGTTGAATAAGGGGTGTGTTGTCCCTGGTATATGTATTATTAGATGAAGCACTAAAGACTGATATCCATGAAACTATAACATTAAAAAGAGAATCCAAGAATGCTCTATGCATTCTTTAGGCATTGAGTAGGTAGAAAACATGGTTGATCATATATATTGAATGAAAAATCAAGAGCAACTGTGTATATTCGCTATACACTGAGTAGGAAAGATAACTGAGAAAAGAGAGTTAAAAAACAAACCAGAGTAAACTTCAATGAACCCTTGAAGATAAAAAAAACAAAAAAGCAATCTTCTGCTTTGCCAATAGATAAAGGTTTATAACTAGCATGCCCTTCTAGAAATGACATATGGCTCAGCATCGTGCCCTGTTTTTCAGTTAAATGAAACAAAACCACATGCCCATGTTCAGAATTATGGAGAGTGCAGCAACTGGAATTATTTGGACTGAACAAACAACTAGATAACAGGGATACCTGGGAAAATCAGAAGAAACAAGTGTCAATGTGCAGAACATATTGCCATAAAAAGTGCCATAATGAGATGAGCTCAGTATGGGCACCTAAACCACAAAATGAATCAGGAATATCTGAACAACCACTGCAGTGAGATAAAGAAATGGAGTTTGTGAATTGAACCTGGAAAACAGTGAGAGTAGGCATGAGTGAGACATTCATCTAAAGGCAGTCTGACTGAAACTTTTCCTTGCTGTTACAGCAAGTGGAAAGACTCTTTTCCTCCTTCATAGTTAAATATCTACAGTTATCATTTGCATATAAGAAAAAAATTTGATAAGGTACAAATACATCATCTGTGCTAAATAGTTTACATACAAAGAAGTGGCAAATTGCAGAGTTAGATTTACATCACTCCAAGCTCCTCTAGTTGTCTATCTGCAGATATTTTGGATACATCAGGGCCAACATCTCACTGTTAAAAGTGGTGTCACTTTGCTTCAAAGCTGGTGTGAGTTTCCACCAGTTTTACAGATATGATGTTGAGCTCTACTGGCTTTTCTTCCTCTTCCTAAAGATTAAGAGTGCAGGCATTTTAATAATTAAATAATAATTTATTGTCCTAGTGGTAAATCAGTTTTAAAAGCCCTACTCAAAGTTTTCCACTTTCAGAAAATTTTAATTTTAGTTATATCCATATGACAAATATAATTAATAACTCTTGGCAAAATAGACTTTCAACATAAATGATTAAGCACAATGCTTGCTGTCTTAAAATAATAATAAAAAAAAAAAATTACAAACTGAGTACCACTGCATATGTTGCTTAAGATAAGGAAATTAAGGCAAGAAGTTGAAACACTTTTCAAAGACTGCTTAGCACATTAGTGGCCAAGTAAGGATCAGATCTTTCTTGAGTCATCTGCATGTGCCTGAGTATCCAGAATACAGTATATCATTGTCAGCTTGACACAGTCTTCACTTTTTATTATTTTGCTGGGCTGTTTATTAATTCTTTGATTAGAATTGACGTCTGATTAAACATTTTATTCTGCCTTTGTAGTCTCTTCATATACAAAGCGTGACTTTCTGCCCTGCTAAGTGAGGATTTACTGGGCTAGATGTTGATTCAGTAAGTTGCAAGTGGAGTGGTTGCCCCCTGAGGGTCATATTAAAGCTTGAGGGGAGCTTTTTGAGCAACATTGCATCTTAGAGACGATATATCAAGCTGATAGATACATGGCTCTTCTGTTGAGAAATTCACAGTAGAATTATTGCTGGTTGCCAGTTATTACTCGGGTAGTAAGGAGCCTCTCGGGAATATGGATTGGATAAAAAGGGTTAAGCTGAGGGAAATGTTCCACTGAAGACCTTGGTGATGAGGAGTGTTTAAAATAGTCAAAGGATGTTTTGTGTGCAATTTATAATTACCATTTTTGGGGGAAGTGCTCTGTAGGTTTTATGATCAAAGCCTGATTAGTTTAATAGAGCACCTTTCTCATTATGACTCAGCAGAGAATTGACAATTTATTTGTTGTACCCTCCTGCCCCCCTGCCCCGTTCCTTTGGAACTGAGGACAATTGCTAGAGCATAGCTGAGGACATTCTCTGTCAGCTACAGGGAATCTTTCAGATTAAATAAATTTGCTGTATATTCTAACATGTTAGTTTGAAAGTAGCAGTCTTGGCTTGTTCTTCAGGTCAGTTGACTTTCACAAAAGAGCTTTGTCCAAATTTTCTACTCCTCCCTATGTTGTGCTTTTGTTGGTAGAAGAGATTTGAACATTTAGCTGAGATTACCTACGCCGTTAAAATAACAGCCGCACTGTGAATTGTTATTGACATTTAGAAAGCTATGTCTTTGTTTTTTGATGAACATTCCTGTATCCCTGTAACAACCACCCCTATACATACAGAAAGCTTAATCACAGCTTTTACTTTGTAGATCTCAGAGAGCTTTACAAAGAAGGATAAGTTTTATTATCTTCATTTAACAGATTGGGAAATGAAAGGCATAGGTAATGTGATGTGTCCTGACAGAACTGGAAATAAATTTAACACTTTTGCCTCCTCAGTATGTTGCTCACACTGTATACTCAATAACAATGTGAATTTTGGCTTCCTGGCCAAATTACAGCTCAGCTAGTTAGATTAATTTTTAGATGTAGCTTGCTTTTCTTTCTGTGTAGTTTCTCTATGGACTTAAACAACTGGTGCATTTTAAGCTACCGACAGTTCAGTTTTAAATGCTTTACCCTGCTTTGAAAGGATATTGAATCTTTCTACTAGTGTTAGCTTGTGAAGACACTTCAAAAGTCTCTATTAAAAGTTCTTATATTAATTGTGCTATATGTCTCGTGCTACCTGTGTTTGTCTGCTATCAACCTTAGTAATCACTTTATAACGGGATGCCAAAATAATTTATGATTATCTGCGAGTCCTGTACTTCACATCCATAAGATTTAAATATCCTTGTTGCACAGGATATATATGGACATGGCTATTACCCGAACGTGTTATTATTATTTTCTATTGTCTTTATTATGTGGTGTCAGATTATTTTTCAGTGGGGTTATACGTGTCAGGCAGTCACCAAAAAACATAGAGTGCGTCACTATAGTAAGGGGCTGACCTGACCCTAAACTGTGACACTGTTAAGCAGAACAATGTTAAGTGAGGTAAATATATGTTCTCCATTTTACTCTGAGAGTGAAATTTAATTCACATACAGAGGCATTTGGTGTGCAGATGTTTGGGTTTAGTGTCTCAGCTGGAGGGATGTTGGGGGCCTGTTCCAGTTAAATCAGCTATCTTCTTCCCTCTGAGTTTAGGTGCACACAAGCTCTTGATTGGCCTTGAAAGTGTTGGCAAGAGAGTTGTAGACCATGTAGTACTTTAGTATCAGACATCTACCAGATTTAGGAACAGGAAGATTTAAAATTTACTTGGGGTTTACTGGAACCTTTTTGACTAGGTCTAGATAACAGCAGCAGGAGGGAGCATTCAAGGGTGGGCAGAATGGCTCTAAACCTGAAATTTTTTGTTTTCATTTTCATGGTAACAGAGAGGAGGGGAAGAGAGGGAGGGAAGCTGAAGATCCAGTTCCACTTCATGATGTCCTGGAAAAACAACCAGGAGGGTTGCAGGGCAAGGTGCCAATTCTCAGAAGTAAAATATCTGGTAATAACTCAGGTATCACAGCAGTCAGCTTTTAGTAAAGGTTTCTTATGAGAACTGTCAGGCCTTGAACTTAAGGGAAAGGGAACAAGTCTCTAGATTGGAGCAAGACATGTCTTGTGCCTTTCTATGTAATACAATTTGGAGCTGGAGCTGAAAAATTTTGAAGTTCCCCAGTCATAAGTATGTATGAGAAAAAGTGCCAGATGCTAGCTCACATATCTCTGTAGGTATATGTCAGTATAAATAAAAACTATTGTACATGACTGATGAGTATGAATGATTGAGCCAATCCCATCCTTTCCTCTGTTTCAGGGAGAGAATGATTCAGACAGTATACTACAAAGTCTGTTTCTTCCTTCTTAGTAACAACTTCATATACAGGTGGTAAATGAAAATCATAAAACTTACTGTAAAATACTGTTTGCTCAGCTTACAATTTAGAGCTTATGCCTTGAGGCTTACAGCTACTTCTTAAGTTACACATCTGTGAGACTTTTTTTCCAATAGAGAGAAAGAATACAATAACAGCAACAAAAAAAAATGTTAGAAAGAGCAAAGAAGGAAACAAATGGTAACTACTGGACCATGGAAAGCAAAACTGTTATACGAGAGTTTAAATTAGAAAGGCAGTAGCTTTCCAGTGTTTTAACTCTCTGAAAAAGAGCTACAGAGCTATGGCTACAGACATCCATTATATATAAAAGTTCCAGATGTGTTTATTTACAGAAAGTTTCTTTAACAGATTGTTTTCTTCTTGAAAAAAACAAAGCCGTAAACTCACAGGTACAAATTGGCATAGTTCTTTTTACTGCATGCAATGAAATTTGCAGCACTTAAAGGTCATTGGTAGTATCATTACTAACACATTTTGATCTGCAGTTCATGGACTTCATAAAAATTAATTTCCTTAACAAAACAGTAGGCCGAGACTTTGGTGAATCTATTCTGTTTTCTACCTAAAGACCTTTTTTTTCCCCCCTTAAAATTCCCACTGTTTTATTTTAGAATTATTATTGATTTTTAAGTGTTTGAACGTATCTGAATGATAAAAAGTCTGATCAATTTTACTCTTGCTGTGTAATGTTTCTGCAAATATTTCTTTAACTTCTCAGGGTGGCAGAGCTGGGCACAAGGAGATGTAGATGGTATTTGAACAGGTGATAGAGAATATTTTGCTTCTGAATTACTTTTGGTGTTTGGAGGTTTGCTTTTAGCAAAATGATGTTCACGTAACTGTATTGGAAAGAAGAAAATGAAGAAATAGCATTGTTCAGTAGTGAAAATGTTAAACTAAATGGACCATGTTAACATTGCTTTTGATCCCGAGGAACAGTTTTTCCAGTATATGGAACATTTTGTTTCCACCCGGCATATGTTCTCCATGGTTTTCTCTGCTCTAATTCATCCATGTTTTTCGACAGCTCCAGATGGCGTATTGCCTCCCAGGCTTTCATCTGCCACTCCGACCAGTCTTCAGGTTGTCTGGTCTACACCAGTTCGCAACAACGCCCCAGGCGCACCCAGCTACCGACTCCAGATGCGGCGGAGGCATTCTGCTGGTGACATTTTAGAGTACGCAGACCGTAGCAAGGCCACCATCAACTGCTGAGCAAGAAACATCCTGTTATATTGAATAGAGCTTACCTTTAGAGTGTCTGGTTTTGTTACATGTAATGTTTTAGTCTTTCTTTAGGTGATGGGATGTTAAATGATATAACTCATACTGCTTTTCTTTGTAGCTTGCTTTCCAGCCCTACTGCTTCCTTACAACACAGGGTGGAGGATCTTCAGCCATACACTGAGTATGAGATCAGAGTGGTTGCCTCCAATGGTTATGGCAATGCTTACAGCAACTGGACTTCTATGACTACAGCAGAGGACAGTAAGCAGTCCAATCTTATTTAACTCCCTTTAGCAGAAAATAGAAATAACAGTTCAGCTGCCATTGCATATAATATCTTTTGGTTATCTAGTTTTCTCGGTTAAATAGCAATAATGTATTTCCTTCCTGAATATGAACTTGCAGTAATAAATCCTAAGGGATCAAGTATTTGTTGTCTTAGATTTTCATAAAATGTGACTATTTAAATGTATGTTTTTTGAAGTAGTATCTTCCTTCTTTATATAATTTCCCTCCATGCTTATGTGTTTATATATGGCTAGTTTGAGATACACTGGTAAGTACAGTTCTGTTAAGTGGTATTCCTTTATATTCATGGACTTGATTCTGATTTCAGGCATATCAGAGAAAATAAGTTGAAGTTAATAGTATATGACAGTTGTCTTATCTCTGTGTTGAGAATACATAAGCTGTACCACAGCTGAACGGAACTTTTCATTCCCAGCAATCTTTGTTAATTCAAAGTGGTGATCTACTGGTCTGAAATTGAGTTTGTCATTGCCGGTCCCATCGCTTTCTTCATTAATAGTTCTATGTTCTGCAGACTCACTCCACATAATGCGTTCATCAGTCTCCTGATTTACCTAACAGATATCAGCATATAGCTACAGCCATTTAGTTGGCAGTGTAGCATTTTGTACCTGACACAATATGCAAGATAAAACTTGAGCTGCTTGTACATAATACATATACAAGAGACATAATTTCCATCTTTTTTTTTAAGAAACTGAGCTATTGCTTTTGTCTTACCATGTAGCAGGATATCTATTTTTGGAAAAATCTGTTGTTTTCAAGTTTTTTGCTGCCTTTTTTTTTTTTTTTATCAGTAATGGATGACCCTATTGTACCAAACTGTAGAGGAATTTAGTATTTTCTAAGGAGATTTTTCCTGTTTTATCTTGTTTGATAAGAAAGTCTGAGCAGAAAAAGGCAACAGCATGTGTGGAGGGGGCATGTTTCATTAGCAGTTTCATTATTATGTTGCTTCCTTTGCCTTCACACTAAAGTGTCTTGTGATCTTACTCTTTTTTACACTGATATAAGATCTGCATTTCATATCATAAATGTAACCTGATGCTCATATGCAATAACTGTAGCAAATATTAAGTGCTGGTGACTCAACTTCATTTTAGTCCTTTCTCTAAATGGATAGCTACCTGTCTCGAGAAAATGCCCAGTAGAAAATGTGTGTTCCTAAAACAGTAGAAAATTTTTCTTTGAAGCTGAGGAAATAATTCACAACAGAAATTTATCTGATAAATCCACTTAAGCTCCAAAGATATAAATGCTTCTATGAACACAATACTTAAAAGTAATTACCCAATAAGAGTAAGTTCTGAACTTTGTCTTTAAATACCAGGCATGTGCTATGTACCTGTGAAAATCTTCTCTGAGATTCAATTCCTCAATTTCAATGAGTTCAAATTGTAACTTATCAAATATGAATCAAAGATAATTAAATCTGTCTATATTCATGGTTTAAATGCAGCCAGTTTCCTATGACTATTTAGTAAATTGCAATGAATATTTAACTCTGATCAGGCAGTTCACATAGTGGTGTTTCTTTTTAGACAGGTAGAGCTCAAAACCGCATTTAAAAGGCATCACTTATTAGTATATGTAACAAACTTATTTTTTGAGCAAAGTAGTAGGTGTAGAATTTTAAAATTCTCTTTTGGGGATGAGGAATAGGGCAGAAGGCCTACACAGGACATGCATTCCTATAATCCACTTGAACATATATGTAGAAGTTACCTGCTGCATAAAACTTGGATAGCCTTTGTGCACTAGCTTGCAAAACCTAGCCAGAAAAAAACCTTAAGTTAGTATGGAAGGTAGATGTTGCCAAAGGAAATTTAAGAACAAGAAACAAAAAATATAATGCAAATACATAATGTCTCTGACAGTGTTTATGCAATTAAAATATTGTGAGATTAACAAACTCCTCACATCTTCAGCTATGATGCTGCATCTTTTTCCTTAGCTTAAAACAAACTTCTGCAGTTCAATTATAAACTCAGCATCTCCCAAGAGGAAAATTATTTTCTTTAAAATGTTCCCTCTATTTGCATTGGTACTACTACAGAATATATGTTTATGTGTCCCCAGTATCCAACAAACCTTGAATTTATAACAGAAAATTCCAACTTTCAGTGGCGACGAAGAACTCAGACTTTGGTGTCACTGTGGAGGGCTGCCATCTACAAAAGGGTGTTCGACTCCATTGCTTAACACTGGAAGATTATCACTGGGTATAAGCAGTATTTCTGTCAAGGTTTCAGTATATTATAAAAGTACCTATACTGACAGCTTCCTGCAAAAGTATGCTTAACTTTTCTGCCTCTGCTAAACAATAGATTTTGACTTTTTGAAGTTCAATTTGACAGTAGAAATTTCCCATATCTCTCACTGTGTTAAAATATATGTGTGTACACGTGTTCTTACTGAATTTTGTGCAGTGAATATATATCATTTTCATTTCACCAAAGCATAAAATCTCAGTAGGAATAAACTATATGCACAAGTGAGTGTTTACGTGCAGATACACCTGATAGCAAGAGATGTAAATCAACACATCCACTTATAAAGTCAATAGAGTTCTACTAATATAAGCTGGGATCATCACACTCTATCTGCATATCATACTTACAATAAATACTTAGTAAACTAGGAGGATATTAAGAATGACTGAGTAAAAATTAGCAAATGATGTTATAAAAATCTGTTGTAGCTGATAATAAAATGTCTCTATATAAAGATTAGTAGGTTTGGGGTATTTTTTAATGCAAGGTAAATGATTTTCAAATACTTCCATTTACATGAGTGCAGTCCTAGCAAGTGATTCCATGCATTTCTTTTAAAGTCTAACCTGCCCATGATAGATAACAATAATGTACATATTCCATGAATATTTAAAAACCTGTTAAAAATGTGCTAAGAAAAGATATTTGTTCCAGTGATCTTGATCAGTATAACATCAGACTATTTCCTGCCAGACATACAGAAACCGCTGATGAATTTGTTTCTGGATTAGATCTTGCTTTCAGTAACTTGAATGTAAATTTAGGAGAATTCTCTTACAATCAGTGTAATCAGCACTGAATTGAGAGGTCAGTATGTGCCATTGAACTGCGTAGAATTTCATGCACCTCACTCAGAAATAAAATGAAATTTCCTAGATATAAAAAAGAAGAGATCAGTTAAGTTTTCCCTTTTGTTATGGGAAGTCTTTAAACTGTCTGAGAAGGAAGCTGTAAAGGACTTGGCTATAGCAAAATTATATTGGCAATATGCACACTGTAATCTTTGATCAGAGTGATAGTTCACAAATGAGAAAGATGCTTTTTCTAGTATTTAGAAAATCCATCTTGATTTGGACAAATTTTAAGCTAGCAAATAGAGAAAAAGTGCCTGTTGATTGCAAGTACATCCCTTTTATATATAAAGAAACAATAGGCCAGACCAATGTTTATTCATGATAAGCAAAAGTACACAGTGGTCACTTGAGATCATTATGCATGAAAGTTGCTAGAGATGGGAAAAAAGGCAATTAAAAAAAATAAGAAGGACGCTACCTGCAATGTATCAGATGAGCTATTTCTTCAGAAAACACTGAGGTGTTACTCTTGTCATATAGAGTGTTATGGTGTGCTCCTCTGGCATGCTTACCACAAAGCTTTGGTTCCAGGATAAGGAGACCTATTCTTTTAAAGCTTCCTTATGTAGACTATAGAAAGAGTTAATGCAGGACAACAGGGTAGATGATGCAGTTCTGTTTTTGAAAATGCTTGCTTTCTCTGCTGATTATATTCATGATGTGAGAAGACGAGACTCTTACTGTAGCTATGTAGGTTAGGTCCATGTAATTTAGTTATTTGATGTGAATATGGTCACCTGTGCTCAAGGAAGATAGAAGGAAACAAGGATGAGAAGATCAGACCTGATGAGGTGATAAAAGGAAAAGAAAGTAATGTGAAATACATGACAGGGTGTATAGCAAAAGGACAGAAGAACAAATTAAACTGAAGTAGTGTGGTGGCAGATATGATACAATGATCATAAGATAAATAGTACAAACTGCCCATGCATACCTATAGATTAGGGATTAGAAGTTTCCAAACTGGTAGACTGAGGTTTTGGAACGAGTGTGCATTTGGAGCAGTAGAGGGCAAAAAGTCTGAATACTCTGAAGACAGCTCTTAATATGTATTTGAAGAGGTTCATAGGGACTACATGTCACTGCATGAACAGCTTAATGACTTCCAAGTTGTGTGATCTCATGTGATAAAAGATTCTTGTGGTCCCTTGTGCTCAGAGCTACACAATTTGGTTTTTCTGCTGGATACAGTTGGTATTATATGAAAGACATCATATTTTGTTAATACAAATAATTATATTGTCCATGTTCTTGAAAAGAGTAAATGAATAAAAGAATAAAAGGCACAGAATTAGTGGGAGAGTTTCCCAGCAATTCAGGTATTTCTCATTCGCTTTAAAGGGCAGCAGCCCAGGTACATGTCTCAGTATATTAATGAAAGTATAGATTCCCCTGAAATACATCCATGAGAGTATAGCTCCTTGCTCCCCCAGTCTGTACAATAAGTAAACAAATGTGTGGTTCCAGTCAGGGAATTAAAAAAGATTAATGACAATTTCGTGCCTTCCTTTTAAGTTAAGTCTGAACTTTTGAAGCAGATGAGCAAAATAGCCTGCCATAAAAGATAATTTGCCAAAATGAAACTACCTTCTAGTATTATTACTGTAATGAAATGGTTTGAAATATGAACTAAGGATCTTGAGGAAAAAATGCCCACTGTTCAAATGCTCAGTAGTTACTTCTATAAACAATTACATCCATGTAAAAAGCTTTATGATTTTATTTTCATCATTGTCAGGCTGAGCTGTGTAGCTGTCATACTTTGCAGACTTCCCTCCAGTGACAACCACATTGACAACATGTTATACTCCACATTGATTTTACAGTTAAGGATCTGATTGTGATAGATAGGGATTTTAAGAATTCAGCAGAGAGGCTGACTTTTGCCTTTTATCATTCCATTAAAATTTTATAACCATCTTTTTCATGTCATTTCATCCATGAATTCTTACTTTAGAAAGTGATAGCTACTGCTGTGAGCATAACTTTTCTCATGTGCAGAGCTTTTTATTGTATTAGCAAACTATCCCAATTATAGTTAAAACTCATGTTTTACATAATTGTGGTGACCCTTTCAACCAACCAGTATTGTGCTAGTTGATTTGTATATAGAATTAGATGATTCTGCTTGCCATTTAAAAAGAAGCTACACCGAATGAGTGTTGGGGACCAGGATTTAATGCTTTCTCATCCAGTGGGGCCAATTAAGCATCTCTCAAACGTCTTGTTTGAACTCAGAGAGTCTTAAAAGTCTCTCTTTTAAAAGGGCAGTAGGGAATGTGTGGGTAGGTATGCTAGTTACCAAAATATGCCTTTTTGAGGGAAGGGGGTGGACTAGGGGGACCCAAAGTTTAAGTTTGACAGCTCCTCCCATACATTACAAATTGTCCTTAAGGAATACGTCTAAACTCTGGAGGAATTGAAGTGCAGGTTCAGCTAATTACCACGAGTGTTTCACCTGT
>VWZY01004139.1:0-31518 GCA_013399075.1 Chloroceryle aenea
TTTTCTTATCATTTACTTCAAGGCACAACTAGAAGAAAGGAAGAGTAGAAAGAGAAGGAATGGAAAAGTTAGGGGGAGAGTAAGATAGAAAGACATCACCACCCTTGGCTCCAGGAACGTCTCATAGGATCAATCCAAATCTTGAGCTCTTTGGTGGTGGGTGCACCCAGATAACTGGGGGTGGCATCCCCAATTTACACATGTAAATGTGTAGAGAGGCAGTGCTAATTTGCACAGTCCCTTCTGGTGCAGTGTCTTCTACAGACCTCCCCTTGGTGCAGTCACAGTGGTTAGCAGAAGACATTAGCTCAGGGAAAAGACACTGTCCAGCTAGAAAATTTATCTCTTCCTATTGTTAATTTATCTGCAAGAAGCCAGAAGAGGCTGGCAGAGCCATTTAGGGCTAATAAGAGCCACTGACACCTCCTCCCTCCCTCCAGGCAGGCCTTGCCTGATCTCTGTTCAGATCTTTCCACCACACAAGGTTTGAGACATTAACAGTCAGGCTCTTCAAATGTTTGCTTTACTAAAATAAGGCAGCAATTGAAAGATAAATTGCTAAAACCTCAATGAAAATCTAAAAAATATTAAAACATCTAACAAAAAAAGTTCTATGTGACAGTTTTCATGTACCTGAATTTACGTTTTGACTTCAAGAAAATACCTTGAAGCAGTCAAGTGTTAACTTCAATCATTACTGATTTCGACAAGACTCTGAAAATGGATTCTTTGTAGAGCACCTGTTAATGTTTCAGGAATCTTAAATTAATACAAAATTTTATTAATCTATTAAACATAAACCAAATATTAAAGGCATTAAAATTTAATATTCTATAATAAATTAATCTTTCACTTTTTCATTGAAGGAAAAATGTATACTTGGCAGAAAACTGTGTGATATCTTAAGAGAAGTGATGAGGTTTTTCCTTCCATCCAGAAAACATTACCAGAACTCCTATGGAAAACTCCATGAAATTAATGAAGGAGGAGAAAACTAAGAAAAAACAGATCATCTTCAGGGCTTGTTGCTTGGCCTTCAGATTTTTGTACTTTATCTGGATGAAAAGTTGTTCTGCTCTCTTCATAAAATCATGTAAATTTACACATAGAAATATTACTATTTTATGGGTTTACCCCACCAGATGCATATATATGTGAACTGATCTCAGCTGAGTAAATGTAATTTAGAATCACAAAGTTGATTATCACAGATGGAAAGAAACTCCCAATATCACTTTGTGGCTCAGAGGAGGGAGGGTGGTTTCTGAATGTCAAGAAAAAGCACACTTGTCATAGTTTCTACTGTAGTTAAATAGAAAATAACTATTGTAACTTTGGAGTATCTTTAGTCAATGTGTTTCTATACTCCCTTACTGAAACTAATTAAGCTAAGCTAGTTAGAAAGTTACTAATGTTTTTGACGACCCCAGCTTTGGAAGGTCCCATTGAAGACTGGGTTTAATTGATCTTTTGCAAAGAGCACTGTGGTTTTTGCAAATCAGGCCACTCAGGTGCTTCCAGATGGGCCCCAGCACGTAGCACAATCAAAATCACTAGTCACATTTTCAAAATCTTGGTTAGAGGTGCCTAGACCTCATTAGGAGGGTGTTTATTATTCAGAAGCTGACAGCTCATTGCAACAGGCAATGCGAGTCAAACAGGCTTTTTCAGTAGGGCTGGTTATTCTCAGAACAGCAGCAGCAGCACTCTGCCCTTGGTGGCTGCATCTTACAAAGTCATGGCAGATGAAAACTAGCAAAATGAATTCATGTCTGATGGGTTGTTTTTGCCATGACAGCTGTGCTTTGGAGGTGGGCAAGCCAAGGAAGTTAAGTTTGGCTCGTGCAGAGTGTTTGGCTCTAAATCAGCTCTGTGCCCATACATGTGAATGAGCCAAGACAGTAGGAATATTTTGGCATTACCTTCTGGCTGTCACAGTGACCTTATCTATCACTTCACGCATTCTCCCTTTTGTATGTGTATAATCAGGTCCAATGGATCGACTAATGCTTTGGCATGGGTCTGCCTTGGCTCCGACTTCAAATTTCCTGGCCTGTTTGTACAAGTTGCATCCAGCGTGCCCGTGAAATTCATTAACAAATATTTAAGAATAACTAATATACATTTTTACGTTCTAGAAAAGTGGAAAAGGGATAAATCTGAGGCAAGGAAATGTAAAATAAAATAAGCAATGAAACTGACTTTATAACGACATCGACTATCTTCTGTACATCAAAGAAGGTTAATGCAATAAAAATGTTCTATTTGCTCAGCTCACATGTTATTCATGTCAAAAGTATAGGGCTGTGGATATATATACAGATATTAATAAGTAGGGGGTGCATATGACTGTTTTTCAAAGGATTATATAAGATTGAAGGGAAAAAATCATTGTCAATAAGTCCCAAATGTTATTTAAAAAACTATTTAAATTTGTCACCTTAATCAGACTATTTCTAAAGTTAGGACCTTATGAAAGCAGGTCAAGAAATAATGGTCAGCATCACCATTCTGGGAATAACTATGTCTTATCAATCTAATTTCTCTTTAAAATGAGCAACAGTGAGGAAGAATAGAGAGAATGCAGAAGAAATCATACATGTAACTTGGCCTAGGAAGACTTCCTTTGCTTTGCTAATGAACTTTTCATAGTTTCTTAATGTAAACATGTATATTTTCAAATACATACTG
The DNA here is from genome assembly GCA_013399075.1 of Chloroceryle aenea. Lineage (NCBI taxonomy): Eukaryota > Metazoa > Chordata > Aves > Coraciiformes > Cerylidae > Chloroceryle > Chloroceryle aenea. Next base: position 2,692 of record VWZY01004139.1, read on the forward strand.
TGACAAAGAGAAAGAATATATTGCATTCCTCATGCCCAACCAGTAAGCATAGAATGATGCAGGGGAGATCTAACAGATACTAAGGAAAACTTTCTGATGGTAAAAATAATATTGAAACAGGTTTGTGGCAGCTGTGAAACCTTCACTGATGTTTTTATCATTTTTGTTAGGAAGGATATAAGTATGGTTGTTTCCTTATTTTGGAAAATGGATCCTAACAGGAAATAATCCTACTGGCTACATCTGTATTAGTAAACTAAACAAGACCACAGATGGGTAAGATCACAACCTTATGGTCTTGTGTTCTGCTCTTTTCTGTCAGCTACAGAGGAACAGAGCATCCTAATTTCATTTATCTGTATGAACAGATCTATTGTGTAGGATATTATGGCTTTGTGAAAATACCAGATAAAAGAAGATCGCTTCATAAGCACCGGTATAAACTTTATCAGGAATGCCTCTCTGTCCACCTAATCCTACGAATCAGGAATTAATAAATCATGTAAAGGAAAGCTAAGATGATAGAAAAGCTCTGCAGACTTTTGAAGGACATAAAGCTCACAATCGACTCTTCTGCTGGAGATGTTAGGGGAACTAGCATACCCTTGAGGACAATGTAAATTAAGGATTGCAGATTCAGTTTTCACACACCTTCACAGTTTTTGTTCATGAGTGTTTTCTATATTGAAGTGGTTTTCCATCTTCCTGACTAAATATGATGAGTGATCACATTTTTCAAATTGAAACCATAACAATAATTTCAATGATGGCATAACGTGATTCTTCAGTGAATTGTTAGTCAGATCTCAGGTCAGTAAGTTACTCAATAAGCCTGCTGCAGATCAGGCCATTTTTATTATAGTAGAATAAAATATTATTAAATAGATCAGGAAAGTTAGAGATCAGTATTATCTTAAAATATTTTAAATGATATGTCACTACTTGTTTTTCCTTCTTCCACTCAAATGTTGACTTGCAGAATGTAGAAAATCAAACAAAAACTACCCCAGAAGTGAAAGGAAATGGGTAATAGGAAAAGTAATGCAGAGGTACTGAAGAAGAATAATTGGAAGTAATGATTTATCTACCTGAAACTATTTCCATAGTGGACCAAAATAAGCATTACTGCAGAGCTATGTCTTTTACCCAATGCACAAATGTATTTAATATCTATAGCATATTTTTAAAACAATGTGATCTGCAACTGGGTTCTTGAATGCAGTTTAGCACAGATAATTGCTGGAACTTTTCCTTATGTCAATGACTAAAAGTCTTTGGGATGAGTGAAGATAACAGCTTTACTGAAAGTTGGTTAGGTTTATGATTGGCACCATTTTTTAGTTTTGAGAAGTGGTGTAACTATTAGATGTTACTGTCATTTGTTATCTCATATTGCACTGAAATCATATGAAGGACATATATAGTTCCCTTTAAATTAAAAGCTTTTCTTCTTAGAAGACTGACCTAAGGTGTCTATCATCATGCTTTATAATCAGAATGTTCAAGTTCTTCCTTGTCATCGTTCCACTACATCAAGTTAAGTCTAGAGAGAGATTTAATTAATGTAGTAAAAATTTTCCATCTACCTGATTCCACACAGCATCACAGATTCCTGAGGCTGGAATAGACCTCCAAGATCACCAAGCCCAGCCTATGACCCAACACCCTGACATCAGCTAGACCTACTGTGCATAACATATTTTTCCTGTAAGCCTTCTTATTTTTATGCAATGAAAATGTGATTTATGTGAATTGCATGCATGTTAAGCCCTGACAAATGAAATTTTGCCTATGAATAGTCCTTGATTTGATAGATGGGATTTCTCATTTCCATCTGGATTTGGTTTGTACCTCTATTGTATAAATAAAAGTTATATCTGCACATTGTCTGTCTATCAGCTAAGCAATTCAGCTCCTATTATGAAACATGGCCTACGTTTTCTGGAGTCTTAAACATGAATTACCTGTCTTGCAAATTTCCTAATTAGTTCAACCAATTTTCTTTCTGTCTCCAGGTAATATGAGCCAATGATCTGAATCTGATGTTGTTAACAAAATAGAGTGCTGAACAAATGTTTTAGGTCACACTCTGTTTACAGCACTATAAAGAGTGCCTTTTTTTGTTCACTAATTTCTATATTTTGATTTCTTTCTTAATTTATCAGAAAGAAAAAAGAAAACAAAAATAAACCCCAAATAAATTCTTAGACATTCATAATGACTCACATCTGTTTCAGGGTAGCCATTGATCCAGCTGTCAGCTTTCAAAGGAATGCTGATATTAAATGTAAGATTTCTGTGTCAAAAGACAGAGGTGTTCTACAGCATGCTCCACAATTCTTTCTGACTACCTACTTGTCTGCATTAAACCCACAATTTTTAAAACTGCAGTTTCATTTCACCCATGGTGGGGTTGATTTATTTTAGTCTGAAGGAGTTGAATTTAAAAAAAAATAAAAAATAAAAATCACAGATTAATAAACTTGAATTTATGAATCCATCCAGTCATGTTTTGGAATAGAGTGAATGGTTTTGTTTCCATAGTGCAGTTCATATTCTGCAGTGGTATATTCCCATAAAACAATCACTGGATGTAATGCAGAAGCTGGGCAACCTATGGAAGTTCTTGAGTATCTCTGTGGCATTAAAGATATAACAAAAAAATGCTTCTCAGGATGAAATTAATTCCTGCCTTGAGTTTTACCAGTGAAAAAAAATAATCACTGAGGTACAAACAATGTATTGAGACATATTCCATACAAAATTTGCTTTCATTTTAAAATCCAGAATGCACCTTCAGTCGTATTTCAATTACTGACATTCTAGATTCATTCCCCCAGTTGACTGCATTCAGTAGAGTTATCCTTCCAAGAAAGCATAAAAGTTTGGGAGGGGGCACAGTCAGGACAGCTAACCCAGCAATAAAACTGGGAAGGGCAAGGGAGGGATGTTCCAAAGTTCCAAGTTCAGAGACTGGCTGGGCATGTGAAGTGATGAGTTACTACCTTTGTATCACTTTGGCATTTAATTATTATTTTTCCTAATTAAGAAACTGTCTTTATCTTGACCCACAAGTTCTTCTCACTTTTGCCTTTCTGATTCTTTCTATCAACCCTCTTGGGAAGCTACTGGGCAGGTATGAACTTACCATAGAAGAAAAAGATAATTTAAAAATGATATCAAAATATAAATTTCATTTATATCATGGTCATGAAATTGTATTCCACTCAATCTTACATTTAAATAATTCAGAGAAGTTTGATATTGATTATTCTCAATGTATTCTTTATCTCAATGTAACTAGTATTTATCCTTTGATATGCCTAAATAATATGAAGTTAATAGACATAAATTCATTCAGTCACTAATGCCACAGTTTATTATATAGCTATTCAGAGTAACCATGTCCAGCTATTACATTCCCAAAGGATTCATGTTTTCCAGGCATACTGGTATATGTAAGATCTCCTAATGTGAATATATTTTTATGGATTTTGAATTGATTTGCACATTTTCAGAGCCTGACTCAATCTCCTTTACTTGCTACAGGGTCTGTCTGTGAGTCAACGACCATTTGTGTTGTGAGAGTGCCTTCATGAGAAAAGAAGCTAAACATAATGTTATTTGGATTTATTTATAAACTGAAAAAATAAGATTTTAAATGGAGTTTCATATATGGGTATATGTTTCTGTATTTTCACAGATGATTATTAAATAATAGAGAAGGTTCTCAGACCTCATCACTGTCTATGACTACTTAAAGGGAAGTTGTAGTCTGGTGGGGNAAATAGAGAGTAAGGTAATGACATTAAATGCTAGAGAAACTCACTGGATAGAAAGCTGCATTTCCTTCCTTCTTGGTGAAGCACTGTTAGAGGGTAAGAGAAAAGATAACATCGAACAGAAACAAATTGCCACCACCATTCATCTCCACGTTCAGAAAACACCCCTCAAAGTGACTCTTTCCAAAGGTTGTCACTGTAAGAGTACTTGACTCAAAAGTATCAGCTTCGAAGAGTTCAGCTAGGTTAGGAAACATAGTTAGGGTTCAAGTGGGTTAGCTAGCTTGCTGCCTTGGTCTGGTTTCTAATGGTTTTCCTCCTCTCAACTGACTCAGAACATTTTCAAAAATGTCTTTTAAAAATTCAGCAGCTCTCTTCAGCCTTCTTCTGAGAGCTGTACTGAAGAAACCAGTATTTTCTAATGTTTGCTATCAACCTCATTTCTGTACATTTAGGGGTTTGCAATCATAGCCCATTTTCTCCCCTGAAAGCCTGTGAACCCTGGCAATTTCAAGAGTATTTGACAAGAATATTTTTCTTTTAAATAAATATTTAATCATATCATGTAAAATATAAAGGTTTAGTTTAAGCATATTTTGTCATTTGGCAAATGAAATATATTAACCTGACTTACACTACCTTTTCAGAAAACAAAACTGGATAAGGAGACTTCATCCAGGCTATTTATTTCCTATCTGACAATCACTAAGGGCTCAATTGTCCAGAACCAGGTTTACTATGTAAAACAAATTGAAGTGAGTACCAATATCATGCTATTTTTTTTAATAGCAAAAAAAAAAGCAGATGCATGTCTGAAAAGGTTAATTTATTATCAATAATATTGAACTGAATGAAAACTAAAGCAATAAACCTGAGAAACCTAGGTCAAAAGTAAAATAAAATAAACCCATACATTAACACCTTATACACTGAGAATAAAATATTAAATAATATGAAAGAAAAGATGTTTGCCTGGTTAGAAATCATGCAGAACAGAAATGTCAATCAAACTAAGGCTCAGGATTAAAAACTGCTATCGATGCAATCCCTGTACCAATTTAAATCTTACTTCTTAAAATACTGTAGGTTGCAATAATTGTTAATAGTTGCTAATTCTTCTCCCTCCTGGTCACCTTGACGAGAAACAGAATAATGCCATATTTAATAGAAAAAGTTTGTCAGACAAACTTTAGTACACATCACTGAAAGCAGTTGTAAATCTCTCAAGATTTCCAAAAAGGTAGCAATCCCTGATTAATATTTCTCTGTGTTTCCCTAGGAATACTTATGGAGCTTTTATTCATGTGTGAAAAAAAATAAGCAGACATTCAGAGCCTGAAGGGAAGGATGAAAAAGAACAAAGAGATAAAGTAGGAAAAAGCAAGGTATTCAAGAGAACACAAGGAATGGAGGAGGAGTGGAACAAACACTTCCTTGGTCTTGTGGACAGAGGTAAAAATCAGACTTGGATTCTGAGAATCAGCTCCTTGGTACAGCACTTTTTTCTTGCTGGCTTCAGATACCAGGTAAAGCCTTCTATTACCCTTCGGTATGTTTTGTCTTCTTTTCTAGATGAGCCTTCTGATTTGAGAGCACCTGGCTTCCTGAGATGACTTACTCTTAATTCTTACCATTACTTTGTCTCCTGTTCAGTTAAGTTTTTTGAGCAATTCAAGTTCATATCCAACCTTTGTACCATGCAGTGTGATCCATTTATGTATAGTCAATGGATATATCATTTTCCTTTAAACATCTTACAGCAGCTTTTTTTACACACTGCAAAGGCCATAGCTTCTCCTCTCAGCAGAAAAATGAAAGATCTAAATATTCAAGAGCATTTCTGAGACAGTTACTGTTTTAATCCCAGTTAGGATAGGATCTTCAGGTAGCACTATTAAAAAAAAATCTATGCTGAAATCCTAAAAGTAGCTGATAGCTTCATTTTCTGTCAGGAACTGTCTACTTAATAGTCATCTATCAGCAACTTTAAAAGGAAACATGAACAGGTTAAGACCAATATCATCATTCTTCTGGCAATCAAGATAATTTATATCAATCTTTGTTCTCTGAAACTTGATTACAGTCAAGCAGTTTATTTTATGAATCTTTATTTTGGTCGAGAAATGATATTATAAGACCTCCCAAGATGACATATGCTTATGAAATATATTTCTCAGCATATATTGCTTAGATGCATGGATTCTTTCTCAGGGAACATGAGGCTCAATAGAATACAAAAAAAAAGCAGGTTTTGTTTGGCTTTTTTTGGGGGGGAGCATCATATCTTTAGTTATTAGCCTGCTGCAGTCCCAAATTACACACCACAAATTACATAAAGCAAGTATTAAACTGACAGCAGCTAAAATGTACTTTAGAGTAATAATAGTTGCATAAGCCTTGAAAGGCTAGAGCCAATCATTAAGATTAAATCAAAGGGAAGGAGGTATTATGCTCATAGATAAAATCTATATAGATTATCAGAACTTCCACTCTTTAAATTTAAGAGAATTTTAAAAGAGATCATTTTATTCTGCTTAGAATTTCTAGATGTTCCTTTCATACAGAAAATTAGTTATATATAAAATACAATGTAGAAGAACCACAAAAGTCTTTTAATCTTTGCAATCTATGCAACTGTCAGTTTTTCTTTTAATGCTTTTTAAAAGACTAAAGATAATTGAAAAAACAAGGGATTTCTTGGCCAGAGTGAGGAACTAAGGTTGAATAAAAGTGTAAACTGACACTAGAATTTCCATGATCAAATTAAACAAAAGCACGTGCCTTATGATCAATGCAAAATTAATGCACTTTTGCAATTCTACTCCTTTTGGCAGTGCAATATGTCACCTGAAATGTTTGGTAAGCACAAAAGAAAATTGTGCTCTCCTTCTGAGATCTTCATCCATGAAAAAGGAGCCCACCTACTTTCATATTTAGTTAGGAAACATATATGCAGCTTAAATTCCCTGCTTTGTGAACTCTTCTGAAGCTCTTATGATCATTCCCCTAAGAACATCTAATATGTTTATTATTTCAAGTGAAAAAGGGTTTTGATGTACTGGTTATGGGTAAAATCAGTGGTGGCACAGAAATGTTAGACACTTACTCTTCCCGTGCTTCCTATGACAGCAATATCCTGACAGAGCTAAAAAAATATATATGAATTTATTGGTGTCATGAAAGCTGAGCCTATAAATAACAAATAAATTAGATACACTATGTGCTTTGAGTAGAGATACAGAATGCCAGCATACACAGATTTATGCTGATATTTTTGAAGAAGGCAAGTAGAAGAAGAGATGATTTAGAAAAGTGGTAATGACTTTTATCTGTAAAATTGTGGTTGAAGACAAGATGTTTTCCTGGCTGCCTTCTGATCTATTTAGCACGTTAGCTTATACCATTAAGGATGAGGTTGAAGAGCATGTTCTCTCTTGTTCTTCTAACACTTTCTCTGAAGTGAAGCACAATAGCATGAGTTTATTGGGTTATACTACTAAAAGTCCATTCCAGCAGGACTTCCAGCAGAGCTCCTCTGTTGTTCACAGCTTGTTTAGAAGCTAGAGAAGTATGCTGACCATAGGATTGAAAAATCTTGAATCTGGATTTCTAGAGGGGATTTTTTTGCATCAGCTGTAAAGTTAATATGATTGTAAGAAAACTCAGATGACATTCCAGAGAGGGACTTGCCTGCATTTGTCCAGATGGGCATTTGGGTTTTGCCTTGTTACATAGGTGCTGAACTTCAATAGAGCTGAACTTCATTCAGCTAAGTAAGGATCCAGACCACCAGGCCTTCAACCTGGAAACTGTTTGGAAGGGGAGCATAGTGGGACAGTGTCTATTTGGGCTTTTCAGTCAGCAAAAAAGAAAACAAATTAGGGCTGTAAGACTGATTATCTAGCAGATCCAATTCCCTCATGCTCTAATTCCTTCCTTTTTCTACTTCATATACCGAGAAAAAATGAGGAGGTAAATTGTGAATCATTTGCATTATTGTTTCTCTCTCATTTTTTTTTTACCATGAGAGGAAAAAAAAAAAAGTACTAGCAGGATTAGAAGGATATTTATAAAGCTAAACAAGAAAACAAAAATCAGTTTTCCTTATTAAAAGAATACTTAATTACCCCAAAGTGAAACATCTACAGCATTTAATCTGATAACAGAAATAGGGGACAAAATCTTAATTAATCAGAGTAATTGAATCCAAAATTGAAAGAAGTATCCATTAACTAGGAAAGAAAAATGACAACATAGTAAAGTGCTATATGCATTATTAATTGTTTCAGCAGATTCTATTAGAACAACTGGATTGAAAGATCCTTTGAAGTTGTCTTTGTAAGTAATTATGAATCAATTATAAAATATCATCATTAGGTAAAACACTTGGCATGCTTAATCTCAGCTGTAAAAATTATTTTACTTTGTTCAGATCCCTACTCCTAAGATTTCCTTTAACTTGTTCCTAGAATACCTTTTTATATATATATATATAAATTTACTAGTTTCAGATAATTACTTTCCACTTATACTCTGAAAAAGAGAGCAGATTGTGCAGAACATTTTATTCTTGCTTTGATTCTCACCAAAAAAAAGTCTTCAGGGTGGTTATTTGATATTTAAAAAATTAGAACTATCAAGAACTAACCTTTTATAGCTGAGTGTGGAACATGTACCATGATATTTAAACATATGCATATGATTGGAAAACTTTTATAATGTATACTAAACAATAGTACTATTTATGTACTAAACTAGTCATGAAATATCATCCTCTAAGGGAGAATCAGAGACATTTGTTCCAACGTCGATGGGTAAAATGGCAAAGAATGTAAATGAGTTGATCAAAGCCAGACAACAGGCACCACAGCACCAGGACAAGTATCAGCCTGCAAACTTTTTGGCTTTCCAGGCCTCTGTTCCTTACAGAAGATTGTTCCATTTTCAACTGCCCTTTTGGTGTGTTATTGCAATAATAAATCCCATGGTCTTTTTCTTGTGGGTGTGTGAAGCTCCCATGAAGGTCACTAAGAGTTCCAATTTAGACTATCCTTGAAGAAAATCAAAAGAAACAACCAAATTTGTAACAGAACTCTTACAAGAAATGACCAAATTCTTAAGATTGTAGAACTTCAAATGTTTAACTAGCTTTTAGTTAATGATCACTTCATCATTTATTTTTCTCATGAAGATATTAGGATATTTAAAATAAAATGTCTTATCCTGTAAGAGAAATCCTCAATGTGGCTGGTCGTGTTAGGTATTTCTCTGTCTGTAGCCAGGAGGTTCTAGACCAGGAGATGCTTTTTCGTAAGATTTGCCTTCCCTGATAAGCAACACACCCATCTGTGACCATGTGAAACCAATTTTTTGCTCTCTAAACTATATGGATGGGACAGAGTTGACTTCATAGAGTTGTTGTATTAAGGGTAAGAGTTTGGCATTTGTCCTGGTAGAGCCCCAATGGCTTTCACTGAAACAATTTCACAAAGGGAAGAATTTTTTTAAGCAACAAATCCAACAGATGGGTATTACCATTGGTAATTCACTAACTGCAAAAACTAATCTCAAGTTAATAATTCCCTGCTAACCTCTGGCAAAATTGGAGGTGCAAGTCTTCTCAATAGTGCTAATATATAATAATCTTATCAAGAAGGCATCCCTGTCCTAGGTGGAGGAAGGGGACTATAGCCCTTTGACCATCTCTGACAGACTTTCAGTGTTTTCCCATCAGAGAGCTATTCCCTTCATGGCTTTTTGTATCCTAAGCCTGTCTGTTCCCGACTTCTGTGTAGTGTCTAGCACAACTAGGTGGAGAGCTGAGTGACACAGTCATATATGTTTAGCATGTACTCATTACCATATTTAGGGCTGTACACTTTAATATTAATTTTCCAGATCATTAGGTAAAGGTCTTCTCTCGGACACCAGCTTTCAAGAGCTGTGTCAAAGCTGCTTGCTTTTGTTGCTTTGGCTGAATCAAGATCGTCTGATTACTGTAAGGCTCCCTCTTTCAGCTGCTTGGCAAGTGTGCACCCCCAGAGATAGCATAAGAATCTCAAAGTTACAAGCAGCTCAACCTTCCTCCTGAAGCACGCTAAATTAGCTGTGTTTCTGCTACATGACAAGAGTACAGGTAAACCTGAAAACTTCATCAGCAACGGTTAATTCATCCTGTTTCAGTGTCCTTGAATGGCATTCTCATTACCTTGACAACAGTGAAAAAGATTATCATGCAGCAGAGTAAACCACTGAATGAAAGCTCTTGTTTCACCGACAGTGAGCTTCACTCAAGAGAGGATGTGTTGCTTACTCTGTGTGTGTGACAATGACTTCTATATTCAACAGCAGGCAACACAAAGACAAGGATGCAACACAAACAATGCAGCAACGTGTTGCCTGTGAGGACGTCACAGGAAAGCCTTTGGTAAAGGCCAGAGACATGTATGTCCATGCTTTCTACTTTCACTGGCTATGATTTTGCTCTGCAAGGCTGGCAAACTGGTAGAACTTTTGGATTCTTGTTCCAAAGATTACTGCCTCCAGTTTTTCATTCATATTTCAAGGAAGAATTTTCTGGAAGGGCATATTACCACACATGAATATACAAAGATGAAGTGCTGGTATGGGAAATTATGGGTGAATGTATGGGTGACTAGTGTGTCACAAGTGATGTACTTGAGGATACACTTAGAATTGCTGCCATTAAATCACAGCAGAGTAGCAGATTTTAGAATAGTAGTTTCAGTTGGCAAATAAGCACTATGATGGAGTAAAGAATTTCTGATAAGGTATCAATGATGTCACTGTAACTTTTAGATATTAATAACAAATAGCAAATAAATATATTTTTTGTACCTGTATGTATCTACAGATAAATGGTGAATATATTGTGAACTAGATCCCTGCTTTTTCATAGACTGAACTCTTCAGTGTCACTCCAGAAAGGCTGTTTCTCTGATTAGTTTGTGCTAAGAAAAATATTAGTTGCTATCAGGAAACCACAGCTGGAGGGCTGTCAAGGAAAATCAAGAGCTTGGAACAGAGACCCTGACAACATGAGTAAAGATCATGGCATAGGCCTCGAAAATATATGCATATGATACTGGTCACCCCAGGGCCACAAAAATGTGTCACAAATGTTCAGTTGCTATTCACTAAAAGCATACAGCCTTGTGAACTGGCAAAAATTGGTTTGGAGGAAAACAAAGAAGCAAAGAATAAATATGCAACATATGTAAAACACCCCATATATAGTAAAACTTGGATACAGCATGGAAGTGAATCAAGAAGTGAATCAGGGAATAGAGATGAAGCAGCAGACTGTTATCAAACATATGAATTGAGTTTTAAGTAAACTGAAGAGCAAGAATTAAAAAACCCTCCATTGACACCAAACATTTCCTGCCAAATGATACAGGATGTTGATAACTTGCACATCTTCTTCCTGAGGAAGACCTTAGCACCCTGGGCAGGTTGTAAGGGTGAGCACCAGGGAAGAGGGTTGATACTAGAAGGTATGTCTTTATCAGTTTTAATGTTGTCATTAGGAGCTGTTACAGTAAGTCACTGTGACTGAGTTAGTATCTCCTTCACTAGACTGATAACACTTTCATTAATCTAACAATAAATCCTTAGTTCTGTATATAAGTTGTGTTTCTTGGCCCACACAAATTGCACTCAGTCTTTGGTCTGGTACCCTGCTCTTAAGCTCATTTGTAAATTAGATGCAGAACTGTAATTCCAAAATAACAGAAAGACTGAAAGTACCCACAATTTTATTCACACTTTAGTATTTATCTGAGTCTTCTTACTTTAACTCATTTAAAAGAACCATATTCAATTACCAAACTGAATTATGCTACAGTAGTCTGATTAAATATCAATACATTTTCCATGCCCACCACATACTTATTTCCCAATATTTGAGGTGTTTTTGAAAGCTTCATGTGGCATCCTTTAACTCACATTTTAATGCAGACAGTTTTAACATCCTTCATACACACTGCCAGGCTGGGAAGCTTAGCTGGGGCTTGTAATCATTTCATCAATACAAATAAACCATTGGTTTTACAGAATGCACTTTCACATTCTGAATTTCAGAAGTACAATCAGGGACTAACTCATCAGACTCCTATAAGGCTATCAAACATTTATATGAAGAAATAAAGATCCAGTTCAAAAAACCTCATAGTACAAAATACCTAATATAATATTTTGACAGCGTAACATAAAACAAATCTGTGAAGTTTAGCCAAAAATATAACTGTCTGATAATAATCTCATACTATTTTTACATTCCCAAACTACAGTGCAGATGAATACTGATACATGTTAGTAGCCTGAGATGGTTGCTATAAATCAGAAACCACTGACAGCTTGACACCAATGAGTGTAAGAAATATCGTGATAATCTGGTACATCAGCATAGGTCTGTGGAAATAATTTTTCATTGCTGATTTGTAAGTGTGACATCAATGATTATCTACAGTTCCAAAAGTACTGGGTACATTTTGGTTGTGGAAAAATAGTGTCTTTTTTAAAGTAACTGGTGAGGGTATTGTCCTTACAGTTCAGCCAAAAGCAAAATGCAAGCAAATATATAAATAAATAATAATTTAAAAACCCACTATGGCATTTAAATACAATGAAAGTAAACCTGGTGGGGTTTTTTCTCACTGAAGAAAAAGCAAAACATTGAAAAGATCTCTTTTTCTCCAAACACCTTTCAATTGACTCAGCGCTGTGTGTTTTATTTGTGGATTTTTGCACGGAAAGAAAAGAGGTGGATTCACAAAACCATTTTCCATCTACCTTGTGTCTTGTAACCCTGTGAAACCCTGGCTTGCGACCCTCTCTTGAGGATGTTGATGACACTCTGCTTTTCAGAGGATATTTTGATGGTCATTCAGTTTGAATGGAAATGAGCTGCACCCAGGACTAGACTACTCCTAGCTGAGTTCTCTCTTACCTGAGTGCCTGAATAGCATCAATAGCCTGTAGTTTCACTAATACTTATTAATTAACTCCTACAAAGTGAAAGATCTCCAGAAGAAAATATTCTGTTACTTGGTTGGAGGCATAATAGGTGACAGAATTAGGAGCAGAATAGTGATCCTTTGTGTCATCATCCCAAGCTGAACAGATCTGCCAAGTGTAACCTTAGATAAACCAGAAAATCTCTAGTTTCTCTCCACATTCTTGTACAACATTAGATTTTGCACAAAACAGATCAGCCTTTTCTCCACACCTCTATCTTCCTAACTCCTAGGCAGGACAGCATGTGAAAGCTCAGCACTCAGTGTCAAAGAGGGGCTGAGACAGCTGTTTGTTCCATACCTTACACTTGCAGGAAAATGTGCCCATACTAAATGCACAAACATGTTACTTTCAGAGGAATGTAAAGTTAAAAATCAGCAGCACACTGTGTTCTACAGGGTTCCTTTGAGGAGTGAACTGTTAGGATGTGTATGGAACAGAGGGCAGCAAGGAGAAATCCACAGATTTCAGGACAGGGGCTTTGCACAGTTCTCTAGAAAATCAGAGCTATAATTTACATTTTCAGCTCTAAACTCCTTTTGCCTTTGTCAGCTGATTAACACACAAAAACAATGCTCTGGTTCATACTGTTGTCATTTAAAAAAAATAATTATTTTATCTGTACAGTACCCTATCAGTGCTGACTAGCTCAGGCCTCTTCCTATTTCCTTATCTAAGGATGGCAGACTGAAACCCTAGTATGCAAATTACAAATTGAAACATTAAACTAATAGCCTGATTTCATTATTCAGACTTGACATAAATGAGATGAATGTCATGGATTAAATGAACAAGTAAATAACTTAAAAGGGATAATAGGTATTTCCATCCAACCCCAGAGATTAAAACAAACACCAGCTTTTACATCAGATTTTCTGCCTGTTCTTAGATAGTCAGATCTGAAGAAACCAACATGTGGAGCTCTGCTTTTTAATGGCAGATGAGAGAGATCCATCAAGTTTCCAGTTTTACAGCAGTAAAATACCAGCTGCAGTCCCAGTTTTAAAATTATACACTGGGACCTATTGTGGCTTCCTGAACAACAAGTAGGAAATAATTCTCCACTCCTCCAGGAGCAGATTTGTGTTAGTTCACAGATTGCTTCTCGAGATAAACAGAAATGCAGCCGTACAGCACTTATGTGCCACAACCTGCTGGGACTGTGATGGAGGGATAGGAACTGGGACTGTAAACTTGCTCTTCCTGAAGAACATAACACAGAGAAGAGCAGGCATTATAAAAATCTTTGCATAATTTCAAAAATCCTCAGTGTAAAAGACCCTAACACATTTTGTATCTACTGATGGATAGAATGAAGTTATTTGTCTCTATTTTTAGTAGTTTGGGTTTTGTTTTGTGGGGTTTTTTTTGTGGGGTTTTTGTGTGTGTGGTTTTGTTTCTTTGTTTATTTTTTTAACAAGTTGAAGATTGGATCTGCTTTTATGAATGCCTTTGAACAGGTGTATGTCTTCCTATATTAGTACAAATAACAATACCAAATTTAAACTGTGTCCAATACATTAAGGCTAGTGTTAAGCCTCGAGTATCTATTTAAAATGAAACAGCAAACGAATCCAGCATTCCAGACAAGAAATACAAGACAGCTTTTGAAGGTGTGCTTTATAATTCCTTTCTGCACATCATTCTTTGCTTATTTCACCTTTTAAATAAGTTGCCCTACCTTACCAATAGCTATTTCCTTCCAAAAAAACCCACAAGGATACTGTAAAATGACCACAAAATGAAGATTTAAAAGTTCTTATCCCTACTTAATTTCATACTGCGTTCAGAAGTTCTTATGTACAACCCATTCGCCCTTCCTCAGCCCAAGTACAGCCGGCAGTGCCTCTCCACAGCCACAGTGCTCTGCTGCCATCTCAAGGCAAGCACCACACACTGGCTGTGCAGTAGGTGCTGATGCTCTAAGTGCCCGCTACTTAAATAGACCAATTAACCTCGCTGTGCAACTCGCCAAATGCCACTTTGGTCCTTATGTCACTTCGGAATCTGTGCACAAATTACTATGGCGAATGGCACATTTAGTACTTGCAGTGTTACTGGGCTGCCTGGATAATCCTCAGAATGACAAATCACTGTCTGCGCGATTAATTTTCTTCCTGTCAAGTCTGGAAAGATGAGAGATTTTGGGGACATCGTACAACATGTCAAGGAAATGCCAGCTGTCTCCATAACATCTCAGCGCTAACAACAGGGCGAGATTGATGATTCGTACACAGCGCTGTTTTTCATAACTTTAACAAATCTGAATCCCTCAGCAGATAAAGTAATGGGATCTGTCAGTCAGCACGAAAATACTCAGAGCAGCAACAGATATTTAAATAATCAATATTGGAACACCTGAAGGTGGTTACAATAAACCAAAGGAACTGAAATTTTCACACAATAAGAGAGATACTTCCTTTTCTCCTTCCTCGGGATGGCTGCACTAAAGACATAATCACAGAGACAAACTCTTCAAGGAATCAAAATACATTTTTCTTTCCCAAAGGAAAGTGCTTCTTCTTGGCAGGTGTTATGATTTGATATACACGTGGCAAACACTCAAAACAATGAGAAAGTCTTGGAGTATCAAGCAGCACCATTTGATTAGGTACACTAACACTAATGACAGATATTCACAGGAATTGCATGGATACTCCTACAGCATTTTTAAGGAATTATATGTCACACTGCAGAGCACAGACTGTTTAAGATTACTTTCTACATCTGGGAAAGGTCCCCCAGGTCATGAAATAATAACAGCAGTATCTCTTATGTATCTCCTTATAAACTTGCCAAGGTCCTGTTCAATAGAAATCTCAACAGAAATCCATGAGCTCTGTCAACAGATACATCTAAAAAGTACAGTACTGTATCAAAAAAAAAAAGAAAAGACAAATTGTGGTGTGTGCTTCCAAAAGAGCAGTCTATAGCATGCTTTCCCACCTCTCTGGAGAGCCACACCTAAAGTTTACTGTGGAACCTGGCATATAATACATGTGGGACTGGAACAGTCCCCATAATACTGCTTCTTGAACCTCCTGGACAGAGGCATGTAGATTTTTTTCATGTATTTAGATGTTTATTATTCCAGCATCTGCAGACCTCTGTTGATAGTTTTGATTTATCTGAAATTTAATTTGCTTTTACCAAAATTTGCTTGCAAGTGTTTTTCTAAGTAATATATTTCCTGTACTTCATGGAGCCCCCATATTACGAAGAAGCAGATAGAAAGTGCACTGCCTTTGCTCCTGTTCTTTGCTATAATAGATCTGAACAAGAATTTTTTTCAGGGACAAGGTATTAAATTAAACATAAACTGAACATGTTCTTTTGACTTATCTGCACTGTGAAGAGGGTTATATTATGTCTCATCCTTACACAGATGAATTCTAAACATCTTCGATATATTAAAGGCCAGGCAAAATTGCAGCCTTCACTGTTGAAAAGAACTAGCACTATCACAAAAATTGCTTCTGTCTCCACATCTTTCATAGGAAGCATGTTGCCTCAAAACGATGGAAATTAATAAAGAGTGGTTCTGAGGAAACAGGCTTTTCCTGATGAGTTACACAACAAAGGGTTCAGCTGCCCCATAAAACAAACTGCCTCAGCTCTTCTCAAGAGGGAATGAGAACAGGTATAAAACTCAGGTGTTCCTCTGTTCTGTACAACAGTGAACATACTATTTGGGAATTCAATCAACATTTCCACACTCAGAATTCTTATACTGGTCCTTAGTTATCACTTCTGGATATTATCACAGGAGAGAGTTGGGTTAGATGTACCTTCAGCCTGATTCTGAGAGGCTTTTTCATTTGTAAAGAAGAAATGGGAGTTCTGAAGAAGACCAGAAGTCAAAATTTCTAAGTGTATAAAATCTAGAGATGTGTAGACACCAGCTATAGAAAATATATGCATATTATTGATGTTCTTAAGCACTTCATCAGTTTGAGGTCAAGATATGTGAGGTTAGATGTTAGTTCATAGGTGACTGACTACATGTGAGCTTAATGTCTTAGCTAATACTATGGTTACATCTAATAAAAGATTCAGTTGACTTGTTTCATTCTTTGTCAAATACTTCCTTCTTTATTTTAGTCTTTTACTCCACCTTCTTTATTTTTCTTCTTTTAACACTTCTATTTTCTTTTCTATCCATCATGAGGTTTCCTCCCTCCTACATTATCAACCATGTATAAAGCTCCTTCATTCTATCCCTCTTAATCCCCAGCATTACCTCTTAATTAGGTCCTCCATTGAACAACAACCCATGTGTGTAATGAAGCCAGGAACACATCAAGAAGAGTTACCCCCTGGCTTCATGAAATCACAAACAAGAATTCAGATTATCAGGATGCAGATATTTGTCCATATGTTTTCCTTTTCACTTGGTCCTATTTCTTCTCTACATACAATCTTCCCTCACCTAATCTTCTTTTTACATTCATGTCCATCATTGTTACCAAAAAACTCTTTGCAAAGATTAAAAAAAGACAATCTGCTAAATTATTTGCATGGGAAAACCACACAGACCTAGAACCATGTAAAGCTAACATATTCTCTATGTGTAGCACACAGAGTATGAACCCTTTCTTTCTGCCTTCTTACCCACAGAGAAAGCTCAAAGTCAGACCTCTTAAACTGAGGGAAAGCTGTAACATGAACTGAAACAAATCAGGAAAAAAAAAAATCACCTGGAAAACACAGATTCCAGTTTGAAAACATCTGCTATAGCAGTACCTGACTTAAGCTCAAAAGATACAGGCATCCCTTAAGCTCATTTTTCCCTACTGAAGTCTCCACAGCTAGAGAACCAGGCCCAACTTTTCTGAGCTGATAAGATCTGACAAGATCACAGTTTGCTGTGGAATAGCTTCAGGCTACTTTTTTTGTTGTTGTTGTTATTGCTGTACTTGCAAAGACTTGGAGAATGAGATAACACCAATAAGAAACAATATCCAGATCCTGCACATAATGCTGCAGATACTTAAAACTGGTTTATCTGGCAGAATTAAATTTAATTTCCTATAATATTTTTAAAAATAAATACAAATATGTGATATTTTAACTGTATGAAGCTGCATATTTGGCAATTCTGCATTAGATTTTCTGAAGGAATATGGTGGCATATTGAGAGAAGCAAAAGAAAAAGGACTGATTTACATCATCTCAGAATCTGAATGTCTGCCCCTTGATATGAAATCTTTCCCCAGATGTCTTCATGGATCATTCCATGATGCATATCAATTGTTCACAGGCCATAGTCAACTGGCAACTTGCTGTAAAGTGCCACTGTATATACACAAACAATGATATTATTTCATCCATTACTGTCTTTTCATATGATATTCTACCTGAAAATGAAGAATTGGATAAATTTCACCTAATTTTAGACATCTGAGTTACTCATGTAGTTTCTCTAGCTCCTCAGCTCATCTACCTTTTGCACCTGATGTTTTTATGCAGGTAGTGCAATCAGAGTAACGTCTTCTCCTGGTTTTTAGTGTCTAGTTTCCATTGCAAGCAAACAAGCAACGAATTATTTTAAACCCCCCCCCATTAATATGAGCCACTGGTAGGTCTCATATCATCACTCCCCTTCATACTGTTTTAGAAATTAGAACAGAGCAGATTATTAATCACAGGATGATCTCCTGGTTATCACTGGCCATGCAAAATGATTAAGAAATCTTCTAGCAAACATGATGAGTTTTAAACCTAAAATTTCAGAATTAAGATGAAAATGTATCCTCAGTCTATGGAAAAAATCACAGCATCTTCAAAACAACTAAGGTTGGAAGGAACCTTTGAGGTCATCAAGTTTGACATCCTGCTCAATGCACAGTTTGAGCTTTGAAAATTCAAAGAAGTTAGGAACACCTCTATGGATGAAGATTCCACAGCCCCTCTGATCTTGCACTTAAACAGTCTCATAATGAAAATACTGGTCTAAAATCAGAGCTTAGAAAAAATATAGCAATATGGGTAATTGAAAACAATGCTGTTGATGCTTGTTCTCACCAGAGACAGGTTTCAACCACCTAGGAATTCTAATTATTAAAAGATACAAAACATGACTTTAGGAAGAGCAACTTTGGGAATACTTTTTGTGGGCATGTATCCAAACTATTTTCATCATGTTCCCAGGAGCCTTAAAAAGTACTAAAGAAGCAGCACTAAATAAACCCACAATAATCTCTAATCCTTTTTTCCTGTATGCAGTGCCAACTTACACAGCACTAAGTGGATGCCTTTTGAATTTTATCAGCCTGTTGTGGGGTTTTTTTCCCCTGGTATGGTGAACAATGCCAAGTTGCACTGGTATTTCATAATGTAAGTTGCATATATTTCCTAATGTAACGTGACATGGCTTTGTGACCAGGTATGACTTGCCAAACAGGGAGGATTAATTGAAAAGAGGCTTGCTCACGCAGTGCCAAAACTGGCATTCATAAAGATAACACTTAAGTCAAAACAGACAGGAGAATGCCTCTGTCTTTCACTGAACCACATCAAGATCAAGACATGCTCAGCCTGAGTGTCAATAAAAATGATCTTTTTTTGTTCTATTAACAGAAAGTATGAATATTACAGTGAAAAAGGCTTATGTGTGTCTGCCTGTGCTGTGTGTACGTAGCTATATGACCGAGTTCTTAAGGACTTGCCTTCAAACTTATTGAAGAATGTTCTAGCAACCCTTAAAATGAGGCAATTATCTGCAGTTAAATCTTCCAGGATCTGGCCCTTTTCTTTATAAACTCTCCTAAAGAGAGAAATTACTTTACAGTTGTCTTTGCAAAAGCTTCCTTGTTATCTGACACTATTCTGATAATTATCTTTTGTCCTTGATATTTAGTGTTTCCTTAATTTCTCTACTCAAAAATGGAAAGATGCATTTCAAGCAAAAAGAACAGCATCTTCCTGAAACAAAGTAGCTTATGTTTCTGAGCAGATAAAGATGAGTGCTCTTTTGAATGCTTGCAAGAGTTAAACAAATGTGTAACACTGGAATAGGTTTCTGTCTGAAGGTCAGAATCAGCATAGAATAGGCCCCCTGCTGATGCATCAGCCGCTCCACTTCCTCAGTTCTATTTACTCAGAGCCTGATGTGTGCCTCCCCATCCCTTCAGATCACTCACAGTCAAAACAACAGGGATATCCTGAAGGAGAGAATATTGCTATCCCACAGAGGTCTGGAGCTATGAATGCGGGGAGTAGTCCCTTGGAAGTGATCTCAGGGTGGTAAGATGGAAAAGGTTTTTAGGCTGCACATTTCTGCTCCTTCGGGGCTCTCCTCAACATCCCATTTGCAGATTTTTGCCATAAAATATCAATTAATTTGTTACTTTAAATTTTCTTATTTTACAAGGCTGTCTATTCAGGAATGGAAGGGCTTTTGTGAGTCTAGATCTATTAATTGTGCTGTTTGTTCTCTGTTAACTGTGGTTCAGTTTCTTTGCTCTTTTGTAACTAAAAATTCTTGGGATCCTACCAGACACAGACATACAGACCCAAGCATTAATGAGTCAGGAAAAAATGTTAAATTCTTTACTGACAAGTGACCCTCAGGTGAACTATTGCTGCAATGACTCTAGACTTCTGCTTATACTTCACATCAATTTCACATCCTCATAACAGGTATGATTATGAATTTATTGATTGGAAAAACATTTGAAATAAGGATCAAGCTTCTTGAAACTAACACATTTAAGCCTGCTAAAAATTTCAGTGGGGATCTAAACTTGCTGAAACTCATAGCTGTTTATGGCAGAGAACATTATTACTAGATTTCATTTAAAGCATGGTTTATAAGGGACCATTTATCTGTGAGAAGACTTTGTGAAAAGAAGGTAATAACCTGCACCTTTAGATGTTAATAAGAAAATCATTAATTTCAACAGTGACACAAATATATCTTATATGCATTTAATCAAAATAAAATATCCAGGCTGCTACACAACCATGTCATTACTACACAACCCCACTCCTGATAGTATCTTCTGACAGTTTCAGTAGGCTAAATATCAACTATTTAAAGGAGAATTATAGCCATAAAATGAGCTACGTGGAGCCTACCTAACCACATGACCTCAATTACACAGAAAACTAAGGAAGACAGAAGAAAATAACCCAACTCCCATTTGGTTTCTTTTGTCTGTTTCAGAGACTGTCCAGTTTTTGTATACAGGCTCATTGTCTCTCATCTGGATTTTTCCTCAAAGAATTTTAATTTGATTTCTACACTGAATATTCAAACAGAAGTGAAAAATGAAGAATTTATCTATGTGCAGTAGATTAGACTAAAAATATTCATATAGGTAGTTGTTAAGTATGGAATGAAACTTGAGAGTGCAGAGACAGACTCAATTTCATCACATAAAGACAAAGATTTGCAGGTTAAGAATGCATAAAGGAGCAAAGGATATTAACAAATTATCACATGAAGTACATCAAAAAGTAATTGTTAGTTAATTTATACAACTTGCTTCCATTGTGGCCACAGATGAGATAATCTGGAAGTTTAATGACTTCTTTGTAACATTCATAGCAAAATAACAATCAGATTTCTTAGGGAGGGATTTTCATCCAAGATTCTCCATGAAGAAAGTGAGCAAGAGGGAATTCTGCCAAGATGATATCAAAATGCAATATTAGGAGAGTAACGGTTCCAATTTAATTAATAGTATAAAATTATATAAAAGAAAATACAGTCATCTCTAACCAAAATCCTAGTGCTACCTTCATTTGTGGCCAGACAAAATAAGTCTTTTACATTCTAAGTATAAACTGCATCTATTATTTTAGAATCTCTAAATCAGCTGCTGTCCTTCACAAAGGAATTATTCAAGACTTTGTGGATGGCACTATGAAGCATTAGCTGGGCTTTCAATAGGTGTCAAAAAAAGGTAAACAAAATGTTAGGAACCATTCAAAACAAGTAGAGAGCAAAATACAGAATGTCAATATGCTCCTGCCTAAATCCATGGTGAATTGACATCTTGACTGTTCTGTGTGGTTCAGGCTCCTTTCTCTTCCTCATTTCAATAAATAGCTAGAGAAGAAAAGCAGGAAGAAGCATATATAAAGAAGCATATGTAGCCAAATATGCCTGGGTATCACTAGTAGGAATCCAGGTGTAGAAAAGGCACCAAAATATGGTTATAAAAACCATCAAGACAAGTTCTATTAGAAAATGAAGTGGTAGAATTAGAGGAGGTAGCCCCTCCATGGGAGGAAATACCTGCATATGCCTGTGCACAAATATTCCTTTAATCTGAATGTATTTAAAATCCAGATTTGAATTGTTACCAGTAAAAAATATGTTAAATCTTCATGTTTTGCTTCCTAAAAACCCACGGGAATGTGCTACTAACTTGGAGTGAGAGCAAAAACACTCCTAGCTGACTGCTGGGACTTACTTCACTTGCTGTGTAAATCTAAAGCCAGTCCCCTTCAGTCCAGTTTTTAAGTTGTCATATGATCATCCTAGTGATGGCAGAAATATAATATTTTACAAATATAATATTCCCTCTGTATCTATTGGAAAAGTAGCATGTGCCTAATCAGAAATGCAGTAGTGAAACACACATTTCTCTATTCACAACTAACCTACCATCCGAATGAAATTCA
This sequence comes from Chloroceryle aenea, assembly GCA_013399075.1. NCBI lineage: Eukaryota > Metazoa > Chordata > Aves > Coraciiformes > Cerylidae > Chloroceryle > Chloroceryle aenea. The sequence goes on from VWZY01004139.1 coordinate 25,146, forward strand.
GGTGTGTGGCCTCATTTGTGCAAGACAGGGGAAAAAATAACTTGGAAATGAGATATAAAAAGAATTTACTTAAGAAGGCTGATTGTGTCTTCAAGAGACTGGGTTTTAGTTTCCTTTAAAACAGAGCAAAAATGGTATTCTGTCTGAATCATGTAACTAATAAACACAGTTCTATTACAGTCTACTGAATAAGCACAGAAGAGTTTGGTGTATTTTTACCACATTCTCCTGCAATGAACACAGTGGCATATGGACTGGGATGTTTTTTCTCCTGAACTACAGCCAATTTAATTAGAAAAATAAGGGGAAAATATTGGCAAACTAAAAGAAATGGAAAAAAAAAAAAAAAAAAGGAAAAATAAAAAAAGAGTGAGAGAGAAATGCACACTTGCAGGATCTCAAAGCAATGCTTTGGCTCCATTCTTAGAAGTCACCCCTTTGGGAAGCTGACAGAGCATTTGGTATCTTCTGCAGATACCCTTGCTCTCCCCCACTGAAATGAGGCAGCAGGGGGCTGAGGAATTCCTACTGAAATCAACAGCAGTTGACTTCAAGCTGGGAATTTTCCTCCAGTCCATGTATCTTGCTTTGCAGATAAGGTGTAGGGAATGCTGATGATCATTGTAACTTCACCCTCCTCATGCAACTCTGCAAGACTCAAGTGCTGCTTATGTGCTGCTTGATGAATGCAGGATTGAAAAACCTTTCTGTAACATTCACATTTAAATTAAAAAAAAAAAAAAAAGAAGCAAAGAGAGGTGATTTTATGCATCTGAACTTCAGGATAAATATCTTTTCTAGGGGTTTTTCTGTGTGGCTTGTAAGTATTTTCCCATATGCCATATGCCTCCATATAAAATGAAGTTTCTCTCCCCAAGTATCTCCTATTACCTCATACTGGTTCATGGTACACAGCACCAGAGATAAGTGTCAGGATCCATCTGTCACGTGAGGACAAAAACCAGAGGAATGAGGCAGAGTATCTGTAAAACAGATACTACAACTTCTTCCTCTCCTCTTCATTTTCTTCCAACGAGCTAATGAGGTCCCCTGTTCCACCCACTGAGCTTTATAAATGCCACTCTTGGAGGTGTTGAGTGGTCACCTGAATGCTGTGAATTCTCTTACAGACCTGTAGCTGCAGACTATGTATTTCAATGCCTAACAATCTTTGTGCATGCTTCCAAATCCAACCAGTGCATTTAGAGTCTCAGTTGTATTTCAACTCCTAAATTCCTATTTATTTCAATAATAAATTAACAATGGAAAGATTCTTAGGATATTCATGTGACAAGACAGCTCCTTATAGATTGCTTTAGAAAGAGGTAATGCTTACTGTTAATAAAAGTAACAGAGCATCACTCAGTTGATGCAGTTCAGAAAGGAATCAAGGATACATGAAACAAAAGAGAAGAACTGAGTGGAATTCTTGGAGCCACCACAATGAAGCATGACTTCTAAGTGAGGTATATGCTCCACAGACTGATTACTTAATAGTGATAGTTCTTCAAGCAAGAAAAGAATTATCTCTCTGACATTCCAGGTGAGTGCTTTACATTAACTTCACAGTTATGTTCATTTTGCCTTTTTTCTTGGCAGTGATATATTAATTCTTTTCCATGGTGGAACAGCAACACTGGAGATCAGTCTGTATCCTGATGGTTAAGCTCACTAGCTTCAGCCCTGATTATTTCCCATCTCAAACAAAGTCATATTTTCCTAAATCTAAACTTAAGTGCTGTTTCACACTTCTCTAAGATACTCTGTCTCATTCCTCTCTGGTTTTTGTCCTCACGTGACAGGGGAGGAAGAGATGATGCTTTCTTACTGCTCAATCTTGGATCTAGGAGGGTTTATGTTTCATCACCCTGGGTTGCTGCTTTCTGGCTGCTCCCAGCTGAGTGTGAGCATGGTCCTACAGCCTTCTCAGGCTCAGTTCCCTCAAGGCTCTTGTTTGCTGGGCCATGACTCCCTGTGTTTGTCAGACCCTTCCCACAGAGGCACTGGAGGACCTCAAGCTCAGGCTGGGGAAACAACAGGCACTTGGCCCTGAGGCAGGTGCTGAAACCAGCTCAACCCAACCCTGGCCAAGATGAACCCAAGCCAGATATGAGACCTGCACTCTCAGCCCAGGGCAAAGCACGTGGCCCTTTACTAGAAAGAGGCAAAAGTTATATTCTGTCTATATTTTGTTATAGACAAGACAGTCATTTTCCAAAATCTTTTCATTAAGTACCTACTCCTCTGGGGTCCTCCTCGGCTGCCCAAGCAGCTGCCATAATACATGAAGTAAGGTTCCAGATAATTAGAGCATGAATTCAGGGCATAGGCCAGCTTAGTCTCTTGGAGATCCTGAGACAGAGTGGACTGCAAGCTATTTCTTCCATGTTCCAGAAACATACCCCATCATCTATGGCAAAGTACATCTCTAGCAGGATATTTGTGCAGACAAGAAGGCAGGAGTCATAGGCACTGAAACTGCAGATGATACAAAGACCTGGGATTTTGCTTCCTCCCTTGAGAGCTCGCTCTCTTTTCCTCCTACTAACTCCAACTTAACATCTATTCTAAATTATTCACATTCTGGCAACTATGTTTGGAACCTCAAACTTCTCCATATCAAAGCTCAGGGCCCTTTTCTCCTTTGGGTCCCATGATTCCCAGTGCACAGGAGCCACTCCAGGATGCATAACGAGTACCTACCACTACTAATGGTACAATGATTCCTGCCTTTTATGATGTAGGAATGACTTTCAAGCCTGGTAAAAGAGAATTTCTGTCCCTTGACTCTTATGTCCTGGTGGACTGTTCTAACACAGACACAAAACCAACATGCTAGGGTCACATTCTGAACCAGCCCAACTAGGCAGCCTTTTTCCTCTTCAAGGTGACTAACTCCTAGACTCACACTCTTTGGAAGACTTCAGACTCAGTTATATCTGTCCAGTGACTTTATAGGAAACTTAAATCAGGTCATTAGTTGATCAGTTATGATCCCCCACCTCTAATACCTACTGCTCACTTTCCACCAAAATTAACTGGTAAGGAAGACATTAAAAAAACTATTAAAATCCTAAATACTTTCTTACCCCTAAATGCCACAGATTTGGATTTGAGAATATCTGATTTCTTGATATTTTGCCTTAAAGAAAATAGAACTTAGAAAAACCTGGTTTCAAATGCCATCCAACATATGAAATTGAAGAGACTTTATAATAACAAGATCACTGGTTTATGTTGTTATTTTACCAATATGCTATAAATAATGGCAATTTAGATGATTCTTGAAGCTATCAGATAGTGTATTCAAATTATACACAGAAGTATAACAAAGTATCACATAAGAATGTGTGAAAGATGCAAATCCTTTTAAATAACATTGCAGAAATCTATCTAACATACATACAAACTATCATACATTTATAGATGTGTACTCTGAGGTATCAATTAATCTTTTTCTAGAAATTAATGTTACAGTTTGCTTCTTCATACCAATTCCTAAGACCAAGAACACTTGGTTTTGAAGATTTTGTGGTCGTTGTTGATCCATACTTTTTCCTATATTTAGTATAAGGAATTCATTTTGTTAGGCCAAAAAGCCCCAAGTTTGAAATGATCACTTTGAACTTAAGCACCTTTTAAATCCGTTGCTTCCTAAAGCACTTTAGAGATAAAAGGTTTTGTATGTATGCTTTATTTTGGTTCATTCTTGAGTGGTCCTATCCAATACATAACCCTTTTAGGGTGACACCAATTCTATTTGGAATGTTCTTACATTGAAGTAAGCCATGTAACTGAAGTTTTGCTTCAAGACTGACCCAAGACTGACACTTTCAGATATATTTCAAAAGTAACTATTTACTCAACTTTCATTTTTAAGATTTATCATTTAGACTTAATAGCTTTACCTTCAATTAATCCTAAATTAATTCATTTTCTCTGTATGTAGACTTTCCAGGCCTGTGTTACACAAGCAGAGGTGTCTTTCACTTACATATAACACGGACAATAAATACTTACTGTGTTACTCAGTTTCCAAAATGAAATTGGTGAAAATCCATAGAATATACATAGTTTTGGATTGGTTTTTTAACTTTTCATTGCTCTTTATTTATGCTACATTACCAAATGTGAGAGATACCACATATTCCATTTCATATTGCATTTTAATATTCCATTTCATAAGTAAAATATTTCACTAGGGAAAGTGCTGAAATTATTGTTTTTCAGAAAGGCACTTTTTTAGGAATGCTGAATTCAAACATATTTGTCTATTGTGACTGTGCATTAAAATTAAATATTTCATCAGAAATATTAGCTCACATCATGGAAACAGCAAAAGAAGTGGGTCTTAAGAAAAAAATTGAGAGAGAACACAGGATTAATCTAAATTATTTGATATATTTAACATGCAGTGAAAATTTATTCCATTTTCTTGCCTAGCTTATTGCTATGTAAATAGTTTTTAGTATTTTATTGTAAGTATATTAGAGCATCAAAATGCAAACTACAATACTGCTAATGCCACAATACATCATCAAGGACAGAATGACTGAAGAAATATTTTCCCTTACAATAAGCAAGCTAAGCATTTCAGACCTCAGCCAACCTCTCAGCTGTTATGTTGCTAAATTTATGAGTGACCTTTTAAAATTGCTTTAGGTCATTTATCAGCTATTATAATTTTAATTGTCTAGAAGTTAGGTGAACTATTTTTAACAAAAAACTTGAATATGCGTGTGCAGTTTGATGGATCCATTTGCAATCACATGCATACTCTTTACATTTCTAAAGTATAAATTATGGCTAACTATACATTGAATCACTTGTATTATATTAGAATTAATTACTCTGGAGATTATAAAAGACATTGAAGTATTACACTCAAAAGTGTTGATAGGAGCCAAAGGAAATACATTTTATATGTTGAGCTAAGAAATGTAATGTTAGTCTAATTCATGTTTCACAATACAAAAAAATAACAACACACACTTATTAGTCAGGTTACAATGATACCAACAATTATAGTCCAAATTAATTGGACTAATAATTTCATTATTACAGGGAAAAAAAGCAGCTTTCATTAATAATACAGTGAAAATATTGCATTCATACTCTGTAGACTCAACTGTTTGGGTGTGCTCCCCCTCCCAGTGCTCCAGTGGCACCATCTCCATGTGGGACCTGTCAGAGACTGGAGGCATTTGCCATAAGGAGCATGGTGTTAACGGTACATTTCTTCCTCCTTGTTCTGAATCCATTCTGAGTTATTTTTATTAAGCTTCTAACAGTCTGTTTCCTTGTTCTTTCTTCATTCATTCCCAGTTCTGCATTAAGACTCATTTATTAGGTTTTTCTTTCTCTTCTATTTGTTATCACTAGCACCAATTTCAAGAATTTATGAAGTTCTGTAACAGTCTATGCTTTGCCAGACAAGGAAGGAGACATGGGTGCTTAGCACTGAATCACCAAGGGAATGTACTCAAATTAGTTATGTGCCCCAGCATAGACCAAGAAAATTAATCATGATAAAGGGTGGCCTAATGAGTGATATTGCTTGTTAATCAGTGTGGGCTTGTTCTGTGGAGGTGGTGCAGACATATGGTCTGTGGTGTGTTAATTTTCATAGTTGTAAATGCTGTTCTTAAGGCAACTTTCCTATCATTTTATTGTCATTGTGGGATGTTCTCAGCTGATAAAAACTGGCTTAGTTTGGGTCTTCACAGAACTGTGGAATCATTTTGGTTGGGAAAGATCATCAGGTCCAGACATTACCCCACTAAGCCATGTCCCTAATCACCCTATCTAGGTATCTTTGAAATACCTCCAGGGATGGTGACTCCACCACTTTTCTGGGCAGCCTGTTTCAATGTTTAACAAGCCTTTCAGTGAAGATGTTTTTCCCACCTTCAAACTAACCAACCCTGGTGCAACACGAGGCCATTTCCTCTTGTCCTTTCACTTGTTACCTGGGAGAAGAGACCAGCTGACACCTCCTCACTACAACCTCCTTTCAGGTGTTGTAGAGAGTGATTAGGTCTCCCCTGAGCCTCCTTTACTCCAGGCTAAACAATCCCAGATTCCCTCAGCTACTCTTAATAAGACTTGTTCTCAAGACCCCTCACGAGACACTGCCTGTCACATACTCATCAGTTATTGAACATCATGATTTGAGTTCACTATATGGGCCTGCCAGTACCACCCTGTGCCTCTCCTTCTGAAGCATATTTTCATTCTCTTCAGAACAGAAACATAGAAACACAGAAATGTCTGGGCTGGAAGAGACCTCCAGAGGTCTCCTGGTCCAACCCACTGCTGAGAGCAGGGACAACCTCAACTCGGAAGGTTGCTCAGAGCTCTGTCAGCCCCACCT
>VWZY01004139.1:32076-51966 GCA_013399075.1 Chloroceryle aenea
CTTCCCTGAGCAGCCTGTTCCAATGCTGGAAAACCCTTTCAGTGAAAAAAGTCTTACTAATGTCCAACCTAAACCTCCCCATGTGTAACTTGAAGCTGTTTCCTCTTGTCCAGTGTCTTGTTACCTGGGAGAAGAGACCAGCTGACACCTCCTCACTACAACCTCCTTTCAGGTGTTGTAGAGAGTGATTAGGTCTCCCCTGAGCCTCCTTTACTCCAGGCTAAACAATCCCAGATTCCCTCAGCTACTCTTAATAAGACTTGTTCTCAAGACCCCTCACGAGACACTGCCTGTCACATACTCATCAGTTATTGAACATCATGATTTGAGTTCACTATATGGGCCTGCCAGTACCACCCTGTGCCTCTCCTTCTGAAGCATATTTTCATTCTCTTCAGAACAGAAACATAGAAACACAGAAATGTCTGGGCTGGAAGAGACCTCCAGAGGTCTCCTGGTCCAACCCACTGCTGAGAGCAGGGACAACCTCAACTCGGAAGGTTGCTCAGAGCTCTGTCAGCCCCACCTTGAATGGCTCCAGGGATGGGGCCTCAACCACCTCCCTGGGCAGCCTGTTCAGGGCTCCCCCACTCTCCTGATAAAGAACTTCCTCCTTACATCCAATCTCAATCCCCTCCTTTCTCATTTAAACCCCCTGCCCCTCATCCTTCCACTCCAGGCCTTTCTAACCAGGCCCTCTCCAGGCTTTTATCAGCTCCCTGCAGGCACTGGAAGGTGCCTATTATATGACTATTGATAGATACAATCTATTAATTAGCAGAAGGTGTTGCACCATACAACTGCACAAAGCTAAACAAAAGCTAAACCTAACTTCAGCAGCAGTTACCCAACTGCTAGACAAGAGTTACCACAGCTAAAATAAGCTAAAATTAGCTGGACCAAAACATGGCCAAGCCAGTTATGGGAGCCTGCACTGTGAGGTCAGTGAAAAGGCTGTGGCTTTTTGACAGTAATGGCAAAGCTAGCAATGCTAGGCTATAGAAGTAATCCCATCATTTGCATTTCTTACCTAGATTCTGCCTGTAACAGCAAATAAGTAAGAAGAAGCTTTGATTAAATTGCTAAAATTCCAAATTTTACTAAGAATTATTAATAATAGAATTTAGACCAACCCTCCTAAATGTACAATAAAAAAAATTATCAACAAATAGATGTATCAGTTCACACAGAGACCTTTAGCATAGTTCTAGAAGTAAAAACCATATAATCTGAATTTTCAAAAACCATGTATGCTTTCTGCTAGAATCAGTGACTGTCCCACTTGAGACAGCTTGCCACTGTCACTTGTAGAGTACTCTCAAGTGATCTTTGAGATTTCACACAAAGTTGCAAATTATTAAGCCTAAACTCTGAAGTAATTCTTTCTTATTCTAAAAATACTATGGTATAAATGGTAAGTATTATGATGCCTGATATCAAGAGCACCACCACTTCATTCACCTCAGTTTACATGTTAACTTTCTGTCCAGAAAAGGTTAATATTTCTCTTTGACTACTTCTATATTTCCTTAAAATACAAATAGTTCTCTGATAGAAAAGTGTGAAAAGGAATAATAATTAGGATATTATTTGATGATTGAATTTGAAATACATAAGAAAATAATTACAATATTGTATTAGAACTATACTCAGCAGAGATTAAAAGGTAAAGCATGTTTCACAGCAAGAAAAATTCTGCAGTGTGTCTGAAAGGTTACAAATGTGATTAACTGTGGCAGGTCTCATGTGCTCCACTCATAAATCTCACACCTGGTAATGCATTAGGGATGGCAGGTGTAAACATGATGAAAAAGTGCAATTTCATAATGCCATACAAGATTAAGACAAGAAAATCAAATTGAGATTTGGAAATGTGAAAAGGTAGTATGATTAGGATGATTATTATTATGATGATTAGCTTTATTTTTATTATGGCACTTTATGCTGCAGCTGGTTTTTAGCTCCAAAGTTTTCAGCATTTATAAATATATAGGGTAAAGTCCACAAAAATATTTTTAATGGCATTTTGCATGTTACTGGTATCCATATGTACCCAACATATGTGCTCTGGAAAAAAAGATCACTTACTAGATATTATGGCATATGTCACCTTGGCAAGGAGGGCACTGTATACCAAACTCTTTAAACATAATTCTCTTTCATTTGGGCACTAAATGATTTAGGTACAGTATTAGAAAAGAAAGAAAAAAAAGATTAATTTGCCACATTCTTGATAAGACTTTATCAAGTGTGCACTTAACTGGCTGTAATTTTAACAGAATTCCACTTCATTCTGACCTAGGTATGAGTTTGCTGACTTTAGGTATGTTTCCAGAGTGCCAATAAACACAGTGATTCTTCACTGTCTAGGAGAGGAAGGGGCTATATTGATATCAAACACCACAAGCACACACTCCACCTGCCACATCAGATAGCTTTTTTAAGGAACAGTGCTACACCATTCGGCATGGTTGACATAAACAGATTATTGTCAAAAGTTAAGTGCTAATGAGATGAACTTTAATTGTGCAATACAAAAGTGAAGTGGGGGGCATCAAACTATTAGCCACATTAATCCTCTGGATAAGAGAATGGTACATTTCTGCCTCTGTATGTAAAGGTAAGAGTGAGGGATGAGTAACCTATAATTTACTTTAGTGTAGTTTCTTCTTCTGTATAAAATCCTACAGCTCCTCTGAAGGAGTGGACGAGCTTTGCCAATTATTACCTAGCACCCTTTTCTGCACAGAACTAGAATAAACCAAATAACTCTAGTCTGTGTGTTGATTGGTTTTTGCACACTGGGTAAAAAAACAGAATTAGGACAAGTACCAGCATAGCAGGAATATCTTGAGCATTGCTCAAATGTTTAAGAGAATGGTGTTATTAGTATGTCAATTTCTACTTGTAAGAAGAACAGATGAAAGAGGTAAGGGAAAGAAAGGAAGGAAGAAAGACTCCCTTATTCCTAAAGAAACATTTCACTAGATCACTTGGTCCCCACAACTTTGAGCTGTTCCACTTAAAGCCATGGTTTGCTTTGGCTGCCAAACGTGGAAGGTATCTCACTTGCAGGTGGACTTATACCATCAGTGTTGGCATTCTGTCAAACATGTTTGGTTTCATGTTGTCTACAAAAACACAATATACCACACTCATAGATTCCAGGTATTACAAAGAGTCATCCTTTGCAGCCATTCAGCTGGTCAAAGGTAACAAGAAAACAGGGGCATGGGGCTGGGGGAGGAATTTTCAGGACATTCCAAGCTAGGACCACACAGCTTGCAAAAAGTACATCTAACTTTAAATTTATGGTTCTCTCCTCTTGCTTGTAGATTGGCCTTGGTCTTGTCAGTAGTGTAGTGGGAGTAATATAATGATATTAGCAGTCAGTCACCTTAACAAATGCATAGATCATTCCTATTTCCTTACGTTTTGACCTCCTGTTACCTAGTCTACTGTGTAGCAGAGCTGGCTGAAATACCTAAGGACCTTACAGCCTAAGTGAGAAGGGCAAGATTATGATTAAGCAATAGAAACATGCCAATTTCCACACCGACAGTTCCCTACTATACCAAATAAGTTAAATATTAGTTTCAGTTTCTATCTTTGGCATTTAAAAGATAATGAGATAATAGATGAATGCAGCAAAGGCTAAGACGTAACTCAGAGTTGTACAATTCAGGAGTTATTCTTGAAAAATAATAATGCTGTATCTGCCTGCTTCAATTGCTTGGAAAATAAAATAAACCACCACACAGCTATTTGCTCTTTTTAAATATTTATGAATTAGTATCTTTAAAACTGAAAAAATAAAGAGCATATATTTCTAACACTACCTTACAGAGAAAAGCTTTAGAAAGGTTATTCATTAAGAGGTGCTGCCCTGTCACAGCTATGACTCACTACAGTGGACAGATAAGATAATCCTAATTGATTGATGATGGAAAAGATGCAATCAGGTATATTACATGTTACTTAAATTACTTAAATACGTATTACTATTATTATACATATAATTACTTATATACATATTACTTAAATTCTACAATTACAAGGTATTAAACCAACCATTGATTCTAAAAGCAGGAATTTGTGTGATCCCTTTAAAAACGAAGTTCTAAATTTCTACCACCTTGAACCCAGATCTGAATTAATTAAAAATTAAGAAATTACAGTCATGCATAAAAATAGTGTATATGCCTAGGATTTTGTGGATTTGGAAAATTTATAGCAAAGTGAAGCTTCAACAACATTCTTCTGCCCTATCTTCACTTCCAGTAAAGGGTTGCTGGTAAAAAATTAATCCATTTTATTTGTCCATCAAAAAGGATTCCCTTTTGCTCCAAATATAAATTACAATATACTATGTCTTCTTTCTTTTTCTCTTTTAAATTCTCATATAAAAGTAAACTAAAATAACTAAATCATAAGATTATTCAGAAATTTTTCCAAGAAGCAGATCTTTAATGCATTGCAAAGTATATTATCCTCCTGACTGAATCAGATTCATTATTTTTCCTCCTTAAAGCCTGTTTTATAGTACTTATGAAAATAATATTTAAAATTCACTTATATCCAAAATGTTTTTCTAATTAATTTCCAAATTAATTATTTTTCTCTTTTCATTCTGTTTCGATAACTAGCTACAAATTTATTTTTAAATTACTTTTGTTTTTCTCTCCCACTATGTTGTTAGTTGCTGCTTATGTCAAGCATGGAACAACACATTTTGCTATGATCAAGCGGAAAGCAGGACAGCTGATCAGAAGTAGTACTGGTTATGTTAACATCCAAGAGAGGTAACCACTGTAGTAACACAATTACCTTAGATACTTCATTTTAAAAGAGTTTAAAAAATGGATATTTCCCACAGAGAATTCATGTGCTGAGTGGGGTGAATTCCTGCTACTCTTAACATGTTTATTTTCCCACAGCTAAAGTTAAGGTGCTGCTGGACAATTCTTTGGATAGTCTGTGAAATAGCTCTTCTTACTCTGAGCACTGAACACACAGCTAGCATTTTAAGATATGAGTCCTAATTAGCTCATTTGCCATCATTTTAAAAAAAGAAGGATTTGTAGGTTGCTCAAACTTCCATCTCCACATGTGATTTTTCACTCAGATACCTACATCCCATTTCCTTGTGTCTTACACATCCATTCCTGGTTCTGGCTTACACAGGATGAGAAGGAGCTTCCTTTTGATACTCTCTGAATGGAGTCACATTTCTTGCTTACTCCCTTGAACTACTGAATGGGATAATTTATCTTTCTAAAACTAATATATAATTCAGATTGCAATCCTGTCAGCTTTTATAAGCTCAGTTGAGTTTTATCTGATACATGGGGTGATAAAATTGAAATCAGTGCATATGTGTAATCCACTGTTGTGGAAGGGCTTTATAAAAATGGCCCAGCATAGTGCTGCTCTAGAATGAGAGCAGTGTCTGCTTTTACCCAAAACATGAGGACAAACTTTGACCACTTACAGTTTCTAAATGTGTAAGTTGCTATTGATAAAGAGCTGTGAATGTGGTAGCAGATTTCTCCTTGCTTCTTTTCTGTTTGACTAATTATCCTATATAATTTCCAACGTGAAACAACTTGTTATTCCAAATGTATATGGTGCATCTCTGTAGCCTCAGCTACCATCATATTTTGTCTTTTAACAAATCTGTTACACAGCTTAAAAACCCCATTTTAGGTGTCCTATACACCCATACCATTCATGGCTAACTTTTCATAGAAGGTAGCTTGGACACAAACATTTGACCTACATCTGAGTCAAGTAGCCAGAGTCCCCATCCAAAATAGCATTGAGATCTAAAGTACCATTTAGAAACTTCAAGAGCAATTAAAGTTCCCATTATGGAAACTGTCTGATATTCAAAATTGCAGCAGACTGATTTTTTTTGCCATCAAATCCATCAACTTTTCTACAGCATACATCATCACCAAGAGACATCAATAGATAGTATCTCTTAGCAGCTAGAAAGTCAGGATTCTCTTTGGTTCATTATTTAGATATTACATTTTTAAAAGCAATAAAACAAAACATTTCTACTTCAGAGACCTGTTCTTCCTGAAGTGATGCTCATGTATTTGTGTTGTATATGTGCTTCCATAATTCAATACGAGACCTTCAGCCTCCATGGAAAAAAATCTTATCATTCAGTCTTCAACTGCACAAACCCTTGCACAAGTCACTTAATATAACGAGGTACTTTGTGATAGCCTTTAATCACTAACACCAGATCACACCAAGATATCAAAGGGTTATATTATTTACATGTTTCATCTTACAAGGTAAACACTCACCAAAATGCTACACAGACCTCCAGAAGCACAATGTTTTCTCTGGGATGACAAAAGGTTTGTAAAAATGAAGGTCAGTAAGTACTGTGTAGACTTCATTACGGAGTGTAAAAATGACCTGCCTGACAGATTAGATGGAATAGCTTTATGATGGAACCTATTTTCCACAGAGACCATAATATTTACAAACTAAATGTATAAATTCTACAGCAATTTCAAAACTTGCTTTTTAGTGGTGGGATCAGGAATATGTAGAGAACGTGTTCAGTAAATCTAAAAGCTGATATCCAGAATTCTTTTCTATAACAACATCACAGTCTTTTTCACTGACCAGATTGTTTCTGCCCTTCAGTGCTCTGACATAGTCAGGAGCAGTATTCCACAGACCTGTCTTGATGAAAGAGTTAAAGATCTGATCCATAGTCATGAACCACCCTAACTTCTTCCAGAATCTGGCCAGGCAGTAGGGCAGTCATGAGGAACAGAGCAACAGCTCACCTACAGCCAACTTCCACGTAAAGGTGAGAAAATACAGTCACAAAACATAGCCTTGCATTGAAAAATGTGCAAATCTTTAGCTGCTGAATTCTGGTACTGATTCTTCCCACAACCTGGATGTGAGAAAAGGAATGTAAGGATTGGTCTTCATGTGTTTCCTTTTTTTTTTCTTGTAATTTCTTCTTCTCATCACCTCTTCCCCCCCAAAGATCATATTATTTATCATTATAGTTTGAGCTTTTTTTCTCTGAAAACTGCTTAAGACTGAAGAAGTGAAGGGGAGGTTTTATTGGGTTTTAATATATGTTTGTGTATCTACTATGCCCCCAGTGTTTTAGTTATAGGAAAATAAGAATGCTAAATAACCAATATGTAATTTCCTAGTAATGAAATTCATGCTATTTCTTTGCTTTTCCTCTCTTTCTAAGCTGTAAATTATATTTAGAGGCTTCTAAGAGTAAGTTCACATTTGTTTTCATTTCAGCCTGTTTTTCTTTGCTGCCTTGTCATTTTCTTTGAGTTTGTGGGTTTGGGTTGTTTTGTTGGTTTCATTCCCATTTACATTTCTGTAATGTTGCTAAGCCATTATAATATTTTCCTTCTGATCATTACAAATTATGAGTCTCTATTACACAGACATGGAATAGAGAGCTTCACATTCTAATTTTCCTCTGGCAAACAATTTTCCCTCATGAATTGTTTATTTTCTTCTTGACATAATCTCAGTGACATGTGTTCTTTGCAGAAACCTATTTGCAGAGTTATTATTTTACAAGATTTTCAATATCCAAATGGCATTCCTGGTGTCACTGCTACAATTGGCAAAAGCTCTTCTCTGCTAGAACAAAAAATATATGTTATACTATTAACTTGTTGGGTTTTGTTTGTTTAATTTTTGGTGGTTCTGTGCAGGTTTCCAGTGAAATTGGTTACAAACTGTAGTGGGTAGCATTGGGTCAAACCTTGTGCATTTTGCACATGCTGTCATCAGTGCAAACAAAGCAGAGAGAATAACTTCTTTGGGAGGTTACACTGTTGATTACACAGTTAGTGATGCTGTGCTTTTCTCTTTGCTATGGTTTTCTTGCATATAGACTTGCATACAATGTTGAACTATTCCTGTTGTTTAAGAAAGAAGGAAGAATGCTGAAAATCCTGTGACATTGATCTTACCCAGTAAACTCAGTGGAAAAACTAATTTATCCAGAACCTTCTCCTGAGACACAAAATAAATCAGATTGTCTAGCATTCTTCCTTAATGCAGAAATAGTTATTTCAAACTTAGCCTCAAGCAGGAACTGAGATACAAACAGAAGAGCAAACCTCAACACAAATGGTTAAGAAAGGTAAAACATGAATATAGTCCAAAGCAAGAAATGTGAGTTTAAGTTATCAGCTGTGCTTTAATAAAGTAATTCTGTTCTCTAATAATGTAGAAATGTATGGAAGCCTAAGGACAGGATCAGAAGGTGATTTTATTCTGAAATGAAGACATTTATGAGTCTGTTCAGTAGTCATAACAGAGGTTCCTAGAGAGATCTGTGATGATTATCCTATCCCACTTAGGTCCATCTGCCATAAACGAGCTTGAGTGAAGCTGCAGGGTACCTAAAATATCCATGAAGGGATGGTAGAAGCACAAGACTTATTGAAGATACCATGGCTTCCTGCACTGGCCATTGCAAGCAAACTGGCAAAGGCACAGGGAATCTTAAATGTCAGTCAATACCTGTATGTAGGAAAGGGAATTAAAATTTAAGCAATATCCCATGGGTAGTGCACATGGCCCAACAGTGAAATAACTGCAGTCAAAATCAGGAGCACATGGGCACAGCAGCACAGTTGTCAGGTGCTTAGGTGTACTAAGACACTGGTGAGTTTTAAAGGGAGATGGGAGGAAGGCTATCTCAAGAACATGAAAAGTAGCCTCAAAAAATAGGTTTTCTGCAGTTCATGCAGTTGCCACTTTTGCCTTGCAGCTTTGATGGCAAAACTGCACAGAAGAGATGTTACAGTACATGGTTTCTTGGACCAGGCTATGTATGACAAAAGTCAGAAATTAAATTAACTCATTGTGAAGATGATGGACCTCTTTGAAATAGGAGCTGGAATGCAGATGTCCATCTTCCTAATGCTCTAACCACTGAAGATCATTACTGAGAAATCTGCTCACTGAATCATTTTGAAGCTGCTCCTTATAGGGGAAAAAAAATAAATCTATGCTCTACTTGTTTAGTGATAATTGCAAAGAAAAATAGCATCCTGTACTAAGGAAACTATTAGTATGTCCTCAAGAAAATTAAGGTGGACATCTTCCATGGGAAGAACAGCATTTCCCTGATGATAAGAAACCCATCCCACTCTCTGCACATGCTTTTCTTTCTATTGCCCATTCCTGTCCTTTTTCTTTTCTCTCATCCTTAGGAAAAATGACAACTGAACTCTAACGTATGACCTCTGTCAACAGTCTAGGCATCATAAAAGTAGACATCAGAGCAGCATGCAGAGCAGGAACAGCCTCAAGGCATTCAAAGGTGACAGAGAGGCCATGTGTCAATGTTCCCTTCTACTCAACAGCTCTGTTACTGTATTTGCAAGCTAAGCTGCTGTTGACATATCAGCATCAGAACAGCAATCATTCCTGTCCAAAGGGGCCTGATGATAAATTACATCAGTGAGTTCCACACAATGGCATATAGATAACTCTTCATCAGGATGGTCATCTATGGCTTTAGTGCTCCTCTGCTGCTCTCCCCTTTTGTTTGTCCTCCAAGATCCCAAACTGAATAGTTTTGGCTGTTCCTCAGGGCGTGCAATTCTCTCCCTGGGATTCATGAGAAGTACATAGCAGTACACTTCCAAAAAAATAAAGAGCAGATTTGGAATCTTGAATTCTCAGCCAGTGTGAGGTCAAAGTCACCCAAACAGCTTTTGTGTATGAAATATGGAACATTCACCAGAGCTCCTAGAAGCATTATGATGCATGCAAAGCCTTTTATAGTTAAATCCTTCTAACCTCGACTGCACATGCATATCATGACAACTGTGAATGCATAAGCAGGGTACAAATGCTTATAATTTTCCTGTTCCCAGAGTACTTGGGGAATTTTAATGAATACATGTATAATTCATTTAAAGGAAGATAGCTGGCATGTGGCATACCAGGAACCGTGACCTGTTCCGTTGATGTTAATGATAACAGCCTCATCCAACTGCCATGATGAACTTCTTTGAACCTTACAATACCTCATATATTTTCCCCTTGCTATAAATGTTTTATTTTACCTGATCTAGTAATGAAATTGTCAAGATAATGAAGAGAGTAATCATTTCACACAAATGGCTAACTTTAATTAAATATCACAGTGTTGACTGCTAAAGTACAGGGGTAACAGACCATTGGTCAGATTACAGAGCACTGATAATTGAGATGTGGCTATAGATGTAAAGACCTCTGAACTCCACCTTACCAAAGCACATAATGTTTGCTGTCAGTAAGCAGTAGTCTCAACACATCATTAGCTCATATATATGTAATTCTTTACTCAGCTGTTAAATCTGCAAGGACAGATATTACCTCTTATACCATCTCCATTGTAACAGTTGGAATTAATGAGGAAACTGCTAAGGTGAAGGATGACAGTGTTCCAAGAATGTGGTTTCGAGGAGCAATGAATCCAACAGAGTACTTGTTCTGCCAGGTATTACATTTGCTATGAGGAGAAGAAACTCTCCCATCTTATGCCATGCCAATCCATGGCTATCTAAGCAAGTAAAACTTACCTCAGAGGGAAACTGAAGTTGGCTTTTCTGAAGAATGTCTCAAAGTTATAGTGTTCTGAATGAAGAGTATCAGTTTTATGTCTTGCTATTTTCTGTTCTCACAAGCTTATAAACCCATCACATATCATAAAGACAGAGCTGGATATTACTTTTGACAAGTTCAGGGGTTTTCAATCAGAATAATCATTGATTCTCATTCTCTACTTCTCCTGTGCAAGGAAGAAAGAGTATAGGAAGAGAGAAATAATCAAATTTGGCTTGCAAATCAAAATGATGAAGGTGATGTTGAAAGATCTGACAGGGTCCAGAACAGTTTGCAGATCTGGATATATGCCTGGCCATTGTGGACAGGGTGTGAAATGCCATGGTTTACTGGGACTCAGCACTGATACTGCATTCCCAAAACTCTCTTCTTTCATTTACTACTGTCAAAGAAATCATGCCCTTTCCTCTCAAGTATCTTTGTTACCTTTGGGCTACAGTATTACACTGGTCTGTAATTTTACCTCTGAAAGCCACACAGCTTTCACAGCAAGATGCACTCGGTGTATCTAAGCTCTCTTCTTTGTAGCACTTGCCAGTTTACTGCCAGATAAAAATCAGCATTTGAAATTTCTATGTAAAACCCTACACTGGATTATGTTTTTACCAAAGTTTATCTTAAGGATGGATATCTGAACCACTATAAAATGTCTTCCAGAACAAATGACAAGCATCTCTGGATACTACAACCCCATGGATTCTTTGGTTAGCTGTTAATCAAGATCTGAGGCCTACAAAAGTAACCTCATCTGATGGTATGTATAAAAGTACCCATCTTAAGTACTAAATAAAGCATATTGTATTTGTTCATCAAACCATTTTCATCAGCTGCATTAAACTGAAAATGAGAATGTCTTGTAGTCCATGTGTTTTAGGAATTTTAGTAGAATTTGTTTTATTATATTGAAGAACGTTGATTCTTTAAAATCAAAATTTATCACAAAGGCAGCTCAGTCTCCAGCAGCATGAATAAAATGATGGGAGGAAGAACTACTGTGAGATCCTGCCAGTCAGATGTATTTTGACACTAGTTGTTTTCAGTCAGCTTTGAGCCATAAATTTTCCAAGGATTACAACTGAAGGCACAAAGCCACTTTGACAGTTTTACATTCCGAGAAGCTAGGGCTTTAGCTTTTCCAGAGGAGTTTGAGATTTGGTAAGAAAAAGGAGACCACATTTTAAAATATTATATTGTTGTGCAAAAGGATAATTACATTTATGACACAGTCATACTCCAAAACACTACTATAAATCTCTCTGCCCTAGAATAATCAGTGTAGATTCCATAGGATGATTTCAAACACTTAGGAGGTCAAGTGCCAGGTCAGACCTGGCAACATGGGTATTTACCTAGCATTTCTCTAGGTCAGTCTGTATTGCTATAGGTCAGTCTCCACTAACTGGTGTCCTAAGAAACAGCTCTCCTTGCATTTAAATCTCCACCAGAATTGCAATTCTTTTGAGAAATCATACCACCATCTCAGCATACACCATGTGCTTTATTCATATATCAGAGACAATGGGCAAATATGGAAACTGGGTAGTCCTGAGCAAGTTGTTTGACCCAAACTCATCAATGCCCTTCAGAGAAATGGCCAGCAGCCCTTTTGCACTGCTTGTGCTCCTACAGAAGCACAGACAAACAGCTGGCAACAGCAAAAATTAACAGTTTTCATGACTGAAAGTCAATCACAAAAGTATCACAAAGTGGGGAAAAAATCATCCCCCAAAACCTAGAGATTAGCACGATTAAGATACAAAAATCTGACTTTATACACTCAATAAACTAGAGGTGTATAGCTATCAGACCTTCCTGTTTAAATAGCCACGGAGAAGAAATTTTGTGATAGGAACATATCCTTGACAGCTGCAATGAGACCACATCACTTATTGGCCATCACATTTTAACAACAGCCAGCCATTACCAATCAAGATGAACAAAGAAATTCAGGATAAAAGACTCTGTATCTATTACTTATTAGAAATCTTATAGTTGGTTTCTTTTTATGAAGAAAAGAGGAGTCATTTTAGTTAAGCAAATGAAGATCTAAACACATTCCAAGGTAGGTAAATACATAAATAGTGAATCAAGACCTGTGTAATTTCAGAAGGACTATCTTTGATAGAAAATTAACATTTGCCTACCTTTGAGCTTTAATAAACTGGGCTGTGAG
Source organism: Chloroceryle aenea (assembly GCA_013399075.1). Taxonomy (NCBI): domain Eukaryota; kingdom Metazoa; phylum Chordata; class Aves; order Coraciiformes; family Cerylidae; genus Chloroceryle; species Chloroceryle aenea. The sequence continues at coordinate 44,891 of VWZY01004139.1, forward strand.
AGCTGAATTTCAACTAATGTCATGTTTAGGTTAGATGGTATGTAAAATACATCAGAGGCACTGTATGAGGCCACGCAAGCTAGAAAGCTAGTGCTTTGGAACATCTCTAATTGCAGACTTTGTTCTATTTTTCAGTCTGCTTTAGGATATTCAGCATTTATAAGATACACCTTAAAAAGTTTCCATTAATATGCATATGAATAGCAATCATAATAGTTATTACATATATATAGCAGCTTCTATCTTCAAAAAGAAGAGCTATTGCCTGTTTCTTTTCAAAAATAGCTCTCTCTTTGAAATGAAGTATGATACTAATATTATGCATGATAGCACGATATTCATTCATTTTATGAATTCTGTCACTTCTTAATATATGTTATTAATTCAGCTTTAAAAACTCAGGTCCTATAGTAACTCATGACAGCAAATCAATTCACTTTAAGTTGTAAAATTGAAATCTATTTCAAGGGGAAAACTCCGTAGGACCAAAGACAAAGCACTACACTGCATACAAGGAGAGATTTTCAGAAATGTCTGTCACATTGTGACATGCAGAGTACACACTTTCTCCTTGAGCAGTCCAACCAAGCAAACTTCCTTTTTCTAAGCCCATGAGCAGCAGCATCAACCTTCGTTAACACACACAAATAATTGCTGAGTTTCATTCTGTAAATGTGAATGCCAGTTTTTCTCTTCTAAGTTAATGTCTGGCCATCAGCTTCCTCACTTTCCCAGGAAATCATCAGATTACAATGATGTCCTTTATATTTTTTCTTCCAATATCACTGTTCATCTTTATTTAGTATAGTGCAACTGCAGCTACTTTAGAACCTGGGGAAACCCAACTGTATCAGCATTACTGAAAAGAATGCAAGAACAAGCTGTGTGTTGAACTGATCCTCACATGCTGTGAAGCAAGGAAATGACACATAAAGTACAAGTTAATATTAGCAATTTATATTTTACCAGGCCATTCTAATTAGGAATTGTTCATGTTTTAGTCTTGTCCTTGATAACACAGGTAGTTTTCCATGTTTTTTTCACACTCTTCATGTCACATTTTCAAGTAACACTAGCCTGCCAATAAAAATTGCATTATTTTCAGTTCTCATAGATCTTCATTTACCAAACAATCAAACTGTATCATCCTTATTGACTTCTGCTCTGTTTCCATCTCTCAGTAACCCTATGTCAGTTTTTCAATAGTGTTAGTTTTCAAGTGCTATGAAGTCTAACAGGCTGTCAAAATCATGCTGTCATTGTAATGGGAAAGAGATCACCAGTAAGTGTGTGAAAGGGGTGGTTTTAAATGATTCCTGTCAACTAATTTTCACAAAAGAGAATCACACATTTGGAGGCTTCCCAGCTGAGGTTCCAGTGGCCTTCTCACGTTAGCAGAGCCACTGTGTCCACTGTTAGCAGTGTTGATTTACATGCACAAACCCTGGAGCTTGCTGGAAGAGTAAGGTGGGTCTTTTGATTTAGAAGATACATACTCATTCAACAAAAAAGGCTTCATTTCTTATCCCACTGCCAGGTTCTGATTCCAAATTAGGCAGTCCCTCTGGTTGAAAGTTTCCAAGCAGGGCCTCTCCCAGACATCTTCACTAGAGAATTAAACAGCACTGTTGCCAAAAACTCACTTTTATTCAGAACACACTTTAATTTCAATTAAATGTATTTACAAAATGATCAGTTGGGTAATTCAAATGTTAAAGCTGCCTGTTAACTTGTCCTCTTTCTTCTTGAAATAGTCATTGTCCCTGGAATTTAATGAAAGACAACAAATCCAATTTCCTAAGAAATAGGAACAGATCTCAAATACATCACAGTTTAAAAACAAACCAAACCACAAAATTCCACAAATCCTTTCAGTCAAACCCTTAATTTGTGGGTGTTAAAGCTTAATTTTCCAGAAGTGAACCTGATTTTTAAGATAAGCTCATTTTAAAAAGGATTTTAAAAATACACTTTGAGACTGTAAGAGTTGAGGGGAAGAATTATTCTTTAATGCCACCATAGAATAGGATTTGGGTAATCAACTACAAAGGTATTTTGTGTTTAAAATCTTTCATAAAATCACTGTTGAGATCAATGATGTTCAGTAGAATTTAAATACTTTTTTTAATTAAGCTCTGCTTAATCATACCCATGTCTAAAAATAATAATAATAATAATTTTCCTGGATAAGTTTGCAGTTAACCACCAAGGCATGACACACAATATACCCAACTTTTAAACAATCAAGGGAATTGCTCTTTTGCTCCAATTTCCAACCAGTTTAACATATTATATGCCATAAAAAAGGTACACTTTTGACATTTATAAAATATTCCCATTATACTATAACACATGCAACTTGTTTGTTACTGCCTACCAAAAATATCAATTCAAAATATATTATTCACTATCAATCCATCTCTGGGAATAAAAATGAGATTCTTTTTTCCACTATGTGCAACACAGGCTGCTGCTGTTAATATCCACAATCTAGTCAGGTTCTTTGGATCAGGGGCAACCTTTGGCCACTGCCACTGCTGGGAAATGCAAGACAGTGCTCATTTGATCGACTGTTTGCCAGAGTTCAGCCCATCATATTTTCCCTGCCACAGTTTTCCACTGATAGCAAAAGAAGAAAGGAAAGACATGCTCAGGTAACTGACCCAGTATTTCTAGCTTTGCTTTGCTTTGTGAATTCATAAAACTGCCAACATCAGAAAAAGCAGGTTTTGAAAGTTTCCTGCTATCACATGAATGCATTTATTTTATCCATTACACTAACCACTAGCTAACATCTGAAGCATTCCCCAGGGCCATTCAATTCACTCAGCTGTGCCTTCTGCCAGCAAATTCAGGAAAAGCTTTCTGAGCCTACCAGAAGCTCCTATTCTTTCAAAGGGCATTAAAGCCACCTCACCCTAAAAAAATGCAAATTTTGGACCAAAGTTTAACTTAATCATTTGAAAAACAAAGACAGACCAAAGGCAAGACTGTACTTTTGAATTAAGTCTTATCTCAGCATCAGAAGGTGTCAGCTGATCACCTACATTTGTGCTTCTGGCAGATAGCATCACTGAAGGAGATCAGTGCTACTCATTCAGCCCCGGACCTTCTGATTCCTTCTACAGTGAGAAATGTTTATCACACCTACTAATTTTGAAATTATTTAGCACAAAAGATAAAATTACTTAACATTATCAAGTATATTTTTTTATAAGGAAGGAATATTTGAGTCTCTCACAAGTTCATCTGCTATGGGTCAGATATATTGCCACAGAGAGCAATTAAAAGATTAACATTTTCTCCAGCTAATGATCCATATATGAAACTATTCTTTATTTACAGTCTAAATTAATTTTGTGACAGCTATTCTATTGTATGAAAGGCAAAAAGATTAAGAAAGGAGATGTGTTCCCTCTGTGTATTCGTGTCACTAACGCTGGTGGATTTCACACTCTTCCAGATCCTGTTTGTTCTGCAGTGGGGAATTACTGTAAGTATTTTTATCAAAGATATGTGCTTTGGGATGCATTTCTTATACATTTTTTACCTGTAGCTATCAAAACCAAGCTACTTGGAGTCTGGGGTACCATCTGAAACCAATTCATAAGTAGAAAGAATATGGCATGAGGTCCAATTTGAGACCCCTGAGGGGATATGCATGATAGGGACTGATGTCAAGTCCAGATACTACTTAATTAAATAGGAAAATACAGATATATCAGGAATGTTAATGTCATTAATGTGAATCTATGGCTCTGACAAGCAGTGCAAGTCATTCAGAGAAGCTGAAATGGGTGCTCAGGCTCACACTGTCATAGGCTTTCTCTAACAGCCTAAATATTTAGCAGTTTAACTGTATTTTCTGTATTATACATAAGCCACGTGTGACCTTTTCTGCAAGCAGCATGGGCACGCTGTTTGCCACCCTGCATTACTCAACAAAATATTTATTCCCTACATTTACATATATATCTGCACATATACACCTGTAAGTGAACATTAGTAACTTTTCATTGGGATGAAAACCAGCTGTATCTCATGAGATCCATCAATGCCACTGTGTTTACCTAGTACCTGCAGACAATTGGCTCTGAAATAATAGCACGAACATGGACAGAATATAAGAAACAACCTTCTCTTAAATAAGCATTTCAAAATCCTACAGATGAATCATGAGAGACTGTATAAAAGGATGCAGTTAAAAGAGTGAATTGCTTATACTCACTGTTAGCAGTGAATTCTCAGTTTTGCTGGCACTGCATTAGAAAGGTTTAGACACCTCTTGCTATTAACTGGGCATTTCAGTGACACTATTTTAGATTACTCTTTTAGAACTCTTGACTCCTCTATGAGCCTAACAGCCACCAATGATGTTTGACCCAAAATACGTGCCTTTATAGTGCATGTGGAAGACTCCCATCTTAAGCAAGCAAATTTGTTTTTTCCATATGGTGAGAATCAACTTTTCTAATCCTACAGAAACATAATTACATGTTTTGAATGGCTGAAAGCTAAGAATGGAACTACAGACAGGTAATGTTGCATATAGAGGAGGAAATGCAAAATGTTTGGGGTTTTTTTGGTAAATTCCACCCAAAAGAGTTTATAAAGCTTCTAATATCACTGATGCAAAAGCCTAATGTGTCAAGATTGGCACTCATAATGAATTATGCCACTACATATCTGCTAGCAAAATAGCTAAACTTACTCAAAAAGACTATGAAAGCACCATAACTTGTGGAACAGACTGTGCTGCAAATCATTTCAATATCCATGAGCAGGCACAGCCATTTTTTTATATCTTTTAAAATAAGGATCAATTACATTTTCTTTTGCAAAGCAGAAAGCTCTAGATTGGAAAACAGCAGACATGAGGGTAACAGAACACATTCATCCAAATCGCTTCTCCCAGCTCATCCCAAATAACCTCACATACACCAGGGACTGAGAAAAGAGGAAAAGAGAAATTCTTTGGAAATTTTGGCAAAATGCCATCCAGTGGAAGCTATGTGGTGACATACAATGACTCTGACATCCTAGGAGATGCAATCTCTTCACAGTACTCAGCAATTTATATATCCTGCAACAAACTACTGCTTTCCCAATCCATGAGCCATTGTGATGCACTGTAGAAATCTCTAAAGCATACTTTGGAGATACATCTGGCTGACAACCCTGAAATGACTCTTGACAAAATACCTCAAAAGACCACAGATCAAATAAATCAATAAATTGATATTTGTTTTCCATTTTTTTTTGCTGAAAACTTCTATTTCTTTTTTTTTGTGCTACAGAACTGAAGGCAGAATAGAGAACACAGAGAGTGCAGAAAGGATTGTACATTTTTTATCACAGTCCTAGCAACTGTGTTCTTAAGCCACCAAAAAGTTTAATAGTTGTCACCTGAGGAGCATGAAGAAAAGTATTTGTGTTTCTTTATGATTATGCTGCTTCCCTTCTNCCCTAGGAGCCTGGAGTCTATAGGAGGTGTTAACAATCTGAATCAAACACAATTCTGCTAAAAACACTTCTACTAGAGCATTTTGATTTGGTTCCCAAGGAATACCTAAGGGTTAACCATACTGCTCTTGTTCATACAGAAGCCATAACCTACAGAAAGCAGCAGTATAGTCTGGTTGCAGGCAATGTCAGTTTAGAATCCATTTGATTCCAGCAGAATCTCTCATGATATTAAGGTAAAGGCAGAGCTATTAGTATCTCCTTGTTAGGTCAAATACTTTCTGCAGAGATGAATTTAAAGTCTGAGATAAACTACCTAGAAAGTCTTCACATATTTATGTGGTTTCTATCTGTAAATAGGGTAAAAATTCTCCAGTGATATGCACTTCAGTCCATAAAAAATAATAGGAAAGGAAAACACGAAGAAATTTCTGTCACTATTGTTTTGCTTGTGTATTTATTTTTCCACAATGTAATGCTTTTGAAAAAGCCTATATTGCCAGAGCTATCATAAAGAAACATTTATTTTGTTTACTTTCTCTCTCTAATTCTGTGTGGCATTTCTAAAGTTACCTTGACAGCATAACCTCTATGATTAAATTCAGAAATTATTTAAAGTACAACAGGAAAAATATGATGAAGATTGTTTCAAAAAGGTGTTATGACATCTCCAAGGTTATACTAATGACAACATCTGAGCTGCAGGAATAACAAGTAAGGAAAATCCTAAATACTGATCAGAGCTCCAAAGAAAACTGTGTGATACAGAATATGAAGGTGGCTAAATATCAAATTTCTGGAATCAGAAAGAGTAATGGATGCAGAAGAGAATTCTACATGTGTCCTATGATAGCAGAAAGGAAGTAAAGATGTTCAAGTCATTAAATTAATCACATTAAGTAAGAGAAATACAAAACCATGGAAATCTGTCTATAATTTTGAGAGCAGAATGAATGAAGGAATAGAATATTAAAAGATTGATACAGCACAGGACCTATTAAAATAAACCAAAACCAAACAAAACCAAAGCAAACAAGCAAACCAGAACCCACCAAAACAAACAAACAAACAAAAAACAACAACCAAACCAAAAATAACAAAGGAGAAAACCACATACACAAAAAAAAAACACACAAAAAAAGCCACACAAAATAAAAAACAACAACAAAACTCCCACAAACAAAACCCTACCTCTGAGTTCAGCATAGAAGACTGAGAAATGAATGACTGGTACAAAATAATATTAACTAAAATGATGCTAATCCTCATCTATCATCAGTTTGTCCTCTCAGGATCAGAAATAGAACATGAAGTCAAAAAGAAACTCTAACAGTGGTNTAAATTCCACCCAAAAGAGTTTATAAAGCTTCTAATATCACTGATGCAAAAGCCTAATGTGTCAAGATTGGCACTCATAATGAATTATGCCACTACATATCTGCTAGCAAAATAGCTAAACTTACTCAAAAAGACTATGAAAGCACCATAACTTGTGGAACAGACTGTGCTGCAAATCATTTCAATATCCATGAGCAGGCACAGCCATTTTTTTATATCTTTTAAAATAAGGATCAATTACATTTTCTTTTGCAAAGCAGAAAGCTCTAGATTGG
>VWZY01004139.1:53362-101780 GCA_013399075.1 Chloroceryle aenea
CAACCAAACCAAAAATAACAAAGGAGAAAACCACATACACAAAAAAAAAACACACAAAAAAAGCCACACAAAATAAAAAACAACAACAAAACTCCCACAAACAAAACCCTACCTCTGAGTTCAGCATAGAAGACTGAGAAATGAATGACTGGTACAAAATAATATTAACTAAAATGATGCTAATCCTCATCTATCATCAGTTTGTCCTCTCAGGATCAGAAGTAGAATGTGAAGTCAAAAAGAAACTCTAACAGTGGTCTTCTGTCTCCATGTATAACACCTTTTGGGTCTTTTTAGAGCCATTTCACATCATGCAAGATTGAGCAGATGACCAAGGAAATGATAATGCATAAAAATAAATGCAACAAGTGTTCCAGTGAGGCATCAGATTATTGAGGTGTGATGTAAAATAGCTTGTGGCTTTGCTTTCTATCAACAGATGGGTAAAACTACCCTTCATCTCCTTTGTTTTTACAGAGACTCAGTACCTTTGTTTTCCTTCCAGGTCAAAAGATACACTTGTAATCAAACAACAATTCCAAATTTTNGGAAAACAGCAGACATGAGGGTAACAGAACACATTCATCCAAATCGCTTCTCCCAGCTCATCCCAAATAACCTCACATACACCAGGGACTGAGAAAAGAGGAAAAGAGAAATTCTTTGGAAATTTTGGCAAAATGCCATCCAGTGGAAGCTATGTGGTGACATACAATGACTCTGACATCCTAGGAGATGCAATCTCTTCACAGTACTCAGCAATTTATATATCCTGCAACAAACTACTGCTTTCCCAATCCATGAGCCATTGTGATGCACTGTAGAAATCTCTAAAGCATACTTTGGAGATACATCTGGCTGACAACCCTGAAATGACTCTTGACAAAATACCTCAAAAGACCACAGATCAAATAAATCAATAAATTGATATTTGTTTTCCATTTTTTTTTGCTGAAAACTTCTATTTCTTTTTTTTTGTGCTACAGAACTGAAGGCAGAATAGAGAACACAGAGAGTGCAGAAAGGATTGTACATTTTTTATCACAGTCCTAGCAACTGTGTTCTTAAGCCACCAAAAAGTTTAATAGTTGTCACCTGAGGAGCATGAAGAAAAGTATTTGTGTTTCTTTATGATTATGCTGCTTCCCTTCTTTGATACTTTCTGATACACTAGAAGCTGGGGGGGATTTGAATCATGTGGAATTTTACTTACCACAATTTTAAAAGGTAAAGGAAGTAACATGTAAACATGTTCTAAATCCACAATCATATTATTCCTACTATTTGTTGGTACAAAAGTGACAGTTAGGAGATAGTTTAATCTGGATAAATAATGAGAATGACAGCAGTGTCTTCCTTCCAGAAAGGTGGAGGTAAAAAAGTGGATTTATCTGGGAGAAACGAACTCCAGTGTTAGTGAAATCCCTGCTGGACAGAACGTTCTCAAAATCTTTCTTTCTGAGGAACCCTGTTTCACTGTCACATTCTTACTTTTCTAGCTGCATACGTATTATAGGTGTATGTGCATACAAACACACAGAAACAACAACTGTCTATTCCAAAGAGGTAATATTCTTATATATATTTAGTAAAAGAAAAAGATGCATTGAAATATATTTAGTTCCAATGTTAAGATGTTTGTTGTTTGGGATGTTAAGATGTACTGTTTGTTGGGGATTTACAGTTCTCTTCTTGTTTTCAGTAGTACTTATTTACCTGGGATATTAGCCATGCTAATCAACAAATCTCAAACCCAAAATTCATAGTATGCATCAAAATGACACCACAGTGTAATGCTAATAATCCACAACTTGTTTCAATTGGCATTACCCTAGGAGCCTGGAGTCTATAGGAGGTGTTAACAATCTGAATCAAACACAATTCTGCTAAAAACACTTCTACTAGAGCATTTTGATTTGGTTCCCAAGGAATACCTAAGGGTTAACCATACTGCTCTTGTTCATACAGAAGCCATAACCTACAGAAAGCAGCAGTATAGTCTGGTTGCAGGCAATGTCAGTTTAGAATCCATTTGATTCCAGCAGAATCTCTCATGATATTAAGGTAAAGGCAGAGCTATTAGTATCTCCTTGTTAGGTCAAATACTTTCTGCAGAGATGAATTTAAAGTCTGAGATAAACTACCTAGAAAGTCTTCACATATTTATGTGGTTTCTATCTGTAAATAGGGTAAAAATTCTCCAGTGATATGCACTTCAGTCCATAAAAAATAATAGGAAAGGAAAACACGAAGAAATTTCTGTCACTATTGTTTTGCTTGTGTATTTATTTTTCCACAATGTAATGCTTTTGAAAAAGCCTATATTGCCAGAGCTATCATAAAGAAACATTTATTTTGTTTACTTTCTCTCTCTAATTCTGTGTGGCATTTCTAAAGTTACCTTGACAGCATAACCTCTATGATTAAATTCAGAAATTATTTAAAGTACAACAGGAAAAATATGATGAAGATTGTTTCAAAAAGGTGTTATGACATCTCCAAGGTTATACTAATGACAACATCTGAGCTGCAGGAATAACAAGTAANAATGATAATGCATAAAAATAAATGCAACAAGTGTTCCAGTGAGGCATCAGATTATTGAGGTGTGATGTAAAATAGCTTGTGGCTTTGCTTTCTATCAACAGATGGGTAAAACTACCCTTCATCTCCTTTGTTTTTACAGAGACTCAGTACCTTTGTTTTCCTTCCAGGTCAAAAGATACACTTGTAATCAAACAACAATTCCAAATTTTTTCTCTCCTTCCCCCATACAAACATGAGTTTTAGCCAACACAATCTTTTCAATGTCAAAACTCAAAACATTTATTTACACAGCCTTCCCTTCTGGTCAGTTGATTTACATTCATTTTATGGTACTGCAGCTTGAAGGACTTCTTTTTTAAGCCACTCCCAATTTATAACCTTCAAAGGAAGAGTAAAAAAGCCCAGCCCATCATTTTAAACATGAACAGAGACCCCTGAGTAGCTTTAAAATGCTGGCTGCTTTACAGTGCCATCCTTGTGTATCCCTGCATCATTAGTAGGAAAGGTCAAACAATATTTATTTATATTAGACAGGGACCTCATGAAACTATCACCATGAAACTACCCCCGAGCCTACAAAACTGATCCATGTGCACTAGTGGTTAATTCATTGTTCAGTGAAAGCACAGACACTGCTTCAGAGTGCAGCTCAACTCCTGTCCTCACATAGAGCTACTTGATTAAGCAAAGCTAATTTCAGCAAACAAGAAAGAAGTTCTTCATGCAGACAACATTATAAACCTTGAAAGAGAATAAATGTACTACAGAGATCAAAAGTGCAATAGTTTTGTCCTTAAAGTTAATGCCTTATATATAATAAATAGTATTCTGTTTTCTATGCAGAAAGCCTATCTCATTTTCAGCCCTTTGTTTTATTTGATAATTGTGAACTCAGAGAAAACCCAATTGTCATTAGATATTTGATTTGTTCAGTGGGGGAAAGCTCTTCAGACAAATAATTTCCCTTGCTCGTAACAAAAAATAAAAAGTAATAATAGCATTGAAATAAATAAAAACCAATACAGGCAGAGATTCAAGTAATTTCCTTCTCTCACCTATTAAATATTCAAAAAGAAAATGTCACATTTCATGAAGAGCTAAATAATCTTCAGAATTCTAAACATTTTTGTCCCAGTTTATCACGACCATTTTATTACTATACGTGTGGGGAAATTTGCTAGACTCCTAGAATTAACAAATTTTATGGACAAGATGGTTATTCAAAAGCTTTATTGTAAATCAGAACTGAGTTTACAGGGAAGCTTAATGAGATAACTGGAAGAAAAATTATTCTCTGGTTTACTGGATGATAAAATTTCTAATTTTAGCAAAAGCCCTGACAGTCTTTCAGTCCTTAGAAGTTCTTTTTGTTATCTTATGTATTTACTGTTAGACTTATTGTTCACCCCCCTGCCCCCTTCCCTCCCTCCACCCATCCTCTCCATTATTATTCTTTCTGTTAGAATTTTGTTGCAGCAGGTTTGGCAAACACTGCTGTATAACTATGGAAGAAAACATTTCCTTGTTTATATGATTTTGCTTTATACCTGCTCTTAGATTCACACCTCAGGAGCACCTATGCAAGCTTCCTACCAGCAGCATAGCCATCCTGAAATGAAGTTTTGAGGACAAAACCATATGGAGGAGATTTATCTATGAAATATGCTGATCACATGTAGTCTGCAGGTGGTACAATGGGTGGCAGCTCTCCAGTTAAGCACAGTCTTATGGGATTAGCTGCTCTCTTCATCAAGTTTCTGGAAAACTATGCTACTGCAAGGTTAGGCTGCTTAAACCTCCAGCAAATGGATGCTTAAACCTACAGCAAAGAATTTCTGTCATTAGTCTCTACTAGCAAGTCAATAAAACTGCTTATATTATAAAATTGCTCTATCATTTCCTGCTCTTTGACTTGCTACAGGAATCTCTCAAAATGAGAGAGGAAAGAGGGGTGAAAATGAGAAATACTCTGGATGAGTCCCCATGATATTTATTTTTATCTGCACAATGAATAAACTGATAAAAATAATGTGAAGCTTTGATGCTTAATTACCTTTTCTTTATGAGCTTTAAGGCCTTGCTTTAAAGTTGTAATTTTCAGAATAAAAAAAAGTTAGTTCAAGAAGGGGGAAGTGCAAAGCCCCACACTTGTGGAACAACAGCCCCAGGCACCAGTATAAGCTGTGGACTGACAAACTGGAGAGCAGCTTTGCAGAAGAGGCACTGAGTGTGCTGGCTGAACATGAGCCACCAATGTGCCACTGCCACAAGGCAGGCTAGCTGTATCCTGAGCTGCAGGAGGACTGCTGCTAGCAGGACAAATGAGGTGAGGTTGATGCTCTCCTCATCTCTGGGGAGGCTACAACTGGAGTACTGTGTCCAGCTTTGCGTCTCCCAGAGGGATATGGAGCTACTGGTGACAGTAAAGGGCCAAAAAGATGATGGAGTGAAGGTTCTTCCCTTTGAGGAAAGGCTGAGAGAGACAGTACTGTTCAACCTGGGGAAGGAAAGGCTCAGGGGGATGTCATGAATCCCTGAAAGGAGGCTGGAGAGAAGCTGCAGCCAGGCTCTGTAACAGACTGGTGGAAGAAGACAGGGTCTTTAAAGTTGCTTAAGAACCTCAAAAAAGTTCATGTCTGCATGCTGAATACACAGCATGGACAAAATTCCGTGTCAGTGGTCTGAAGAGCTTCCTATGTGCTAAACCTCCCTGCCTGACATACCTGGGGACATCCCTTGGTGGTACTCCTGATGAGGCTGACTCACTGCTCACTTTGGGAACCTCCTAGGAAAGGCAAAACTGCTTCACCATGAGCCTTTTTTCACCACTCCAGAAGACCCCAGTGCTCCAAAAACTGGGCTGTGTCTAACACTTCTCTGACCATACAGTGCAGACATTCATGCCCAAGACCCAGGAGCAAAATATTTGTCTGTCCTTAACACATAACATGAATGAATCCAGCTAAGTGATCCTCTCCTCAAGCAGCCAGAAGACTTTTCATTTAGTTATAAAACTGAACACTAATTACAACAGAATGAGCAAAGTAGCTCTCCCTGTGACAAGTACCTACCCTATTTGTCCTAAAGAAAATAAAAGCTTACAGTCAAAACCATTTGCAACTCCCAGGAGACAGAGGTGGACATATTTATAGTGAGATATAATTAGAGAAAATACCTTACTGAACATTGAAAATACTGAAACTGAACCAAAAGACAAAGAAGAGAAGGAGCAGATTGCACTTGGCTTCAACAGCCATTGCAAATATTCTATTTCTAAACCACAGCCATTAATACAGCAGAGGCAGATGAAAAGTTCTGCCAAGGCAAAAGAAATAGATGATCAAATGTTGAATAATTTGTTGGTGTATAAGTTACTCATGCCCTGCAGCTCTAGTAAATAATGCAACCTTTTTTGTTTAAAAAAAAAAGCTTCTTTTCATGCTAGAGGTCAAAAAGAAAAATGCTCTTTCTTCAAAACCTCAGTCCTCTTTTGAATTTTTTCACTCCCTGGGTGCATAATTAAGAAACAACAGGCTCTGCATTGTTAAAAAAGAATTTTTTTAAGTTACAGGAAAGTCAGAGTTTAGATAGAAAGCTCCAGTTAAGCTGTATGATGATAGAATGGAGCCAGGCAACATAAGCTGGTTGTGTCCTTTCTCTTTCTTGCTGTGGCTATAAGCAAACGTGTTTGTCTGGCAAGGAAAAAGTATCAGCCCAGACTTCAAGAGATGACAAGTGGGCAGTTCCACCAAAGTAAGAAGTTAAATGCAAGACATTAATATGTTACATTTTCTAATAAATTCGTTTCATTTCAAGACTTCTGAAAACTGATGAACTCTAAGATGTTCTCTCTTTCTTTTTGTATTATATATCATTCATTCAGGATGTAAGAAACTTAAAAACACATAAAACTATATGCAGCAAAACTAAAACTAACATTTATTTTCACTCTCCATTCCTCTTCCCTCCTCCCCTGTTCTCAAAAGCACACTGCTGCTCTGTTTTTAAAATGCAAGTTAAAAAATAAATGCACACTTTAAAGCCAGAGGTTAGCAGAATTGTATCTGTATATATCACACAAAATATCTAGAAATTAATTTGCCATTGTGATTTACAATTACAAAACTCAACTCAGGGATTTAAAGACGTCAGGTCATAAAACTATGAACTAATGCAGTGCCACTCTGTAAAAGGAGGGAGAACAAAAAGGTGAAGATCACAATTTTGCTTGCAGAGCTGTTTCTATATATTTCAAAAGCCTAAAAGGATTTCAGAGGATTATCTTTGTCTAGATTGCTGTCACTCCTATTAATCAGCCTTTATTGATTGCTTGGTCTTTTGGTCTCCTCAAGTTCAACAGAAAGTCTATAATATACTGCCCTTGAACACATAAATAAATCTATTTGAATAACACATGGACTGGAACTGTATGAAGATATGATTTTTATGACTCTCATAAATACAAGCTGTGGAGGAGTTTACAAGCATTTTTAACAGATTATCTCAATATGCACATCAAATCTCAGCCATTCATTATGCACTGACAAGTAGGAGAATTTTAAGTGCTCTACACCAGTTGTATGTAACAAGAAGTCATAGTTAAATGATCAAAATTAAGGTCAAACAAACTAAAGCAAGAGGGGTAGCTGTTCAGAACATGAGTGCTTCCCATAATTGCTCTGTTACTGTTGCAGTTTCTCTGTCCTATTGATCTTACCAGCAAATTTGCTTAAGACAGAAGCAAAGAAATGTTGAAAAAAGAAAAAAAAAGTATTTTTTTTTAAAGAAATGTTTAAATAAAAGAAAAATGGTGTGCAAAATAAGTGCAAAGTTGGAATATAGACTTCAGCTTGTTCCCTTCATGTTGTAGTTATATTTTTCTGTACACATGCATTGCTTTATATTTTATTTATTAGATATTCAGTGAAATGCTTCCAGAAATTTGTTTTGTGCAAAAAACAAGCTAAAAAAGTGGCTTTGGGGCTTTTATGATTGCAGGAAATTATTGGTATTTGGGATAGGTTAGTCAATTAGAAAATGCTGTGAAACTTCAATGACCAACCACAAAGTTCAGAGCTGTTTAATAATTAAACACTTCTCTTTTCAAATTGCCCTTAGTTCTGCCTTGATAATAAAATAATTCCTGGAATAATTTTCACCAGGTAACAAATTAGGCTTTGCCTGCTTGCAAAAAACCCACTGGAAGTGTAAAGTCCTCAAAAGTATTTGGAATTTTTTTTGTTGTCGATTACCTAAGCTTAAAGGTGATAAAAAATTTAGCTATTATGACCCTGAAGAGGTCATCCAAAGCATGCCATGCTAATTGGAGTTTTCCTTTCTCAACAGAGCAATAGGCATCTTCATAAATGATTCACCTGACTTCACATTTTCACTGCTTTGGAAATGGTGCTTCACCCTCTGACGGTGCCTACAGGAGTGTCCAGGTTGATCTCTAAATTGATGTTTAGATTGGGTCTTAGGAAAGATGAATCCTACTTATGACATGTCATATTTTCTTCTAAGTATTTCTGGGTTTTTTTTCCTCTCCTTCAGTCTCTTAAAAACCACAGAAACACGCTGCAGCAGCTGCCAGTCATACAGATGATGTGCTCCCAGATGGAAGTGCTACCTTGTTCCTCTAAGATATTTGGCCCTGTAAAATTTACCCATCAGAACACTCACAAAATTAGAAAGCTTTTGTAAAAGGAAGGATGGGCCTTGGTGAAGAAACTCATTTAAAGAAAAAAAAAAAAAGAAAAAATATCTTCCTGAAAAAATACAGCTCTATTTTATGGATAAGAAGCTCCAGAAAATTGGGCTCATAGTGATAGGTGACTAAAAATTCAAGACTGGATGGCTATTTTTAATTTAGAGTAGATTAATAATGATAAAACTTAAACAAAGCTCCCAAAGTTATGAAGCCAATGCCAACGTTTAAGTGCACAAAGTTACGATGAAACAAGTTATGATCCATATGCTCCTAGTGGTAGATGGCATTTTAATGGTCTTGCTTAATGATACATTTGATTTCATTTTATGTTGTTTCCCATAAAATGGGGGGGAAATGGCACTAGAAAAAATGGCTGGTTTCAATTTTTATATACTTCATGTATGCAAGTCCTGAAACCAAATCAGTACTATGCAAAATCCAATTGTCTTTAATAGTAATAAAATACATGCTTCACAGGAGACTTATTGATCTTTAACAATTCTTTAAGGGAACCCAGTGGCTCATAACATTTTTAAAATAACAAGTTTGCATAAAAATTACAGCTTAAAATAAAGGCACGGATGAGTAAGAACTTCCCCTTATACATTCTTATTAAAATGTTAAGTTTAGATCTCACAAGACTGATAGGATTTCTTTTCAGAACAGGCAAAGAGAAAGCTTCCAGATATATTGTCTACTTACATTACTTGCAATTAAAATAATTAACAGGTCTGTGGTCATTATTGTATTTCCATTTTTGTTTGAAGTTCTCCTAGAACTTTATTTGGCATGTGCCATTCTCCATCTCTGTAGCACATTTAATCTATATATTAATAGTCTGTTTAATATACACTAATAACCTGTCTGATGCTTCAAATGAGGCATTTTAATTATAGGTCATAGAATTTTGTGATTTCTAGTCAATTTTTCATCTAGTTCTAAGATTTCTGGGCATGAACTTGTTTTTTTTTTTATCACTGAAATAATGAAAGATTTGTTCTGTGCAGCATTACCTCTCTCCAGAACAGTTCCTGGGAAAACAAGGTGAAATTTGAAAAAGAAAAAAAAACAATCTGGAGGGCAAGTGAGAGAGGAAGTGACAAGATACAATTCCCAGTACATCCCACCTAATCACAGCCATCTCCAGAAGGTGACTTCATTAGAAATACATTTCTCCAGCTCCTTGTAGTCAAGGGAGGGGCAGAAGATGCCTCCAGAGGGCAATTAGTTCATCTTAGAATTGAATTGCACATGAAAGATGTTTAATTGCAAAGAAAGCTGAGGGTGATTCTGGTACAAATAAAGGAACAGCCAGTCCAGCACAAGCAAACTGAACCAGCCCTGTGTGGACATGTAAGATGAGCACGATGGTTTGGTCTTCATAACATTTTGTTTTATAGAGAAGAATCCCCACTAACTTTAATTGTAAGAAAGGATTAACTTTTTGTCTCCTGGAGATGACAGTGGCTTTGTGCCCTCTCCACTTTAATGCAAACTGATGTATCCTTAGCAAGGAATTCTGGGGTTACATAAAGAATAGAATTCTACTTGGGACTAAGTTTATTTTTCTGTCACTATCACATTCAAGAGGGAACTATAGGTTGAGATTGGCAGTATTGATTTCAGCAGATCAGTGATGGTTGTTCCATTTAGAATTTGGCCCTCTATATTCAAACAGAAAACAGGGTTTATAAGTCAGCCATCCAAAATATTTTCTTCACTTTCTAGAGTCTCTTAACAATTCTTTTAATGACAGAAAGAGAGAGGAGGGAACATCACAATTAAAATGCATTTTTTTCCCATGAATTTAAGAACTGGATCTAGAAGTTTTAGGTAACAGATTATTAAGTTTACCAAATTATCAAATAAAGGCTTTGGTAAGCTGGAAACTGTCAATATGTGAGGGAAGAGAAATTTAAAAATATAGAGATGTAACTGTGGATGTACTTAAGAAAAAGATTTTTTCTGCATACAGATGAAAGAAAAGATGTGTGAAAAATCCCTTGTTCCCCACTGATTATCACAAATCAAATTCTAAAGTGAAGCACTTTGATAGTTTTATTTCTGGTAATGTTTTTCAAACAACATTCATCCCACTCCCTAGCTCTTTTCATAAAGAGCAAAACTGGATTCATTCAGCAATTGCTTCACTGTCAGTAGTTGGGTGTCTTTGGGAAGAAAGCATCACACATGCTGTGGGAAGTTACAGACTGATGGCACGGAAGACAGATCATGGAAAGTCTAAGAACAAATGGTTTCCTAATTCTTTAGGTAAGAAAAATTAATTAAATTGCTAGTGGCATGCAATTTTAAGACTGAATCATAGCATATCTTTTGCTTACACTTTGTCTTTTCATTACTTTTGATGTACACTACACCAAACTATGACAACCAAAGCCTGAAGACTACAAGAAATACATTATAAACAGTCCAGCACAAGCAAAAATCTGTCCTATGAATGCTGACACCACTTTGCTAGCAACACAGCTGGAAAATTCCCTATGAGACTGCAGTGTGATGGCTCTTTTCAGCCTTTTCCAGCAGTTTACTTTTTATCCTGGTTTCAGCTAGCTCTGCCCAGTCAGGACTACTTCTGTGGGATCTCATTTGATGGAACCAGTGTCACACATTTATTAGAGAGACTGCATGTTGACAGGAAATGGCTTTTATTTGGAGGGAGAAAACGAATAAATTGTGAAGAAAAGCCAAACTATTGGTTTTCTCTGCAATACTGTGAGAGAATATTGGAATATATATAAAAACAGAGAGATGTGTGCATGTGCACAAGGGCTTTCTCTTAGGGAACATTGTAAATAAATAGTTACATTTATTTCCCTAAATAAAGGAATCATAGTGAGTATGTTCTGAAAATAAAGTTATACTTTCACAGGATGTTTTAGTTTCAAGTTATGGATGATATACAGAGTCAATCAAGGACAGATGGCCATGAACCCAAAACCATTGCTTTAAATTCATAGGATGACTCAGTGATCTTGAAATGTCATGCTGGATTTTAGCAAGAAAACTATGGAAGGCTTTAAAATTTATCACTACCATCTTAAATTAATCCTGGAACTAATTAGGAAGACAACTCAGAACCCATGTGCTAATCTGTTCCTATTGACTTTTTCATATAGAAATTGAGGGTTCAGAGCTCAGAATGTGTCATACCACAACCTTTTGTTCTCACAGTCAGAAAAGCAGAAGACAGGGATGTGGGAGAAAACTAGCAATTTGGAATTTTCCCTAACATTATGTTAGAATATGAAGGCAGCCTTGGTTTTGGCTTTACTTTTTAGAATTATTAAAGTAAAACAGAAACGGGGGAAAAAGGTAGCAGTGAAAATTAAAGAGATTTTTTTCATATATTCTGAAAACAATTAGAATGAAACGAAATATAAATGATCACAATCTAATCTGGATCATGAGAAAACCACCTTCACAGTCTATTCAATTTTGCAATCATTAATAACTGGAGCAACTACTTAGAATGGTTTCTGTTTGTGTTGGACTAAATATTATGATCTTTACATTAGTTATTCTAATTTAAAACTCATAGTTTAGACATTTCTACAATTCTTTTCATAACACAGTAAGTTTCTGATTTATTTTTTTTTTGGATGTAGAAGTTCTTAGTGTTTCTGACACCCACTTTTTCCTTTAAGTTGCTAATCTCTATAGTGAGGAGGGTGTGCCTATGTAAAATCCCTCAGCTATATTGAACCAAGCTGAAGCAGAAAAGACAACTGAAAGAGGACTATTTGAAGAAAGCCATTAAAGTGTTTTCAGGTGAGCATCAAATGGAACCATTAACATTCTGGATTATGTATTTTCAAACAATTTCTGTCCTAAAAGGTCCTTTTCAGTATTTCTGTGAAAACACTACTGTGATATTTTCAGGTATTCATTTTCAGGCTTTCAAGTTATTAAACTACAGATATTCCATCCTCCTTATCTAAAAAAAAAAATGACAAGCAGCACAAACAGTAAATCCACTTACTGTACCTGTGTCTAAGTGACTGTGGAAAAAATAGTCTTTGTCTGAGTCCTATCACTTCAGACTTTCAAGCTGAAATTGATGTTCCATACAGAAGGAAAACAGAAGAAAGAAAAATTACTGAAGGAAACTGCAGGCACTGATATTATTGCCCATGAAGAGTACCATTCAGAAGAAAATGTTTGTGGTTTTTTCTCCTTTTCTCCTCTTAGCCAGATTATAAAAGACTCTGAAATAACAATCAGGGTTGCTTAGTGAAAGTGGGGAAAAAAAAAAAGGTTTAAACCCTTGTTTGTTCTTTCTGTTCACTCTCTAGAGTTCACTCTTACAGTGTGCAGTCTTTCTCCTCCCACACCCTTCCTTTACAGGGGAGATTGATTTGTTCCCCTTTATAATAATAGGATAAGTGCAAAGAATTTAATAAGATATTTCATCACTTTGTGTAACATTAACAACTTTGACAATTCATCAGTCACAGATAATGAGAACTGCTTTTTCTTTTCTTTTTTGTTAGGTGATGTTTTGGTTAAAGACATTTTCACCTCATCAAACTAATATTTCAGGCAAAAGCAAGAAACAGAGGAGCTGCATCATGGCAAACACCCCAAACATCCAATGGAGTCTGAGAGTCATCTGTAAAATCAGATACATCACCCCTAAGATGCCTCTTTGCTCTTAGCAGCAAGGCAGATGTGAAAAAGATCTCTGAATTTAATGAGCAGGACTGTGTCTAGTTCCTTTCCTAGCATATTTTTGACAAGCCTAAAGAACATGTGTGTGGGTCCAGTGATGCTATTTTGTCAAAATACTGAAAGCACAGAGACTGGGTTGCTGTTGACCAGTAATATATTACAGGCACCCTGGTCCAAGCCATGCTCAAAGCAATGAACTGGAAAACATCCATTTATTTCAGAAGCTACAAATTGCTGCTGTGTTTTCCCACTCTTGAAGCCTCCATGTGAACTCACAGGACAGAAAATAGATCCAGATATGGCAGATATTTATCTCTAGTATACAATAGGGAGGTAGATGTCAAGACCCAATAGTTTATGACCTCATAACTGTCATTCAAGGACAAGTGAGTTATCTTAAGTGTGAAAAGTATACCTGGTAGATCCCTGCAACAAACTGAGCATGGAACTGAGTCCTGTAGCCTGACTGTCATAACTTGATGCTAAGACAATGATTGCTGTCAGTGTGTAGATGAACTGACACGTATTGCCAAAGCAGAGACACTTCTGGTGTCAATATCTTGATCCTGTTAAGTAATATCACAATTTATGTTGATTTCAATGGTGTGGGAATGGCAAGATCTACATTTCATGTGGTACTGGTAAAACTACTTACTATGAAACCCAGCTTCTTGGAAGTTTGGCTGTAGGGATGGCATTGCATGCATTGGCAGTTAGTTAAATGATTTCATAAAGTTATGTTCTATTTGCAGTGTGCTTTTGCAGCACATCTCACTGCCCCACTTAGCATGCTTTGATTGGTTTGGTGAAGAAGAATGCAAAGAAGGACTTCAGAAGTGAATCTAAAACTCTTGACAGGAGTTAAGGGCACTGGGTTGGATTAGTGTTAGTCAGGAGTGAAGACAAACACACAGGGATAGAATGTGTTTATCATTTCCTCAGTACCAGCTGGTTTGCTCCGTGGATCTGCTGGTATTGCACAGATGTGAAATTCCAGGAAACCTCAGCAGATCACAAAAACTTCCCATCTGTCCATTCATCAAGCAACAGGAATAATAGAATAAAGAATCAGTTATTGAAAACATACAGAAAAAAACATAGGAAGTGCCACCCAACTTTAGCACTGCACGTTTATTTTCTTCATTTTGTCTCCGTATTTCCTTCCCCTTCCACCCTCTCCCCCTGCTTTTGATGTAGCTGTAAATACCTGGTAAATGGAACCACTTAACTGGTTACAGAGCAGTGCTCTCTTTCATTCCTCAGCATCAGATTGTTGCATTGAGGGGACAGAAACTGAAGAGTGGAACAGATTAACTGACCTGACTGATGCATAAGAGAGGTTCAGGTAACCCTGTAATACCAATATTAATATTCATTAAAATAATTAATACCTTCTGTGTTGCCAGAGTATCAAGAATCAAGTATATTTGGTTAACTGAGTCAGGCAATATGCTTACAAAACTAAACCAGCATATTGTGTTACTTGAACATGTCATAAAATCAGAAATGTCTCTAAATGCCGGAATTTAAATCCAAATGTGAATATTCTCCCACTTAGGAACACTTTAATGTCATGCTGGGATGTGACGTGTTCATAAGGCTCTTTGCTGAGACTGAAGCATCTAATTTTTCTGCAAAGATTGCTCTTGAGGCTTTAGGGTTTGCTAGCAGGTGTTACCATGTAAGTTCCTTCATAGATGGAAGTGAAATAGCTAAAGGATCCTTGTGATCCTTTATGAGAGGGATAGTAGTGGACACGGATACCAATTAGACCCTCCCTAGATCTAGACTTCAGTCCTAAGAATCAGATAAAAAAATTGAATACTGACATAGCAAATGTGGATTCTCTATTGCCTATTCCAGGTGACAGCTGTCTTGTGCTCCCCAAATTAATATGTGATTATCTACCTCGGCATGAAATTGTACTCACATCTAATGGCAAGGAAGTGATGGTTCTGAAAAGTTACATAAAGGAAGAGGGTGTGTGTCACCCCACTCTGTTTATTTGGCTTGAAGGCAAAGGGTAAAGCTTAATAAAGTAGTAATGAGTATTTTGACACAGGGCTGAATACCCATACTTGGACACATACAAGCAAAGCAGATAGTATTTCATAAGTGACTTTAAAACATACTTATTCCAGAAGAAACAACAGAGGTTGCTACCACTTTTATTTTGTTTTGCTTTGGCTTGGTTTTTATTTGTTTTATGGGATTTTTTGGTTGGTTAGTTGGATTTTGTGTGAATATAAGCAAACATTCAGAAATACTGCTCATCCTGGCCCTATAAATAGTTGAATTCAGATCTATCTTCTTCCCTGGCTCTTTTCCCCAGGGGTGTTTTTTGGGAGCACAAAACAATTGAAAACTGAAAAGCTCAACACTGCTGATAAACATCTGGTGACTGGGTGAAGATCTGGTGATCTGTATTCTCATGGCACTGAGGAAGAGTGTGGAATGCAGTGAAGGCTGCTTATCCCACTCTCCTGCTTCTCACAGAAGTTACCACGTCGTAAGTGTTCTGTGCCACGGCTAAAGCTGACCACAAGGAACAGTGGCTTTGACCACAGTCCCACCCCATAACTTTGCTCAGTAGCAGCAACCAAGTTATAAACACTATCCCTATTTTAGACCTGATCTGTGGGCTGAGAAGTCAACACCAAGCCCTAGGTACCTCCTCACCCTCCCCAGAAGGGACACCTTTTGTAAGATCTGCAGGCTCAGCCACGTGCCGAGTGCTTCCCCAGGGGATTCCAGCTGGGATGACAATCGTGGTTTAGCTCTATAGAGCAATTCTGCAGCTTAGAGCATTTATCACCAGCAGCCTTAAAGAATCTGTGCAACTGGTGTCAGTCTTATACTCATGGAAATAAATGGCAGAGCTATTAAGAGATAAAACCAGCCACCCCTAGCTCCTCTAATCTCTGAGGACCAGCTAGAATGCAAGGGGATTCATCTCTTACCAAATTTATCTATCACTGCATGCAACAATACTTTACTGCTAAGGATATCAGATCTTTTTCATGTTACTGTTCAACTGCAGCAAATTCTAACCTACTTTATATAAAGCACACAAAGAAAGACAAATTCTTTCCCTCTGGATGCTCGGAGGACTTGGGCTGGTGAAATGTAGGGGTTCAGATGGAGTAGCAGTGGGACTTTATGCAAATTCTTCAGGTCTTGTAAGAAGTCACTAATAAATAGGTCTTCTAATGCCAGTACTTCATATGGCTAATGCTCTTATCCATGTCCTTTTCAGTATCCTATCAGTGCCAGGTAAGAATGTAATGGCCAGATGGATACTTTTTCCATATGAAAGTGACAGGATCTGTTTGGTTTGCTACAGCAGTTAGATTGGTAAATGTATTCCTATTATACTTAATAAGCTAGTGGCCATTAGGAGAGTATTTTTATATATTTTAGTGGCAGACCCTTCATGAACAGCCTTACCCTTCACTTCTCTTGGTCTTTTGTTCCTCCCTTGCAACCCCTCAAAGACATAACACAACTGATTGCAGAGATATTCAACAGAACAACAACAAACAACATAAAACCAAAACAAATAAACAAAATCACACCAAAAATACCCACAATTTTAAACATCACTGCTTTAAAATGACACTTCTGGTATCATCATCAACCCTGGTTCAGCACACAGTGTGGGGGGGGTGTGTCCCAACCACACCAACAGCTGTACCATTCCAGGTGATAAAGCAGCAATGGGAATGATAACATCAGATTCAGGAAGCAGTATCTGCATAAACTGGCACTGCTGCTGAAGCAGTGGCCTAAAGATAGTTACATCCCTCTGGCACAGTATACTCATTCAAATGGAAGGACCATCAGGATGGCTACAGCTGGAGGACAAGATAACCAGATTGTCATCAAGATCTCAGCAAGCAATGAAAAATGACAATGAAGATGACAAAAGGCAAAAAGACATTTGCTTACTGAGTTACAATTATCATTTTTAATTGCCAAAACTGAAAAAGAAGTTTTGGATTAACCTCATACCATCCACCAGGCCTGCCAGATGAACAAGATGGGTAAGGAAGGTGGAAGATCTTGGAGTGGAGCGTGGATCAAGGGGGTGGTGGCTTTTATTTCCCATTTTCTCCAAAGACTTCTTATGGTTACATCTGAATTTTGGCACAGAGCAGAGCATACTTTTCTTCCTCCAAAACTTTAGACTCCAGGGCACACCACCATACCCTGGGGGCTCTTTGCCATCTGTCAGAGTCCAAACTCCACTCCTTTGGCAGAGGTATAGTCCAGAGTCAGTCGAGCAAGTCAACAGCAAGCCAGTCCTCCCCTCCTTTCCTTTCCTTTCCCTTTCCCTTCTTTCTTTTCCTGATTATTGATTACTGATCAAAAACCTTCTCAAACGTATTTCCATACAGAATATACTAAAAAGCATTTGGATCATCCCTATGATCCCCAAATATCCCTGATGTCAAATAGAAGAGCTAAGGCCAGCTCCATACAATGTTATGTGCCTTTTTAGATGTGTGCCTATAGTAGGAATGAGGCCCATGGCAGTGGAGCACAGAAAGGGGCATCTGGAAGTAGCACATTGATCAAAGCAATGAAGTGAATCTGACTTAACCAGCACATGGGATGAGGAAAAGATGGGAGGTTATTTGATGTGGTTCTCAAACATGACTATCTCCATACAGCAGAATGGAAGGGATAAGAGAAATGCTGCATCCCACTATATCCAGACCAGCTACTGATGGCACTCAGGAAACTTTCTGCCACATTTCTGTAGCTTCCAATGCAAAATCTGAAAGAGCTGCAAACTCAACATGACCCAAGAAGATAACTGTGCAACTTCTGTCACAGATGAGTCTTCTCTAATAGCTCCAGCTGAGCCATACATTTTGGAAGTGTCCCATGGAATACTCTTCAGGATATTCAGCTATGATGAAAAGGCTGCTACACTAACACACTGCAGATTTTAGTAAGAAAAGAAAAAAGAGAAAATGCAACAGGCAGAGGTTATGACTTTTTGGATCAAAATTTCACAAGTTTGAAGTAGAGGGTAAAGTCCTTTAGACTTTAAATTATAAGACTCATCGTTTTGGAATATCAAAATGTGCACTTTTCCTGTGGGATATGGATGGTCTTGTGCTGCAAATCTTTTGGGTCATTATTAGTATACAAGCACAACAGGTAAAGATTTGGATTTAGTCTAATTGTGTAGCCAGAAAAACTGGTTACATACCTTCAAAGGTTGAAAACCAAACCATCACAATCAATTTGTACATTAGTTTCTATTTAACTGACAGGGAGCTCATGAGATTGTGATGTGATTTTAGTGATCTTCCTATAGGATGACTTAGAGAGTTGACCTATGACTATCAAAATAAAAACTAGTGTAGAACCCTTTATCTCACAGTATATGACCATTAATTTTCTGCTGGTTACACAGTTAGTAAGAGGATGTACATTTAAATAATACTCGTTTAAGAAAATCTAAGCATAATGACTCACATTTAATGTTTAATCTTTATTCACAGATAAAACAGAATGATGCCCAAACCTTCTATTTCCTTATACTTAACACAGGAAATAACCTAAAGCAACTGATTACACTGAGGTGTTTTATGCATGCTTTTGAAAGAAAAAAAAGAGATTATCCCTTCCATCCTCAGCTCAGATGAGACCTCAGAGAATAATTTTTGCAACACAGGCCAAATGGTGTAGTGTCTATTTGGAGCCCTGAACAATTAGGACCAGCACAGCACCACACACTAACTAACTCAGACATACAAAGTCAATGTCAACCTCTGCATAGGTCTTCTGAGCTCTTCTTGGCTTTACAAAAGAAGGCATGATTCATAGTTTAGGAAGCATTTTTTATCATGATACCACTAAAATACACTAGACCTCAATAAACCTCAAAGATTCTCAAGCCATAGAAATTTCTGGGCTTGCTAGATGGACTTAAAAGCCCAAATAAGCCTCCCACACTTGGGTGGTTTGGACTATTCTGTTTATAAATTGTGTATACATGCTCAGTACAAGTACTAGAACATCATCTTGGCAGGTTGGATGTCCTTTTGTAGTTGGAAAATGCTTGTATGCATTGACAAATTGGCATGCCCTGGGATGAACCTTTATCTTCTCAGAAAGAGAGCAGGACAATGACAATCTTGTCTGCCTTCAGATTTCAAATGACTTTAAGAGTGAGGTAATGGCAATCTCAAATTTGATTTAAACTTTTGTTTAGCCAATGATTAAATGCAAGGGAAATATCATCAGTGGAAGGTACTTGGTACAACAGTGCAGCATATAACAAGGAGGGATCATTTCCAGTTATATTCAGTGTGCATGTTCTTAAAAAGTTTAGCTGTACATCTGTTAAGATAATTATTGATGCAGAGAATGAGCTTAATTAATTTGAGGAAAATATTTGTATGGTAAAAAAGTAAACTTGTGCTCTGCTTTTTTTGAGAAGTATGGCAACAGGGTTGGAAGGGAATCATCACTTTTCAGCAGTTTTATGAGTTCACATTTTATCATACATGAAAACATAAAGCCTTTGAGGGAAGATCTCCCTCAAAGCTGAAATTCATCTTATTCAACTACAGACATCTCCAGTGTGGAACTCTACAGATTATTTAGCTAGCAAATATTTTTGATGTCAGTGAAGAAAAAGAGACACTGCTCTGGCAAATTTCATGGCTTTTCAAAGGCATTTAATGTGTAAGAAGAATCATGTACTGACAATTTTACCTCATAACATATAAAGGCAGCATAGGCAAAAAGGTTATATACAGAGGGTTCTGTTCTGTGCATCTAAAGTTGGGTCCTCCCCTAAGGAAAAACTCTTTCAACGAGCACATGGAAGTAGTTTTAAGAATAATGATTTGGGAAAACTCATAACAATCAAAACACTGATTTCAAACTTCTCCATGAACCTCAGGTTTTTCAACCTTCTGTCAACATTGTTCAGCCCAAACCTCCTCTAAAAGGAATTATTCCCAGTCTGTTTATAATAATGAGCCACCTGCAAAATCAAGTTTGAAAAATTCCAAGTTGATGAATTTAGATTTTTATTGGACCCACAGGTATCACAGGGTGTCAGGGGTTGGAAGGGTCCTTGGAGATCTTCGAGTCCAACCCCCCTGCCAGAGCAGGACCATAGAATCCAGCACAGGTCACACAGGAACACAGCCAGGAGGGGTTTGAAAGTCTCCAGAGAAGGAGACTCCACAACCTCTCTGGGGAGCCCATTCCAGGCTCTGTGACCCTGACAGTAAAGAAGTTCCTCCTCATGTTAAGGTGGAACCTCCTGTGCTCCAGCTTCCATCCATTCCCCCTTGTCCTATCCCAGAGCACGAGTGAGAAGAGGCTGTCCCTTTCCTGACAGGAGTAACCATCCTGCCTCTCCTGACTGATTACAAAGGGAGCCTATGGCAACAGAAAAG
Source organism: Chloroceryle aenea (assembly GCA_013399075.1). Lineage (NCBI taxonomy): Eukaryota > Metazoa > Chordata > Aves > Coraciiformes > Cerylidae > Chloroceryle > Chloroceryle aenea. The sequence goes on from VWZY01004139.1 coordinate 73,739, forward strand.
TTACTGTTCCCCAGCCAGATCAGTCCAACAAACTATTCTATGACAACTTCCATAGGAGAACAATCACTTACAAGGTTATGATCAAATGAAGGTTAAACCCTTGAATTATCAGCTAAATAATTAAATGCCAGCTGCAAATTCCAGATATGGAAGCAGTGACTTTCTATACATCCAGTATTCCCTGGAGAAGAGTACCTGTGCCTGCCTTGAAGAACCTGAGAAATCCAGATGCAGGGTAATCGTGGCTTGTGATGCCCATAATCCTGAGCTTGATTTTGATGTTGTTCACCATGAAAATAGTACCAGAATGTCTGAAAGAATGCTTAAAATCCATCAAATGTCTGAAAACTCAGTCTCCAAGAGGGAGAATTGAGAAAAATGCCAAGACTATTCCATAGACTGTATTTACACTGGTGATAAGGGCTGGACAGTAGCACTTGAATCTGCTCCCAGTGTTAATGTCAAGTGGACACAGTTGTAAGGGGTGGTGTTCTTTCTATGGCTAATGACCCCTTCTGCCTCCTCAGAGCAAGTAACAGTTACCCAGCAGAAAGGAAGGACAATGACTAGAGAGTTCTGATCCCTTCTGATACCCCCAACAAACATCATCAGACCTTTTCAACATTTTCCATTAAATTATTCCTATATTAAAAAAAATTACATTATTTGTGCTGGCTCAAAAACTACTCAAACTAATTCTGGATCAGGTCATATTAACACTAATCTCTGCACTTGATTGTAGTGTCATTTCTGGTGGGAGTTTTATGCAATGGGGTAGATGTTATCTGAAATTTTTATTAGGATTGGTTATAGCCACTACTTTTCTCTAACTATGAAATTTTAATAAAATAAAATGTAACCTATCTGTTCCCTGTTAGTTGCACAACAGAATTAAAATTTAGCTTCTTTTTCATAAATGCAAGAACTAAACTCATTCATTTCTACTGCTTTTGAAAGAAGCAGCAGTTAAAAGGCTCTCTTGGAGTTAATAATGCTGTGTTCTAGTGCTATTTCAAGTGTGGCCTTGGGCAAATCACTTCACCTCTCCCAGCTTTTCAATATCCGCCCTGAAAGAGGGGCCAATAATACTTAGCTAGCTCAGAGGTGATATTAGACTTAATTCATTACAGTTTATAAAAGATCTGATAAAGATCTGGTTTCCTGGACACACTATCCATTATCATTAATGGATTAGCTCCTGGTGGATACACAATATGAGTTCAAGATCTTTATGACATTTTCATTTAACTGGAGCTAAACAACTGTGACTCTAAACTGCAAAATGTCAGGAAAGACTTTCATTTTAATTTTTAGCCTGCAGGAAAAATATGAACTTTGAATGAATATCTCTGGAGCAAGTGTTGTTCCTAACAAATAATTTTTTATTTCTTTTTTTCCTACAAGCTGATCCTCACAATCAAATAGCTCTTACATCCTCACTTTTACAGAGTTCAGCATTATTTAGACTATGAACCATGTCAAACAAGAGTGAATGAAGTACATATTGTTCTGCCTCCAAGTACAGACTGGCTTGTTGACAAGAGAGAAGGGTAAAAAGCCTATAATGTGAAACTGTAGCAAATAGATTAACCTCCTGTCTCCCAAAAAATTCAAAAATCAGTGCTTAGCACTTGTTAGAAACACTACCCTGCATCATCTCATTGGGATCTCGTGTACTTTCTAGTTTCAACACTGCACCATGGTGCTAAAATGAAAGAGTGTGACCCAACCACCCCATGTCAACTAGAGAGTTGTGATACAACCTGCACAAGACTCAAAAAGGAAATGTAGGGATGTGATTCCAAGCATTGTAGGAATGAGGATCCTAATGGAGCTAGAAGTTAACAGAGCTGACAGATTTAAGAGCCAAAACATGTTCTAAAGGCTGAATTCAAAGGAATTTGAGCCTTTGAAAGGACTACTGTAAGGACAGCCAGGAGCCAACAGTTAGGGCAAACAGAATTTAACAGAGGATGCTGAGGTCTGACCAGCTCACAAACTTTCAGACAACTGATCTGTATTGTACAGCCTCTGAGTACAGCTCCTAGCTAACAGGTCCTTTAGAGCCATGGCATCCCAGCAGCTCTGGGGAGGCTCTGAGCTCAGCCAGAGGTCAGCAAAATTACAGTATCAATAAAATCAATCTCTCTTTGAGAAGCAAAACTGCTCAATCTCCACTGAGCTCAAAACTTTGTAGGATCTATGATCCAATAACCTGTCAGTATGGATAAAATCTTCATGTCCCAGAAACATTAAGACAAAATTTTCCATCTTGCCACAAGTGGATGCAATAACACTAATGCAAATATCTACCTCAGAATTAAAATATAAAGGCTTAATCATGGGGTTTAGGCAGAAGTCCTCTGCTTTTTTCACAAAGCTGATAGCCGAGGAATCAAGAGACAAAGTGAACAGCTTGTTCAACAGTAGTTGAATAAGCCCTTCTTGTCTTTTACATCACTTGCCAGATTTAAACCCAAGAGGTCCTTAGCCCTCCTCATTGCACCCCTGCATACTCTGGAAATGATCATATACTCCTCCCAAGTGGCCAGTCCCCTTTTCTACATACTATGAACTTCCTTCTTCCATCTGAATTTCTTCAGAAGGTCCTTGCTCATCCATGCAGGTCTCTTGACTCCTCTACTGGATGGAGTGGTGTTTGAATATTAACTAGCTTTCTTGTCCACACCTACCTCCTAGAGTCCTAATCCCTGGAATTCCTCCAGGTAGGTCTTAGCAGAGGTCAAAATTAGTGCTCTTGAAGTCATAGAATAATAGAATGTTAGAGGCTGGAAGGGACCTCATGCCCATTCCAGTGCTCTGTAACCCTTACAGTAAAGAAATTCCTCCTCATGTTGAGGTGGAACTTCCTGTGCTCCAGCTTCCATCCATTGCCCCTTGTCCTATTGCAAGGCACAAGTGAAAAGAGGTTGCCCCTTTCATCTTGACACCCAAGCCTCATATATTTGTACACATTAATTAGATCCCTCTCAGCCTTGTCTTCTCCAGATTAAAAAGCCCCAGGTCTCTCAACCTTTCCACATAAGGCAGCTGTTCCAGTCCAAGGCTGAAATTCTATTTATTGCCCTCCTTCTTCCTCACACGATCCTGAATTGCACCATCTCACAGCCACTGCAGTCAAGGCTGCCTCCAACCAGACCTTCTTTGTTCATTAGCACAAGGTTCAGCAGCACACCACCGGTGTCAGAAAGTTATCATCAAGGCACTGCAGGAACCTCCTGGACTGTGTGCCTCCTTGTGTAACCTTTCCAGCAAATATCAGAGTGGTTCAAGTCCCCCATGAGCACCAAGGCCTGTGATTGCAAGGCTCCTTTCAGTGATCTGCAGAATGCTTCATCAACTTCCGTTTCCTGATCAAGTGACCTAGAGCAAATACCCACAACACTGACACCCATATTAGCCTGCCCCTTAATTCTTACCCATAAGCTTTCAACACATTCTTCACCCCTGCTAGGCAGAGCTCCATACATTCCTGACATAAAGAGTAACTCCACCACCTTGCCTGGCTGGTCTGTCATTCCTAAAAAGTCCATTTCTCCAATTGATGGAAAATATTTCCATAATGTTCCAACTAATAACTGATTAACCCAGCAGCAGAAACAGGTTTTTTAATTCACTGTTTTCTTTTCTGACATTCAATGACTGTGCAAACAGAAGCTGCTCTCCTTTGAAATGGCACTATTCATGAGTATGTGCTTCTGCTTCTAATACAAATACTCAAGACTTCGACCATTTTTATCTTTTTTTTTTTCCTCCAAATATCTTCTGTATTACAGTTTGTTTTGGGGGCATTTTTCATATCAGCAGTGTAAGATTAGCATTGACATTTGTCATGAGCTATTGAAGAGACAGCAGGAATGCAGCAGTAATGTTGATAGCAGTTTTCCATTTCCATCGTAGCAGCCTCAGAGCTCCTGCTGACATTATAACACTAACTCAAATATTAACATAAAATATTAAAAATACCATATGGATGATGTTTGTGAATACTTGTTGAGAATGCTGAAGAGATGTTTTGCTCACAATAAATATTTATAGCATTGTGCTAAATGGCAGGGATGTTGACTGTTAAGAAGAACTTTCGTCAGCACACAGAAGTTGTGGCAAAGCCCTCAGTTTAGTGAAAGCACATTAAAATGCAGCAATATTTACTTAAATGGTCTGATTCTCCACTGCTGTGATCTCTGTACAGTAACTCACACCATGCCAGTGAAGCTACTGCATTACAACAGGAAGATGGACAAAGAGAGAAACTGTCACATGATACAGGGGAAAGGGAGAACCAAAAAGAAAAAAATTGCAGGATGGTTACAGTTGTTAGAGAAGAACTTGTACTAGAGAATCACAGAATATTCATGGTTGGAAAGCACCTCTTAGATCACCAAGTCCAACCATACCCATAACAAAATCACCTAAATACCCTGATCTAACATGGATTCAAACACACAAAATAACCCCCTAGATGCCTGCCACTAGAGCATGTCCTGAAGCACCAGGTCTACCTGTTTCTTAAATACCTCCAGGGTTGGTGACTCAACCACCAACCTGGGAAGGTTGTTGCAGGGCCTCACCACTCTTTCTGTGAAGAATTTCTTCCTAATCTCCAATCTACACCTCCCCTGACGCAGCTTCAGACCATCTCCTCTGGTTCTGTCAGTAGTTACTGAGGAGAAGAGGCCAACCCCCACCTCTCTACAACCTCCTTTAGGGTAGTTGTAGAGGGCAATGAGGTTCCCCCTCAACCTCCTCCAAACTAAACCTACCCAGCTCCCTCAGCCTCTCCTCATACAACTTGTTCTCTAAATGCCTCAGGAGCTTGGTAGCTCTCCTCTGGACATGTTCCAGCATCTCAATGTCTTTCCTACAATGAGGTGGTACTAGATACCACTTACATTGTCTCTTGAATATCTCTTAGTCTTAAATTCTGGTCTCACTAAAGTTAAAAGGAAAACATCCCTTTATGTTCTATGGAGAGAAATGGGTCTTCAAAAGTAGAACTCATTTTACAGATGTAGACACGTTAGAGTTCAGTAAACTGGTTAAAAAAAGAGGCAGTTTGATGAGAATTTGTTCTCACTTTAGTGAAGACACTGTGTTATCTGCTTGAACTTACAGATCTCCTTTTCAAATAGGGAAAACAATCAAAACCCCAACAATTACTTTCTCATTATATTGTTATAAGTATGAAATTCAAGGTTAGCATGGCACTGAGGCATTACACAGGTGGTAGAAACCACTGCTGTACCTAAGTCAGTTGACTCCTTCCAACATAAAGTGCAGGGATTTGTGAGTATGTTGATGCAAGCCTGAGATGCCAAGGTTACAGGATTACCCTAGCCAAGCTTCAAAACCTGTGTTGCTACCCATCATAGATAGAAGATTGTTGCCAACATGACTTGTACATCTGGGAAAGTGAGATAAAGTGAAATACAAAAGGTCTGGCTGATGCATGGAGTTCAGACTCTAAACATTCCCAAATATGGAAAGATCTGGCCTACAATGCCAGATCTCTTTTCCAAGCTTGAAAGCCAAGTCCCTGAACTAAGGTTATCAACTATTTATTTGTTTTAAAAAACACCCTGCAATTCAGAAGTAGAAGCTAGGTCCTAGCAAAGTGGTATTGCTATGCTCATTTCACACGTTAAGCCTTTGGAATATTGTACATTAAACCTGCCATGCTCTCTTTCAGCAGTGCTCATGTTCTTCTCTTGGGGATGACATTCCACACCTCCAACTATGGAAATGGAGACCAACTAACCAATTTCTTCTGCTGCTGATACATTTTAGCTGTTCAGACTGTAAACTGCTCATTAAAATCCGTTTCATTCTGAACTGTCTTCTTGCAGCTGGTAACATTTCACACATCTCTATATATTCTCTGCATCACTTCAGTGCATCTATACCAATATCACAGAATCACAACAGTGTTGGAGTTGGAAGGGATGTCTAGAGATCATCTAGTCCAAACAGCAACCTCCTGTGCTCCAGCTTCCATCCATTCCCCCTTGTCCTGTCACAGGGTACTAGTGAGAAGAGGCTGCCCCTTTCCTCTTGACACTCAGCCCTCAGATATTGATAAACATTGATCAAATCCCCTCTCAGGATTCTCCTCTCCAGACTAAAGAGCCCCAGGGCTCTCAGCCTCTCCTCATAAGACGTGTTCCAGTCCCTTCAGCATCCCTGTAGCCTCCATTGGACTCCTCGAGTAGATCCCTGTCTCTCCTTCCCCAGTGCGGGCTGACCTGCACCAGAGCTGGTCTCCCCAGCAAGTCCTGAGGAGAAATATGTATCCATAGAAAACATAGTTAACTTAGGGCTAATTTTTTTCTTTAAGCACTACAGCTTATTGAGTCACACTGTGCTGGTCTGAGTCGAGGATGTCACCTACTTCTGCATGAACCTGGGTACAGCGATTGCTTTCAGAGGGACTTAAACCCTCTTGTCCCCTTTGCCACCTGTTAGCCAGAGGCTGCCCTGGAGAACGGCTGCAGGAATCCATGTTCCTGATAAAGCAGGGTTCAAATACCCCAGAAGAGACACTTCTCAGGGAAGCTGAGTTAAGCAGCCACACGCTGTGCAGGAATGCAGGCTATCACACACAGGCACTCTGCTTTTGCTGTTAGAATTCCCTCCCCAAGCCCTCTCCCAAGCAGAAAGACCCTGTCATTACCTTAGCAGAAATTGTGGTGGCAAGAACATAGATATCTCATTTGAACACAGCACTATTTACTTTTTTTATTATTATTCAAGCCTCAGATTACTCTAGAAGGATGAAATATCTCGAAAGCATTTTGTTTATTTATGTTTAAGCTTAAAGAGCTGTGTTGCCCATTAGTGAATATAGAGAGATGTAGATCTATCCAACGAGAACCAGATCTCACATCCATTAAAGATAATGTGAGTTCTGTGCATAGAAGTGTGGAACAAAACATTTCTGCTTGCTTTGGGAAGTAATTATTTTCTGTATTAAGTGCAAAGCCTCTAAAACAACAGGCACGCCTAAGACCATCTCTCAATACAAAATATTCAAACCAATATAAATATGATTTTATTTTTTCAAAAGTGCCTTTGAGCTGACAACCAGTGAGCTGTGGCTCAGTGATAAACCCTGGAAAATGGGGTTTTTAATGAAAACACTGACAGATTCCCTGCCCTCACAGCACTGTCGTTATCTATAGCATTGCACATTAAGCACACATAGCACCTGATAAATACATAGCATGTTAAATCTGATAAAACTTTTACTGAATCAAACAGACAAGGAGTTGAACATGATAAACAAGCTCCCGTATCTGATCCATCAGTTTCAGAAACAGATAAGTAAACAACTGAACATGATACAGTACATCACTGTCAGGTGATTAAGGTCACCCCTTGGGAATTGCTGTCCTCTGAGTAAAAGCTGTGGGTGAAAAATCTGGGCAGGAGGTTTTATTTATCTATTTTTAATTGGGTTCACAAGCCTTTGACTAAACTTTGTAAATTGACTAATGTAAGTACAGTGAGACTCCTACACTAACAGAGCTCAAAGGAGTGTGGAGTTGCTTGCCTACTTCAACCTCTTCACCTCTGTCACTGTGGTCATTTCTGGTTTATTCCTTTTACCACACAAGTATATGTTAAATATTTTTTGAAGGATAACCCAGAAGGTGAAAGTTAATTAGATCAGAAACATATCTGGCCAAGAGACAGATCTTTACAAAATGGAATTACATCACATTTATGATAGGAAGACCCACAAAGAGATTTTTCCTGATGGAAGAAGCTATTTTAGCAGGTCAGGTTTTGCAGAAGTGTGAAAAGCTGCAGTGAAAAAAGAAGAGAGCCAGCAGCAGGCCACTGAAGAAGATGTGTTGTGAAGCATGGTCGAGAAAGGTGAGCAGATGAGCTTCTGCCAGAGAGAGCAGCGTGCTGATTACATGTCATGTGAGGCTGAACTGTGGATGCAAGAGTTAATATTTTATGGGAACATTCTAAACCTGTTCAGTGTGTAGCTGGGCTTCACGTAGTCCTCTGCCCTCAAGTTTTTTAAATGCATTTGTCAAGTACACTTGAATGAGCCACTGCTTTTAGCTGGTGGCAGGATCAAATGAGAATACTTTATCTAGCTGCTGCATGTACCAGCTCTGCACGCTGGGTTGTGCTTTAAGCACCCGTATTTGAGCCATGCTCTTTGTCCTACACATCACAGTCAGTCATGGTCTTCCCCACTCAGTGGTGTTCAGAGCCAGTAAACTGGCATTTTGCACATGCCAGTCAGATCTTAGGACATGCAGAATCTTGCCTTCAACTCAGTGACTGGTCCCTAGGGCAGGGTGCAAGAATTCCCAGCATGGATCGTTACAGTTGGAATTACTCCCAGTGAAGGAGATGTTACCTAATGCCCTGATAAAGATTTTTATACATCTACTTTTGTCATTAAATAATCTAATAACAGGTCTATATTTATCAAGTCCTTCTAAACTATCACTGCAGTTTTCTCAGCAAAGGGAAAGTAAATAAGAAAATAAGTATTTTTTTTTTAATTGTTCTTTTTCTGTGTGAATATATGCTTTCAAATTTTGCTGAGACTCCTCAGGGAAAAATGTTGCCTGGCTTTAACATATTGATTCATACATTCTCTGATTTAATTTTCTTCAGAAATTTTCAAATCTGGTTGCCCAGTCTCTGTTACAAACTCTTAATGTCTCAGGCATTTTCCCATGCAGTTTCACAGTAGGAAAAAAATCCAAAGACAGACTATTTTCATGATACTTACTATGGCAATTCATCTTACAAAAGCCTATTGAAAACAAAAAGGATACCCTTCATTAAAAAAAAGAAAGCCAACAACCTGGAATGTCTCAATTATTTTGCATCATTTTATGAACAGAGTAATATCAGATGAGGTATCTTGAAGAGCCTCCATTCAATCCTCCTCCATAGGTAATCTAATTTGATGGATAGCCTGTCAAATAAATGTATCACCTGAGGGCTTGACAATATCTGACAAATACAGAGGACAGCATTCAGACTTTTCTTGTGTAAACTTATAGTAATTTATACATCTCTTCTTATTTAACCATAAAGCTTTGTTGGTGTGAAAGATCATCAATAAAAACGTATTTAATACCCTGGAGAGACAAGACAAAAAAAATCTAGATAGATATTCAATTTTCAGCAACTAATTTTGGGGCATATTTTCCTTGCAAATATCCACACATTCTTCCTAGATATATATATATTTTTAAAATCTATATGCAAAGGTTCCTGAATGTTATGAATCTGAACTCTTTAAGTAGATATTTCCCTTCTCAGCTCCTCTGATTTCCATGATTTTTCAAATACCAATGGTTTAAGAAGGAACTTTTAAGATTTATGCATATTTAAAAAGGGAGAGGAGGAGGAGGAGAGACTTTAATGATAATGTTTCCTGAGATCATTCTGCCTGGAGCAGCTGTGGATGAGGACTGGACCAACAATGAATGACCCACGTAAGCAGCAGGATGTGGTACAGCTGTCAGCCCAGGAGCAGGATGAGGAGCCACCTTCAAGCTAAGGAGGAGCATGTAGCTGCTGGGAGAAGTGGGGCTGCTGGAAGAACAGGAGGTTTCTGGGGCAGTTAGTTACTAATGCTCATTGCAGAATTCATCTTTAGCAATTGCTTTGGAAACTGTGAATGCACCACCTGCTTCAAAATGAACTGAGATTCTTCAAACACAGCCTGAAGTCTGAATCCCAATGTGTGAAAACATGGGTGACATTCAGTAAAGTCTTTTCTTGGGTGATTTCTACAAACCTGTGCACAGGCTGTACTTGCACAGATGCTTTTTAGCCACAGTTTCTGCATCTCCTTCCAACCCATCCCATAGGTAATAACCTCAAGTTTTCTTTAATTGTTGCTGGCTATATTAATCAACCTTCAGGATAAAAAAAAACAGTCTACACAAATAGTTTCTCACTGAAGTAAATGAAAACTCTGTGGTGATTTAATTCTGCTTTAGAAATTTTTTCCTAGTGATGGTGACAGACACTGGACCAGGCTGCCCAGGGAGGGTTGTGGAGTTTCCCTCTCTGGAGATGCTCAAGGCCCGCCTGGATGCGTTCCTGTGTGACCTGGTGTAGGAGATCCTGCTCTGGCAGGGGGGTTGGACTGGATGACCTTTCAAAGTCCCTTTCAGCCCTTAACATTCTGTGATTATGATTCTATGGTTGAGGCCCCATCTCTGGAGACATTCAAGGTGAGGCCTGACAAGGCTTTAAGCACCCTGCTCTAGCTGAGGCTGTCCCTGCTCTCAGCAGGAGGGTTGGACCAGATGACCTAGAGATCTCTTCCAACCCAGACATTTCTAGGATTCTATGTTTCTATAGTTAAGGAGATTTCTGTCTAACTTGCTTTGTGTCTACTGTGTAATCCCTTTACAAAGGTTCCATGACATGCAATGTGACAGCATTAGCAATGGGCTCACGAGGATGATAAATGTTCAAATGTATGCTGTAGCAGAAGTCTGTCTTCAGCCTTCTGTATGCTATGTGAAAAATGGGAGCATGTGATAACAGGCTGCAAAGTTAAGGCTGAGAAATTAATTTACACACTGCCACATTTACAGTTCCTTGTCTATAATAGGGAAATAAATGCTGTTAAGCTTCATTTGTTAATGTTGATCTTCTTTTAATGATTTAAAGACAACAAATATTACTGCCAGAGAAAATTTTCTGAATGCATCATTTTTCCCTTTCAACCAGACCCAAAAACCTCTCAAAGCAAACACATCAACAGGAATTTTCTTTTTAAGATGGGAAGAGTCTAAGTTTTGAACATGGATTTTTTTCTCTAAAATTGAATTAATCTATGATTTTTATGCCAAATTTTAGAACAGCTTCTTGTACCTGAGCTATAACACCATGTTTTAACAGGAATTATCACAGAGAGCAGTGTACAGTAGCAGCTGCAAGTATATCAATAGAAAAAAGAAAAATTAAGGCTGTAAACACAAAATTAATTGATTATGAATATAAATATTTAACTAATAGGAAAGGGTTTAAATCTAAAGATTTATGATGGAGAGGTGAAATGGATTGCTGGAAGAACAGGCATTACTATGGCAGGAGATTTGTTTTTATTTGCTATTGCAAACATTGATTTTCCATAAAAGTAAAGGTTGATTTTATTGCTTGCATTAGTCTTCTGGAAACATGGTTAGTTTAAACACAAATTACTTTTAATGAACGAGACTGTTAAATATCCATGAACAAATGTTAGAGAATAAACCTATACAATTACCTCACATTTTACCCCTGACCATCATTACATCCTAGGACATTTTAACTCTGTAACACAAAAAATAAGGTTCACCAGAATTTTTTTTTCAAAAAAGTCTAATCAGACAACTAAATCCTTTGTGTTTGAGCTCCAATATTGCCTGGAATTCACAAAGAAAGGTTCAAGTCTTGCAAGTCTCAAAAAAGCTCCAACCAACCAAACCGAACCGAACTAACCCAACCAACCCAACCCAACCCAACGATGCTGGAAGTCTGTAAATGCATTTATTTACAAGTCACTGTAAGTCACTTCTCCATATCAGACAAGTCGGTGATGATCAAAACCATTCATTTATTGAGAAACAAGAACCATGAGAGAGGACTTTCCACAAAACATCATCATCTAGGGCTCATAGTTCCAGCAGGCACTCTCAAAACTTATGAAACGTGTTCAAATCTTTCTGTGTCTGCTGTGACTTCCCATACTGTTTTTCTTTTAAAGGTAGCTTAAGTCTATGAGTTGGTCTCACTGGAATCAGGGTATGGTGCTAAACAAAGGTTAAGAGTAGATTTTTTGGAATATTTCTTTTTCCAGATAGAAAATTCCTGTACATTTTTTTTCCCTGTTTTCACAGTTGAGCATGCTAACATTCATGAAGTGATCCACTTTTTAGAAATACCAGTTATTCTTACTGATAAAGAGAACCATTTCTGTATCATATACTCAGGAGGGAAGTCAGTAATAGCAGCAAATATTTGACCATACCAACTATGTAAGGGAACCAAGGGTGGAGCACTCTAAAATTAAACATGGCACACATCCTTCATAGCCACTTGTCTCATCTGTGGAATCACAGGCACCCACTGCTCATCCTTGTGGATGAAATGCAGCAACTAATGCTTTAAGATTCCTTTCTATTCTTAAGGAAAACATCAAAAGACTTTGGGGTTGAATTTATGTATCTACAATTAAGGGCTCAGGGACCATATTGATGAGCAGGGTATAAATAGATTGATGCATCACTTTAATGAAGATTCCTAATGTTATTTTACTGTGAAATAAGTCTGGATTTCCCTGACTTTGAATGCTGAATTCAAAAGAAAAATACAGTTCATAGAAGTAAATGAAAGATGAGATAATTTTAAACACCCAGCGAACTGAGACAGATACACTGCTTTTCAAGTCTCATTTTAAGCTGTATTATTTACCATAAAATCATTACAATCTATCATGGGCTGCCATATAGACACACTAAATCCATATACTAAGTTCCTTGTGATTTTTTTTTAGATGATTGCTTATATATAGTAGTTACTTTTTAGGCAAAAATAATTCACATGAACATTTTTCCTCATGTTTAGAGAATGTGACTGCATCTAAAATATAGGCACTAAAAGAAAGGTAATGCTAATACAAGGATATTATTAGGTGTGATGAAATATTACCATAGCAATTCCATTAGTTTTACAGATTCTTCATTGTATTTCTCACCAAAGTCATGTAGGTCCCTTTCATTAATACTTGGTTTCCTTTGTTTATCTATTGTTTGCACTGCAGCAAGCCCAATGGTGATCCAACACTGGATGTGCTATGTAGAAATTTTTCCTAAGGCTGGAAATCCATAACTCATCTCCTGTCTGCCCTTGAGAAGCTCTACACTTGCCCTTACCTACCCACGGGGGCTGGAAGGGACCTCTGGAGATCATGGAGTCCGACCCCCCTGCCAGAGCAGGGTCACCCAGGGCAGCCCACACAGGAACAGAGCCGGGGGGGGTGGAAAGTCTCCAGAGAAGGAGACTCCACAACCTCTCTGGGCAGCCTGTTCCAGGCTCTGTCACCCTGTCACTCCCTCATGAGGGGAGGGGAGGAGAAGGGAAGAGACAAATATTTGCACTTGAGGTATTGGTGCATCCAAGAATAAAAAGGGTGGCAAATACAACAGGTTTGTATCCTCAGAAATGTCTCTGCATCGCTCAGATAAGCATTGCCAAGCAGCCTCTGTACACAGCTTGACATTCAGGGGGATTTTCCATCAGATTTCCATCTTCCTCTACAGTGCAGATGGTAGAGAAAAAACTTTACATTAGGGGATAAGGGATCAGAGTGAGAAGCTGCTTAAAATACGCAGAAGTGACGTGGACTGTGAGAGGAAAAGAAGAACTTAGACTGGAGAGAGAGGCTTGCCTCCCTGCATCCCAAATCATCATCTAAAAAAGCCTCTGGCATTATGTCCTTAGGCCGAGTCAGTCACTCCTATCAGTCATCCCAGTTCCAAAGCTGGTTCTCCTGTTAGCCCTTTATTTCCCCAAGCAGTATCTGCAGCAATTCCTGCTGCTGGCATCCACCCTGCTGATGCAGGCTCTAGCAGACAATAGCTGTGACCCATGTTTTCAGCTCACCTCTGAGAAGGAGCTCTCTAATGAAATGCCTGGACTGCAATACTAAAATACTAGCCACTGTGGGTTAGGCTTGGTTTTCTTGTTTCTTGTTGTTTTTTTTTGTTGTGGGTTATTCTTAAAAAAAAGTATAGCCTATGAGTAGCTTGAGGAGATTTGAAGTTTCATCAGCTGCTTTCCAGGAAAGTACCATCATCACCAGGTTACAGAATACTTTGGAAATGAGCCACTTGCCATTCTCTTTGCTAAAACTGAACCAAGGAACTGAAGAAGGAAGAAGTTCAAAGTTCCTCTCTGTATTTGCAAGAAATAACATTTTCCAAAGGTAGGTTTGTTGGGTCCTGATCTGTGGTCAATTTTTTGTCAAATTTTATAACAGCAGCATCCTTGGAGAACACAGAGGGGACAAAACAGTGGTGACTGGTTTTAGGCTGATCAAGATGTTAGAAATCACTGGAAGNAGCTGTTCCAGCATTTGGTAATATCACATTTTTTATAGCTTTTTTTAAATGCCACAATTCCAGAATATGAGCTCTATTTGATGTACAAAATCTTTTCTTTGCAGACAGGTTTCAGATTTCTGATTTGAAATTCTGGGAAAGTACATATTCTGGACCCACAAGTGTGCATCATTAAGCAGAGGATATCTTCAAATATTGTGTCTGGGAAAGATCTCTCAGCAAGCATGACACTAAGGTGTTCACTGGCAGCATCATAGAATCCTAGAAGTGTCTGGGTTGGAAGGGAGCTCCAGAGGCCATCTGGTCCAACCCCACTGCTGAGAGCAGGGACAGCCTCAACTGGAGCAGGGTGCTCACATCTCTGTCAGCCCCACCTTGTAAATCACTCTAAACTTGTGCCTTTCAATAAACTGTGGTGAATTTGTGAAATAATGAAGCTATTAATCCCCCAATTCCAGTGTTAGACGAGTCTGTACAAAGGGGATTGAGACCTTGTTTGAGCTATTTCTTTACCTAATGAGCTCATCACTGCTGCAAAGCTGCTTGGTCTGCCCAAGTATAGACTGGTGCCCAGGGTTGTCCCTCCTTAGCTGCAAAGCTTTACACTTCTTGTTGAACTTCCCAAGGCTCTTGTCAGTACATCTCCCCAGCCTGATGGGATCTGTTGGATGGCAGCACAATCCTCTGCTGTCTCAGCCTCACAAAGAACTTCAGTGTGACAACACTGAATGAATATTGTTTCTCTTTTACTATCTGACAATGTATTTCAGTTGGTACAAAAGCATCTCACACCACTAATTTTTTTATTATTAAAAGAAAAAAAAATCCTGTGCAGCATTAGTCACATGACTTTTCTCTAGTGCTTTTAAAGTGTACTCAGTTCAAATGGCAAGGTGGAAGAAAATACTCTTGAAACAAAGGAAATATACCTGAAGTACACTGGAAAAACATAATACAGCAAGAGGTACTTGAGGTGGAATATGAATCCTAGTGCCTGAGAACTGATAGCCTTGCTTTGTTTTGGAGCACCAAGCAATAGCAGTGGGAGGCTCCCTGCTATGGAAGATGTAAGCTTCCATCTGGCATTCTGACCTGCTGCTTAGGGAGCTTTGCTGCTTGCCAGGGACTCAGACCCATGACTTTGTGGATGGACTGCCAAAGTTTCTCCAGTCATGCTCACCAAATGGTTGTGCTGCTGTTCAAAGGGATCTCATCAGCCTGGGGGAATGGACATAGAGGAACCTAGTGAAGACCTACAAAAGGAAGTGGCAGGTCCTGAACTGAACCTGGGGACTGATAACCCCATGCACCAGTACAGACTAAGGGTTGATTAGAATCCATTTTGCAGAAAAGGACCCTGGCACTCTTCATGGACAACAAGTTCAAGATGAATCAGCAGTGCACCCTTCAGCAAAAAAAGGCCAACAACTTCCTAGTCTGTGTTATATAAAGCACTGCCAGGAGGTGAAGAGAGATAATTCTGCTCTGCTAGTACTTGGTGAGACACATGGAGGGCTGTTTCTAGTGCTGTGGTCCCCATGGAACCAGCTCCAGCAAAGAGCAGTGAAGATGATAAACGGATTATGGTATCTGACATGCAGGGAGAGGCTGAGAGCTGGGACTGTTCATCCTAGAAAAGAAAGCTCAGAGGGAATCTTATCAATATGTATAAGTACCTGATGTGAAGAATAAAGAAGATGGATCCAGAATCTTCTGTGTTAAGTCTCTGAAGAGACAAGGAGCAACTGCACAAAATGAAAATTCAGAAGATTCCACTTGGACATCATAAGACAAAACTTCTTCACAATGTGGATGAGCACACAGTATGTGAACAGTTCCCATAGTGGCTGTGGAGCCTCTATCCTAAAGATATTCAGAACCTGAAGCAGCAAGGTCATGAGCCATCTACTCCAGCTGACTGTTTTGGGTGCAGGGGCTGGACCAGGTGATATTCAGAGGCTCCTTCTGACCTCTATGCTTCTCTGGTTCTATAATTCTATTTCAAGATGTTTGGTTTTATGAATTTACCCGATAGAAAATTTTGTGGAGTTCATTATCCTAATAAACCATTAACCTTTACAATAGTTAAGCTAAATTACAGTAAAGGTATTTCAGTTCACTTTATAACCTCGTAGTAAAATGTGTAGTAAGTATTACCACAGTGAGAGCCTCTCCCAGAATACCTTGTGAAGGTCAGCTCATTGCTGACCTCAGGCCTGTCTTAGGCTTCACCAGACAGGTCTAGTACACCTCCATAATCCAATGAATTGAAGCCCCATCCTTGGAGGTTTTTAAAACCAGGCTGGATGGGGCTCTGAGCAGCCTGCTCTAGTGGGAGGTGTCCCTGCCATGGCAGTGGGGTTGGAACTGAGTGATCTTTAAGGTCCCTTCCAACCCTGACAATTCTATGAATGCAGAAAGAGAGTTAAAAATCACTATAAAGGCAAAAGAAGAGAAGAAGAGAATGCACTTGGGTCATTTCTGAACCATTTGTTTGTTCCCTAGCTGGATAAGTTATTAATATGTCCTTCCTTTCACAACATAGTAGTAAATCAGTCCCAGTAAAATCTGTTAGACAGTAAACCAGTATGACCTTCATTCTTCACTCTGGTTGACCACTGGTTTGGCTTTTTTTCAGTTAAATTGTACTTAAGTTCATGTGACATATTGGCCATTCCAGCATCAAGGAAAATAGATCTCAAGGAGAACTTCCCTAGTTCATCATTCTTTCCCAGGACAGAATCACTTCCACTTTATTCAGCCCTAAAAGTTGTCTGCCCAGCCTGTGTTCAAAAACTTCCAGTGATGATAATTCCACAGTCTCCCTAGACAGTCCTTTTCCCTGATTTATGGTTGAAAATCTTTTCCTAATACATAATCTAAATTTCCTTTGCTCTAATTTAAGACCATTACTTCTTGTTCTATCCAAGGCTGACACAGAGAACAGATTATTCCTTTCCTCTTTGTAACTACCTTTTGCATATCAAAGAGTGCTATTTTATATCCCTTCCAGTCATTTTTTTTACTTCAAATCCTATCCTTTCTTCAGAGGTCATGTTTTCAAGAACTCTGCTCATTCTTCTTGTTCTTTTCTGCAATTTCTCTTACAAGGACCATTTTGTAGTAATACAATGTTGAGATGATGAATTAAAAAAGTGGAGATCCTTTTAATTTGGAAGCCTGACATTGTGTGCATGCCTAGTTTCACACTATTCTAGCTCCATAAGACAATTTCAGGAGCACAGCATGTAATAAATTTCAAAAATAATAGCTTTAAGCTTTATGAAGTTAAGTCACTCCTGGATTTAGCTGCAATGGTTTAAGGTGTTGCTGATCCCCACAGTCAATACCTCAGCCAGTCAAGTTGTCAATCCATACTTCAGGTGTAAAATTTGCCCTCATAAATCAGCCTGTGAATGGCAACTGTAAAAATATGAGTGCAGATTCACTTCTGTCAGCTTTTTTTTTTATGATGGCAGTAACCTTCAGCAAAGGGGCAGGGTTAGCAGCTAAAGGCTGCAATGCCTTGCACACCACAGGTTTGCCTGTGCCTCAGAGGCCTTTGAAGTAACCCTAACTAATTCTATCTTGATGTCTTCCAAAAGACTACCCTTGCCAAGGATAGGTGTTTGTCGCTTCCCTGAAGGCTGATCCCTTCAGAGCTGTTGTAGACATCAGCTCTGATCACTTGGCAGCTGCTCACCCGGATAATTCCTTACACAGAAGAGTTTGTATCACCAATGGTAATATGGCTGCTCAGACCATTTTTCTGCAGCTTCCTTCTGTAACAAGAGAGCATGATCATAGAATCAGAAATGTCTGGGCTGGAAGAGACCTCTAGAGCTCATCCAGTCCAACCCTGCTGAGAGCAGGGACAGCCTCAGCTAGAGCAGGGTGCTCAGAGCTCTGTCAGCCCCACCTTGAATGGCTCCAGGGATGGGGCCTCAACCACCTCCCTGGACAGCCTGTTCAGGGCTCCACTACCCACAGAGTAAAGAACTTCTTCCTTACATCCACAATCATCTGATACATCTATCATGAAGAACTGGGCTGCAGACATACTGGGTGATCCTTACTGTCCTAAAACACAGGGAAAACTCTCAGATTCCCAGGCAAAGAGAAATCAGATTTGCAAGAATGGAGAGAAGGAAATGTCAGCTTCATACACAGGGGTACTGGGGGAAAAGGTATGTGAAAAAGTATTTAACAAAAATACTGACTACAATAAGCTGAGACAGCATTAATGTTATGATAGTGATAATAAAGAAAACAATGACATTATCACTATACAAACACATCTACAACAAGGCTCAGGCCTCAAATGGTGAAACATTTTCATCCATAAACTCTGTTTTCCCTGTTCTTCTCCATTATTTTTGTGCTCAAAATGGTTCTGGTCATCTGGTCCTCTGTATACCCTCTTTTCTTGAATGACAGAGGTTAGTAGCTAGCTGGACTTGTGTACCACTCCCCTTGTCTGATGGTACTTTCTTTGATTCTTTGCTCAAATTTCATATAAAAGCTTTTGTGCTCCATGAAAAGTATTGAGCTCACAGATTAAGGCACTTTTTCCTTGGGTGTGTTAGACACTTTACTACATGAGAAAGGTTGATGACAAACAACAAAAAATATCTAAATCTAGATGCAGCATTAGGACATCTGAAGCCCATAAATGATGCAGGAACCACTTGGTGTTAGATAGTCTGGTTAGAAACCAAGGATTCAAAGTGACTTAGTAAACTCAAAACTCTGATTTTATAGTTTCATCCCTTTCACTTGTCAAGAATCCAGACTTCATAGAAATGACTGAAATGTTACATCCTGAAAAGTCACCTTTAGGGAAGAGCCCAGAGTTGCTTTCGAATGCCTGAAAACTCCAAAAGCTAAAGTATACTGCAGCCAAATTTCTGACACAAAACAATAGGCTTCTTTTAATTTTCATGTTTTCTTAAGACCTTCCATGAAAATGTGAACAGTGATTCTTGATGTATCATATTTGACAAACCAATTATGTCTTCTCAGTATATGAATAAACTTTTCTGCTCTAGTTTGGGTCTTGCTCTGGCAGGGGGATGCTGGAAGGTGTCCAGAGGAGAGCTACTGAGCTCCTGAGGCATTTAGAGAACAAGTCGTATGAGGAGAGGCTGAGGGAGCTGGGTAGGTTTAGTTTGGAGAAGAGGAGGCTGAAGGGGGACCTCACTGCCCTCTACAACTACCCCACTATATTTATGAAGTAGCAGCAACACTTCAACATCAGACTCTGCTCCTTGAAAGCCTGACATATGAACTCCCAAGCATGAGCTTGCATGAGCAAACTGATGCCAGGCTCATGCAATTGAACTAGAACTAAAAAGAAAATGGCAAAAAAAGGTCAAAATGTGTTTTCCATTTTCACATATGTAAGCACAGCAACTAAAATGAAAAACAAAGCTAAGACAGTGAGCTGTTCATAGAAGAGGTATGTAAAATAATTACAGCAAAAGATGTGATGATATTGATTCACCAGTATGCACCATCAGCATTAAGCTGCCATGAGACCAGTGTAACTCATTATGTTCTAGGATTTATGAACATTTTACACAACTGGTATCTCTGGTCCATGATTTTAAGGTTGATGAAGTTCATTCTATTAATGCATCCTCTAAGTCTTATTTGTCATACATTGAATGGAGAAATATTATAAACCACATTGATTTCTGTCCCTTCTAAGTGCTCTTTTGTCTCTCACAGAAATGCCTTCTACTCAAAACTTCATGTAAAGTAGTACTATAGTCAGAGAGAAGATAATGCATTCTTCTATTGATCCAGCTCACAGGCATTCATAAGCTTGAGTCACTCGTTGCTGTAACTGTTGATCTGCCACAATCACACAAATTACAATCCAAAAATGAACCTTTTTAAGCCATTAAACTTGTATCATCCACCAGGCAACTCTTTCTTCTATTACTGAAATGAAGTGAAATAACATTATTTTCTCTTACTGTCTAAAATTGATTTGAAAATGGGGAGTAATCACACAAAATTAGCTGAGATTGCACAAGTAAATTCTAAAATCTCAACAAAACAGAGATATTTTCATCGGTAAGCACTTTCCAGGGAGTTTGAAACCTGTAATATGATTTTAGACCAAAATAATGCAAGTGTGCACTGAAGAACACAGTGCTTCTGAAGTCACTGCAGATTATGCCATCAGGAAAGTCAGGAGGAATTTTGTTTTACAGAAGATGTAACTGAGATGAAGAAAGAATCAAATTCCTCTGTCCTTGTTCTATAGTTCACCAGTTTCAAGCTGACATAAATCTGGCTTCCCATGATAATTCTTCTTAACAAAAAGAACCTGAGTCTGTTGAACATCTCTTTCATTTCACTTCAATTTCCAAATCTTTTAGATGTTGCCTATTTACAGTGTCTCCCATGCCAATCAAACAGCAGAGAATAAATGTTTGTCATGCATGTGCTGCATGATACATATTTGTTGGTCTCAAAAGTAGATTTGGGACTTCTGTCTTCATATCATGTGGATAAAAATTCACTGTATTTATTCTGCATCTATCACACCACAGTTCATGCTGTTCAAGATGTGCTCTATGTGTCTGGCTGATGAAGTCTCAACTTTTTTCTGGTGGAGTTCTACTGATAATGTCTTTTCCACAATATCTTTTTTCTGAAGATTTAATCTGGACACAAGAAATTTCAGAACATAGAGACCTGTCAAACCAGTGGGAAATCTGTTGTTTCCAATCCTGAAGAATTTTGCCAGTTTGATGAGGCTGTACTTATTTAGCTTCTCCTAAATCCTAGTGTGGAACCTACTTCTACAGCTACTAGATATGAAACTAAACACTAGGCTGAATTACAATGCCAATCTGAAAACCACCTAAATTTTCTTCTTATTTTCAGATTAGATCATGCCTCTTAAGTGAGTAAAAGCAAAAGAATCTTAATAATAGGACTTAAACACTGGAAATAAGATGTCTCAAATCATATAGAGTACTTTTAGAAATTGCAATGGCAGAGTTAAGAGCATTGTGATCTGCATTTCCAGGCAGAATTCAGAATTTATTTTCCCTGAGGAAAGGAAGGTGGAGTAAAGAATACCTATGTTACAACAGTACTGATTGTATATGTTGAAGTACATAATTGTTATAATTAAGGTATGGTTTACAATTGCAAGGCAGGAAACCCAAAATCTTTTGTTCTTTCAAAGTACTGTTGGTTTAGGTACCAAACCTAAAGAGAACTGGAAACTACTTCAATTCTACATCTTCATGTTAAAGGAAATGTTCTTTTGCAAGATGACTTTTCAACCTCAAGGAGATAGATTACAACCTGCTAGACACAATACTCTGTAAACATATCAGGTTTGACATGATCACCTCTGCAGATATTCCAAAACCACACAAATCCAGGACTGTTTACACCAAGACCCATGGAGAATTTCCTCCATGGAAATGCCTAGGTTGTATCATGCACACTACTCTCAGTAGCCAGGGGTGACTCCCATGGAGGACAGTGGAGGTTTTCCCATCAGGGCTTTACTAAGGGTCACCTTAGTAAAGATTTTCCAAGCTATTTTCTTCTCAAAAAATATGAGTGGGACTGATGCACATGTCAGCACCAACCCAGCACCACAGCATACAAATCAGAACCACAATATTCTGCCCCTGCACAGTGGTCCTTGTTCAGTGGAGAGGGTGCTCATCAGCTCAAAGCTTTAGGGCCACCACAGTTAAGGTCTAAGTTCCAGGCACCCATCAAGTCTTATTTAGACATCTAGTTTTAACAAATATATTGAGCAGGGGCCTGAAGTGAATTTACAGTCTACATTAGGAAAGTTATGATTTAAGTTTTCACCATCTCCTGGATTTAGGAATCTTCATGGGGCCACCCTCATCTTATTCATAGCCCCACCAGTCTTCATCATCAACCACCCCAGTCTTCATCATCTAAGGAACTGAAAAGTTTTCTTCTTTTCTTACTCTAACACAGGATGCTACAAGCTAGCAAGTAGCTAGTTACCACATCTCAGTCCAATCATGCTAATTGTGAGCAGTGTGAGATTTTGAAGACCAGCATGCTGGACACAGATATCTCTAATTCCATTCTGAGTCACACTGCATTTAGCAATTTAATATTTTATGCTACACACATATTCCCACTGACTTTAATGGGAAAAATGAATATTCAGATCTGTCCACTTTTTCACAGGATCACGTGCTGAGATTACTTTTTCCTTTCCCTGTACCATCTATCTTGTTACAAAAGACTGGAAGAGATTTTAAGTGTAAAGCACATAGTTACATACAACTCTTGACAGAATACTCCATTAAAGTACATAAACTACCCTTAAGTAGAGGAATGACACATGATGCATTATTTCTTCTCATGTATTTCTAAGAGATTTCTCACTTGCTTATGACTAGAACATTATTCAGGAATAGCACTAATAACAAAGGGTTGGATTGCCTTTTTGTTACAATACTATTCTTGAATCATGGTACTTTACATAAATAATAATAAAATACTAAATAAATAGATTTAAAAAAAAAACAAAACCAAAACCAGGTATTCCTATGTCAGAATTTTAAGTTTTCACAGGGTGCTTATTTCTGCCCCTGGAAATACCAGGCTGGTTTCAGGGAAAACCAATCACCTGTATTACTAAATATAATTTCCCACCCTGACACACTGACTTAAGGATGAAAGGTTCTGATGTGTTCTTCAGTCCCAGGATAACAAAAGTGCTTAAACCCTCAGCTGAGTCCTTGCAATAATTCCTTTATCCTGTGTATGTTCTCTGGGATCCTTTTCCTTTGAAAGAATTATATTATTACTTTTATTTAATCAGCTTGCTCTCTTTCACACAAATCCTTGCTAGAACTCCATTGCACGAATTAAAATTTAGGAACATCTTACTGATGAACTGGAAATTGACTGGTCTAGGCACACAGCCTTCCTTAAATGCCTCATGAGTATGTTGATACAAAACAGAATTCACTTTTCATCTGTGCCACTGTCAGTACTGCACAAAAATAAGTCTTTGTCAATGCTTCATGAAAAAGTCTTTGTCCACAATGTGTCATTTAACCCTTAGATATTTACCTGCTGTGCTGACATACTGTGTGAGTACACAAATGATAAATTAGAGGTGTTTTCTTAGAGAAAAATAAAGTGGAAAGCCCTAAAAAAAAATGCAACCCTCCCACTAGTAACATTTTGTAAGTGTGTTACAATATTGGAAACCTGATTTCAAAATCAAATCAAAACCTATTTATTGTCATATTTATTTTACACAACACTCCTGCTCCAGAATTGTTTGCTGTTGCTCCAGTTATGACATTGTGATAAAAAAATAGATTATCTACATGAGTGAACAACAGTGTTCATTGGCATGCTTGCACTGTCTGGCCCTATTTATTTCTTTAATGAAATTTTCCCAACATAATATTTGAGATATCATTTCAAAATTAGTTGCCTTGCCTCTGCAGCTTTTCTCTACATACCCTGGATTAGAGAGTTTATCTATATTAACTTTTTAATAGCTTCATATTGTGGATTGACCTAATACATAGTCATAACTCTTTCAGGGCAATTATGATGCATTATACCAAGCATGTGCTTCCTGAGGTCTCTATGTGTGGATCTGGAAAGAATACAATTTATTATGTCAACATTTTGCCTAATTAATGTTTTATAAGCCATTAGTTTTCAATTGTGTCATTGAATTTCAAGAAAAACTTTCTAAGAATTAAACCACTTTACACACAGTTAAAGCAATCCAAAAGATTCCAGAATAAAGATCATCATTTAATTTGAGAACTGCCAAGAAAAGGAATCATTTTCCCATATTATTTCATTTTTCAACATCAGAAGGGCAGAAGCTGGTTTTAAAACAATTCCCAATGGTTGGTAGGAAGATTCTTATTAAGTAGTGATGGATAACACTACACAGCTTCATTTAAATAAGGAGAGATACAATTAAAATGTCAATATATACTTATAAAAAAATTAATACGATTTTTTCCATGTGCAAATAAGGAAGAGGAAGAATCAAGGAAACAAAAAATAAAAATCCTATATACCACAGCAGTCCCAGCTGCTTAAACTGGATGCTACTTAATAATTATCTCTCAGTGGAGCTCAGGTCACCTAACTCCATGTGACTAAACGTTGGCAGGTAGTTTAGGCTGGTGATGTATAATCAAGAGAAAAGAGAAATGTGTCTTCTCATCTGTGCTAGATAGATGCTTTAGGATAAATCATCTGTTAGAGGTTCTTGTACCTCCCAACAGAAGAAACTTTAATTAGTGTAGACCAACAATTAAATTCTACCTGCTCAGTGTTATTGGAGGTAGCACAAGTGTTTCCTCTTCTGTTTGCAGAATGATGTAATTTTCAGTCATGATTACAAATTACAAAAAGTGCTGATATGATTATGTTCCATTTTGGGCTCTGAAGTCTTGCTGAATCAAGTGGGAACACACAACAGTTGGAAACGTGGTTGCAATATACCCAAACACAGCCCAATTCTACTAGTCACACAGAATGAGTAAACCCACCATTTCACACCTACTATTTACTAGTTAATTCCTCATCTGAGAATGAGGAATTCAAAATCTGTTTGCCAGAAAACAGTTTTTAATTATCTGTATTTAAGAATTTAATGTAATGATCCTCTTAAGGTCATTTCAGAAATTTAACAGGCAACAGGTGTCTAAGAACAGTTTTAGATGGGTTACAGAAAATTAAATACTTACAAGAGGCTGAAATGGAGTGCTAGCACCTCATTTAATTCCCTCCATCCAGTCACCCAAAAAGATTGTAGCAAAAATGGCAGCTCACCCTCTGCTCTTATTACAGGAGTCACCTATTTGAATCTCTTCATTAATTTCCCTTGCCATTACATATTCCATGCAAGCTTCTTGTTCTCATCTTTAAATACTTCTTTACATCACTCTCCTTTTTGCTTTTAATTCTCCTTTCTGACCTTACTTGTAACAATTCTTTTTAGTACTTTCCATCTCATTTTCTTCCTCTGTTTGCATATGCACTTTCTTCATGTATTGAAAAAAAAAAATACCCTTTTTTTCTGCCATCCTAATCCCTCCTCACAATCTTGATATAGCTCTTACATATTTTACCAAATGAAGGCTGGTTTCTTTCTTTGTTTCTCCTTTTCTTTTTTTTTTTTCCTTAATTTTATATAAATTAATTTTTGGATCTCCACATGACCACTTGAACTGAGACATCAGACTGTCAGATACAGTCATTCCTGATGAAACTGTTTAATATGAATTAAATTTATCAAGTACAACAGTACCTTTAAGTCTGTTTGTTAGCTGTGTCAGAAGTCGGACATTCCTCTATATCCTATATATTAAAGGTTGCACTTAGACCATGCTAAACGAGAACTAAACATTAAAAGATCCCAGTTAGAACTAAAATTTCACTGGAATTTTTCAGCATTTGGTTCAAACATCTCCTATGAAAAGCAGTCTGGTCATTGTGCTGAGGAATTGGCTCTAGGTGACCCTACTTAAGGAGGGAGGTGGGACCAGATGATTTCCAGAGGTCCTTTCCAACCATTTGGTGTGGTTGTCTGTATCGAGATATTAAGGACATCTATCTTTAATTGCATCAATACAGATCCTGCTAACCTTAGCAGGATTTGCATGTCTATACATCTAAATGCTGAATTTGCTAATTGTTTTAGGAATCCCTGTGTGGCAAACAAAGACAAAGTCAAAGCATGTATTCCTAAGAAGACAAAAACTGTTTCTGAGAAAAGCCCAGAAAAAAACACCCCAGATATTAATCTAAAATTCAAATCAGATGCTAAGAGACATGATTTCAAATCAAAGCATTATCATCTAGACTGGTTATTTCTAATTTCTACATTATTATGAGCTCCAAAAGTTTCAATGTCACCAGAGAGACCATGGCAATTGCCCTAGAAGGAGAAAGTACTTGCAATTCTGTAACCATTCAGTACTAGAGATATTTTCACTATAGTTTTACAAGCCTGCCATTAAGAGTTGTTTACATATTTCAAACAAAATGTTACCCATCTGAAAACAGTGTTCCATGGAAATCAAAACATTCTATGAAAAGACCAGTTTTCCACCCATGGGGCACCCAGAAGTTTGGTAATAGGGAAACAGCATCATGCATCTTGATCATCTGAGTCCTAGAGTACAAAGCTTAAACAAAAGAAAAGTGGAGAAATGGAAAATGGGACAGTAATTCTACAAAGGACTGTGACTCAACAGGTTTAATTATGTCCTGAAGCAAAATACTTTGATTTTTCTGAATAATTTCTCTCTTCTAGAACCTATTGTTTAAAATTTGAAGAGAGTTTTAAAGAAGCCTATGTCAAAATACCAGATGTAACAGAAAAAAGAAAAAAAAAAAGAAATAACACCCAAAAAAGCTCTACAACCTCTAGGGTGGGCATGGAGAGAAACTCCATCTACTACAAGGTCCAGTTGTTGCATAACATGTCCATCTCTAAAATAACCTCAATTTCCTAGTTGCCTCTGAATATATCTGTTACATTTTTATGGCATATTTCTGGCCTCCAAAACAGGATCCAAATAAATTTGCTGAGTGCTTAGAAACTGATGCCTTGAAGACAAGTTTTCTCTGATTTCTCAACTCTAGTTCCTGTCAAGACAACTGTTACAGAAAGAAGGAATGTGAGATTTTCCCAGTTTCCAGCTACTGGAGTTATCTTGAATACTTCTTTGAAAATTTACTTTTGATGGATTTGTTTTGCTTGAATTTATTACCCTGGATTTATTACTTTTGAGTGTCTCAGATGACATTAACCTCAGTTTATCAGAGATAATCAGATTCATGTCTTCAATAAGCTAAGATACAGTACCTATAGATTATCCTGACCTTCACAAACTAGATCCAGCCTTTTTCTTGATTTGCACCCATCTGGCAAGGAAACTAATGTGCTTCTTCCTGTACAGAGGTGTAGAATTGGTGAAATAATTAACTTTTCTGAAAACATAATCCCTTTATACCCCAGAGGGAAAGACTGTTAGAATTTACACTATCAGAAAATAATACTCTATGTTAATGTAATTAATCTCCATTCCTTTTTCATGAAAAGCAGTTCCTGTCATCAATGAACTCACCATCTCTATTTGTGATGATAGTAAAATGAAAAGTTGCACCCACTTCCTCTTCTTGGTTGTATTAGGTGAAGCTTTTCTGTATTCATGTGTTTACCAGAATCATGTTTAGAATTAATAGAAAATACATATAATTTTGAAAGCAGTTTAGTGAATTATTATGAATTTGATTATCTCAAATTCTGTACCAACCTTTTATCCTCTTTTTAATATGCAAAAGCAGAGTAATATTTTTATTTTCATTGTTATGTACCAATTGTGCACTGTACAGGACTACACTGATGAATAGCATAAACACAGGAACAAACACTGTCCTTCCTCACAGTGAGTAAATTCATGTTCTGACTTTTAAATTCTTAATAACAAAAGAGCAGAACAAAGCCTAAAAAGCAGAACTTGAATATTTTATTCAAATATACTGGGAGATCCCACTAAAGAAGCTTCTTTCCTATGTTTTCAACCTTTCCTTTCAAATTTCCAGGTACAATTAAATTTATATTTAAAATTCAGAATGGGATCTGATACCTTAAGAGAGTATTTGTTTACATTGAGATACCATGTGGAAAACTGCTGATTTTTCTGAATCCTCCACATCTCTGTTATCCAAGTCTCTGACAGGACTTTCAATAGCTTATATCAGATCATCCTGAGTTCTAGAGCAGTTTAGTTAATTTTCCAGAATCACAGAATGGTAGGGGCTGGTAAGGACCTCTGGAGATCATCGAGTCCAAATCCCCTGCCAGCACAGGAACACCCAGGGCAGGCCACACAGGAACAGAC
>VWZY01004139.1:106550-136915 GCA_013399075.1 Chloroceryle aenea
ACAAGACGTCAGGAAAGGGACTGTTTACAAAGACCTGTAGTGAGAGGATGAGGGGCAATGATCCTGAACTAGAGTGGATTTAGATTGGATGTTATAAACAAATTCTATACCATGAGGGTGGTGGAGCCCTGGAACAGGTTGCTTAGAGAGACAGCTGAGGCCCCATCCCTGGAGACGTTCAAGGTGAGGCTCAGTGAGGTTCTGAGCACCCTGCTCCAGTTGAGGCTGTCCCTGCTCTCAGCAGGAGGGTTGGACCAGATGGCCTCTGGAGCTCCCTTCCAACCCAAACCATTCTACATTCCCCATCTTCAAATTCAGTACTGATCTAATTTGATTTATTTTTAACAGTTTTTAGCAATATCTACAAGTCTGAAATTAAGGGAATTTTACAGTAGAATCACTTTTGGCTACAGTTTCTCAGAGTTTCCATCAATACAGAAAAATAAAATGAGTAAGTTTAAGAAGCAAAGAAACACACCCAAGCTGTTCGTTAGACAGAAAATGGTAGCAAATGTCTTTCACAACATGTCCATAGTAAAATAAAAAGCCAAGTCTTACTATAAGTAATATTTATAGTTTAATAATAATTATATTTTAATAAATGATATTTTATTAGTAAAGAAAAACTTGGGAGAGAAGTAGAAGCTGGAGAAACTGATAAAAACTTTGTTTTCTATGGACTATTTTTTCACTGGCTCTATGGGCTAACCATTTTATTTCAACTTTGGATAATACATTCCAGGTGTTAAAGGGGAAAAAAAAATCCAAGAACTAATGGAAAAAAGATATGAATAATGCTCTCACGATTATGGTTACAAATGAGATTCTATCTCAGCCATAATTTATGCTGGCTTCAGAGAAAACAATTCAGTTAAGTCAGATGAAATCTGTAGGTCACTTGTTCCTAGCAGTGAATTCCTATTAAAAAAATGCACTTTATGGAATGCTAATGGGAAGCAGATAAATAGATCATTAAACTACTTGTTGTCTAGAAGCAGAATTCTCTATATTGACTTTGACACTCCCACAGGTCAGGTAGTGTCTGGGTGACTGTAAGAGAATAATTTCCCATTGCACACTGCCTTATGGAATTTCAAACACTGAGCATCTGTCCTGTGCAAATAAGAATCCTTTAGGGTGACTCAGGAGAATTAGACAGTTTTTAACATATATCTACCTGTAGATAGGGAGATGCATGTTATTTTTGTAATACCATTTAAAGCAATATGAAATACTGTACAATTGCAGCAACACTTAGAGTAAAACACATTTTCTTCTTATTTCCACCCTATTCCCCTTTGATTTGCCAGCTCTCCAGGCTGTACAACATTTGTATCCCCTGTTCCTGTTTATTTTGCTTTGCTACTACTAGAACAGGGTTCATTCAGATGACAGCTCAAAAGATTAGCTCATTTTTACCTCTTTACTTCTTGGGCCATAGTAGTGTCATGGATATTATACAACTAGTAGATCTTCTCGGATGTGAAGTGCTGTAGCACTCATATGTTTGTGAGTAGCAGTGTCTTAATTTACTGTGTTACTCTTTAGGTGATTGTTCTTGTTTCTCTGGGATAAAATCATCAGTCAGCCACGGTATACAAGCTGTCAGCAGCTGACCTGAGCTGGCTGTAGGTGTATCCCATACCATGAACATCATGCTCTTTATAAAGGGGGAATTTTACTAAGGACAGATGGACCTCCTGCTTGGGCTTCTCATCTTCCTCCTCCTCATCCCTGGAGAGGCTCACTTACTAGTATGCTCCTGAGGATTGCATTCCTGTTTATTTTGACCACTGTGCATTTGCTGGGTCAAGTATAACTGTTTATACTTTATATTGGCATTGACATTAGGTTTGCTGTTACATTAAATCTGTTTTCATTTCAGCCCATGGGAGTCCTCTCCTTTTCCTGATCCCCTTTCTCTGCTGGGGAAGGGTCACTGGATGTTAGAGCAACTAGTATAATTTAGCCCTAGATATGGGCTAAACAGACAGTGATGCACAGCATCTATCCACTCAGAACTACCTTGAACCATCTCTGGGAAATGTTTGATATTTTTATCATGTCTTGATCAGAAGAAAAATCTCAATTCCTAACATTTCTCAAGAAAGCAAACAGTACATTTCAAGAATTTACAGGACTATTTCCACATATCTCCCTCTTCAGACTTCTAGAGGAAAGAAAACTCTGGGCTAAGACTGGGATGTTGCCAAAGAAAGCATCCGGAGAGGAATTCACTGAGTACAAACATGGAGTGACAATTCTGATATCAAGTGCTAATGAAAGCACAAGCCAAAGTTGCTAGATAGCTCATCATGGTGGCTTCCAAAGCAGAAAGTCTTCAGTGCTTTGGTGTCACCATCTGGTGAGCCTCTGAGAACATAACAGCATTGGCAGCTCAGTAACCCGTTTGCAGGTCACTGGGAGCTAGAACATTACTGGGTGTTCTGTCCCTGTAAACTTAGGAAGCTGAGAAACCAATCTGGGAGTAGAACTGTCTTATTCCTCCAGGACCTGGGCTTTGTGTCAAACTGAAGGCAGTTTGCCATGTTGGGACTCTATCCAAACTCTTCTTGGCTCTTAGAATTCCAGTGAAAGTCATGAGACAGTTTCACTTCCAGCAATTCTCCATTTCTCAGTGCTGCTGAGGGAAAGGTCTCATCCTCCTAGGGACATGGATGCACTGTACTTGCCTGTTACTGAACTGACCATCTCAAATTGAGTAATTCTACTTCCAACTATGTAGATCACCATTTTAATTACTCTTATAACCTAGCCTACAATTTTTTTTCCAATGTTAATTCTGTACACCCATGCACCTCAGTTAGGAGTCCCCTTCAGAGGTTTGTGGCACCTCCAAAGAAGGTGGTGTGAGAATGTTGCCCAGAACACTAAGACTGTCCTAGCAGAATTGTGGTCATGACAGTAACATGACATGCAGAGCACGACAGGCTTTCCAAAAACAAAAAACCATAAAGCTTTTCTAAGAAACTCAGCTGAAAAGAAAACAGAAGATCAAGAAAAAGCAGTAGAGTAAAAGTGAGTTTCAGGGAAATGTGTAGAAATACAAATGTTAATGAATCCCAACAGGTTTTTTTCTTTATATCCTCAAAGAGGGTATAAGAGAGAGATCAGAACTTGGTTTCTGCTGTAATTCATTCAGAGTGGATGTGGTTAATCTAGAAGTGCAACTAATACTAGGACTAAGCATTTAGCTCTTGACAAGTGGCCAACTGAATCCATACAATCTAACCTTTCAAACACCTTCAGGATGGAGGAATGCTTTAGTGCAAATTCTCCCTCATCTGACTCCTGAAAAGAATGCAGCAGCCCTGCAAAAAAGCTTTACCATCTGGAAGGATTTACCAAATCTAATACATGACAAAGTCTTCTATGGGTCAATCTCAAAACTGGTTTTGAAATATTTGCAACAGTTACCCCCCCAACCCCTCAGGCTTGCTAGACACCAGGAAAACTCAGGGTAACTGAACATGCAAGCTTTTTTTAATAGCACCTTGTATATGCATCTCTGCATAAACTTTTGGTAGATCAGGACAAAGGAATAGTCCTGAATATCAACACCCATTACAAAACCTCCATTCTGAAGTCCAGTGTATTTTGGCATTGAGTACAGTTATTTACAGCAAAGCAAAACCCACTGAAAATTAGGAAAGTACACATAAATCTCTGTCAAATATTTTCTCAACTGGTTTCCCTTTCCTAGTGTGTGTACCGTGCAGTTTAGCTAGTTCAATTCTGATGTGCTAAATGTTCAGCTATCTCTACTCATCAGCCATGCACAAATACTTCATAAATATAATATACCTTCATCATTCCATCTGTGCATTGCTGTTACCTTACTCTGATAAAACTCTGCCTCACTAATTAGTGGTTTATTTCTTGGAAAGCCCATAGGGCTTGTGCTATTGTGTGGCAAATTTTGTGCACTTCAAATAATGGTTTTCAGTGCACTGATTTCTGTTGGTTACAGTACTGAGGATCTCGTCTATTGCTTAAGGAATTTTATAGTTTAAACATATTTCAATAAAAAATAGAAGATTAATACCCAAATCACATTCCTGTAGTCACTTTCAGTGCCCTGCATGAGAGAGGCAAGTTATCAGATTACTTTGGAAATCACTGTAGGTAGAGGTACAAAGATTTCTCCTAGAAAGTTAACACAATTCAGTCAAATCAGCTCATAATAGGGTTTTCTATCAGTTTAGATTTTGCTATAAACCAAGTCAACCCTCAGAAAAGACCCAATGAGAGCAGCATCTATACATCATAAATAACTGGTGCTCCAATGTTATGAGCTTTACCATTTTCTCTTCACTTTCATAGGGTTAAACTTTTCAATTACTGTTTCAATTACTTTTCAATTACCACCCTGATGTAACCTACCACCTATAATCCTGCAGCCTGGCATTTCTACCAAAGTGAATGTGGAAAAACCTGTCTTCTCTGGCAGTGCTGGAATCCCATCTCCTCAGTGTACTTCTCATGTTCAGCATCTGTGTAACAGTTAACATAAAAATGACACATGCAATTCTATAACAAATAAACCACAGGGCTGAATTGGTTTTTGGTTTATTAGAAAAAGAGTACTTATTTCACTGCTTAAAATGAATTTAGGAGCCTTAATGTATTCTAGAATTTGAACACAGTTCCCTTGATCTGCTTAAGGTAGAAGTGGTAACAACACTTATCTTCTAAAACTTTTTCTCTATG
The DNA here is from genome assembly GCA_013399075.1 of Chloroceryle aenea. Taxonomy (NCBI): domain Eukaryota; kingdom Metazoa; phylum Chordata; class Aves; order Coraciiformes; family Cerylidae; genus Chloroceryle; species Chloroceryle aenea. The sequence continues at coordinate 111,282 of VWZY01004139.1, forward strand.
TATTTCATTTGGTTTATGGTGGAAGCTTAAATGCCTAAAGCACAAACTGCTTCTGACACTGCTCTTGGCTGAGGCCCCTTGGCACAAGTGCAGAAGATCCTTTACACCCTACACAGGTGTAGAATGATCATAAAATATTGAGTTATTTTTTTATAAAACATTTTAATTTAGGCATCTCTTAACACTACCTTAACAACCTTTCATGGAGTACAGGATTTCCTACTTCATTTCTAGAAATGTATTTCTGGGAAGTGAGGATAGGGCTTGCTTCTCAGCTTGACTTACCAGTACATTTGTAATGTAATTAAAAAAAAACAAAAAACCATAAAGCTTTTATACCTATGAATATAAACCTCTATTGTATAGAAGTGTTCACAAAGCTATAACAGCAAATAATTGCATATAATGCAAATAAAAAAAGGTAAGATTTAATTGTGTACTTTTGATTTATATGTGCTTTATACCACTTACACATTGTGCACTTTAATGTATTGAGCTTGTATATGCCAGTATATTTAAATACTCATTTACTTTTCAGCTAGTACTGGCTTCAAGAAAAATGTCCATACTTGCAAATGCTTTGATTTCTAAATCATTAATCCAATTGAGCTGCTACAATACATTGCTGCTCTATGGGTTCTACAGATTCATAGGAAATTCAAGTGCTGAAAGGTACTCTGAACCTTACACTGAATTCCTTAAGCATACACAATAGTCATCAGAGATCTCAAAAGAATGTATGGGTTCATTTCCTTAGAACAGCTCTAAGATATTCAATTTCTCTTCCAAATATTTCAGTGCATTTCTACAACTAACCTGATTGCTTTGTTATAGAAACATATTCTTTGTTATCTTGCCATTTTTGCTTTATAACATCATCATTTTAGGAGGAACTTCCCCCTGTATACATTTCCTGTGGTATTACAGGATTTTTCTGATGCTAAAGTCCTGAAATATTTGTACCAATACTATTGATAACTCTAACAGAAGTGACACAGCAGCAGTCACACTGCAGCACAGTGAAGATCTACCCAGATCAGTGCCCTGTCTCCAGCAATGGCCTTTATCAGAGAATTTAAATGTCCTGCTATTGCAACTGTAACACCACCTGTCTAAATCCCAGTGTCCAACAATGCAACCAAATGCAGTGCATATCAAATAAAGCCAATGTTGCTTTAATTTGCCAGAGGTGTAAACATCAAAAAACTATACAGCTGTATTTTCATGAATGTCACCATCCCTAGATCAAAATGTCTTTCACAAAACCATACTTTATTCTTCATCAAATAATACAAAAACTTCTCACATTTTACTTTCTCTTTTGTTATTTAGTAGGGGATTTCTCTGCTGTTCAGTTCTAACTGCTCTTCAAGCCTGGAAAAGGTTTGCTTTAAACAGCTGCAGAGCTATTTCATAAATTGTTGCCATTTTTTCTTGTTACATTCCCCTTTGAAGAGGTGCTTGCAAAAAAAATTTAGGTTGCTACTGCCTGAAAACACAGTGCATGACATTAGCTGTGCATGCCTTCTTGTTACTCCTCACTCACTCACCCATGGGTGACTGTATCCAGGTGCTGCATTTGGGGTTATATTTGGTTTTCCAGTTCTTGAGAATACAGATTGTCTGTTTTCCCCCCTGAGTTTGCACGGATCTAGCACACAAGTTTCAATTTCAATACCTCACTCTCCTAGCTGTCATAACAGTATGTGGAATAAACCCCAGTCTCTCACTGAAAATCTCTTGATTTGATCATATTTAAAAATATGCACCCTTATAAGCAGGTCTGTAGAGTTGCACTAATGTGATTCCCCAAGCTGTGCTTTTAAAATATGTATCCACTCCTCTTTTATGTTATTTCTAAATTTATGGCACTCCTGTGAATGTTCTGCCAATAAATTGCCAGTCCTGCATTATTCATTGAAATAATGCATAATACCATAGGAATCCATTTCAAAATAATTAGCACTAGTAAGCCCTTTAAATTTAACAATAGATGAAAAGCCATCTGCCTGCTGCTTTAGATTCGTTAAGTAACCAAGTCTAAGTCAAGGTATTTCAGAAGCTTAACAGAGCAAAATAATTAGAGCCAAAGTGAACCATAATTATGCATTTGTTTAAAGCATTCCCAAGGGTTCTGAATGCTAGTGTAATATACCTTCAGACATACAAGCTAAACAGGCAGCCCACGAGATTTTCCATTGTCAAGAGACATGAAGATTGCTGCCACAAAATCACGACTGGCTACAGTGAGAAATCACCATCTAAATGGCATGTAAAGGCAGATCCCTTGAATGTTGATTAATAAGGACTCTTCAAAAGAATGAAGATTTTAAAAACCTGATTTTTTTAAAGAAAAACCTCTTTCCAAGCATCATCCAGCTACTCTTCCTCCATTAATGCAACCCCACAGAGGTTGCATAAAGCCTCTGGTCCACCCAGTTAATGAGTGGGAGGATGCCCAGTGCTGTGTCACAAAGGAAAGGGTGCAAAGAGACAATAAAAACACTCAGCACCAAAAGAAATCTGAACTTCTGCTCCATCCTGGTGCATAAGTATTTCTGCCATCTCTAGAAATCTCACTATTTTGAATTTTAGGTAGTTTTCAAGATAATGCCAGTGTTAGGAGATGGAGCTGCTGTTTGTCTTTCTATGACCTAACAGATCCTATTGAGGAAACCAAAACTGTCTCAGGTTAGTTCTTACTTTGGACTAGAGACAGTCAGACTCTTTTACAGGTCATTCAACCAACGTTCAAACACTTTTAATTACCTCTTTCTCATCCTTGCTGTCCTTGAATAGGTGGAATGCTTCTTGGTTTAGTATTTTACAGAACTATCAGTCCATAAAATAAAGAACTGATAGAGTTAATTCAATTTTATTAATAATTGCATCAAGAAATGTCCTGTTGCATACTGATGGTCCACTTGGACTAGTATTCAGTTTTTGAAAGTGACACTAGGACTAGATAGTCATCTTTCTGTGCTCCACTCCCTGTATTGTTCATGTTCCAGATGTTAGGAATTAAATTATTGGTATTGTAATCTTCCCCCTATTCCTTTATGGATACACTGCCCATGAAATATTTAAAGCATCTAATGCCATCTGCCTTCACATCATGTTCCATAAATTCACCAACCACTCTTTCCTTTCTCTGTTTTCAACTGTTCTCTCTGGTCCTCACAAAGGTTATGGGCACAGTTGATGGCAGATCACTCCCACTGAAGTGTACAGGCTCCTGGGAGTCCACAGGTCCTCATCATAGGCTGTGTCTCCTTATCCATCAGAGACTATCCTTTTAAACACCTATGAGTGGAAAAAAATACCAGAACTTTTTGTTGTTACTGCTCTGCAGTGCCCATTCAGCAACAGAAACTGCAAACTAACAGCTTCAAGCTTCCTAGAATGCAAAATCCTTGTGACTATGCTACAGAAACTGTTTCTTTAATGCATGTTCCCTCAGTCTTCAGGACTTCACATAGTCCTTTGCATACAAATAACCAGACATCTGAATAGGTGTGAATTCTTCTATCAGCACCAGCAGCTATAAATAAGTAGTGAAAGCTGTTTATCACCACCATTTGACACAGCTGACAGTGTTGACTCAGCTCAGGCTCTTCACAAAGACAGCTACTTCTCATTAATACAGAAAATTACATTCATGCAGGTCAGGGTTAAGGTAATTGGTGAAGTATGAGAAAGGAAGTATATGCCACCATTGTCAGCCCCAAAATGAAGTGTGAATAAATATATAACATAGGACTTTCACTACATCATACACAGCAGATAATACATGAAGAACACTTTGCAGAATGCATAGTACTGCTGGGAAAGCAACGGTGTGAAATGATGCTGATACACTTCCTTCCAAGAACATCTAGTGAAAAAAGATCTTCTAGACACAAATTCCCTTTTAAAATCTGTCTATAGATAACCTACAAAAAATAAGTAATTGGTTTTAAATGTAATTATTAGAGAGGCATCCACTGTTGTTAGTGAAAAATAGTAGAACAGCTGAGCTTTCTGTAAAAGAACTTGTGACCAATGTGATTTATGAAGCATGGGCCACATAATCTATTTAAAGTTTGATGCTGCTACGTATTGCTAAATCAATTGTTCTCATAAATAAACTATGACCTGAAAAAAAGCAGAAATGTCATTCACTAATAGTTTATACTAAGAGGATACAGGGAAAACAGTCATGTTTGTGACTTTTAAAATAGCCACCTCAGTGATATTCAGTAACAGTGGAGTAGACACTGATTAGGTATTGTTGAGTGTAGGTCATGACAAGACCATTGTCATACTTGTCAATTCAAGTGTGTATCAGATACCTGGGTAAACAGGAAAATATTCAGGGCAAGATATGAGTGTTGTGATGTGTGCTGTTATGAGTGCAATATCCTGATCACTGGGATGAGACCTTATTCCCAAAACATGTATTACATAGAACCATTTATTTAAGATCCATTGTTGTTTAGAAGACAAGACTGCTGTCCTCAGTTTTTAGACCCCCAGCTCACACCAGCAAAGCTACTGAGCTAAGTAACTCCCATTCCATGATAATCTGAGCCACTGCACTGTTAATTATGGTAATTTGGATGTTTTCTTTTGTCAATTTAATCTATACTTCATTTTGTCCCTGAATTAACAATGAGGAAGGAAAGGGATGCGTGGCTGACAGTTTGTAGTGTTGTAGTTTTAAGGCATTAATAAAGATAGGAGATATTCTTCTAGTGATTATTAAATGAAGTACTTCAATCATTCAAGCTTCTTATTCACAAGAGTGCTATCTCTTGCCCTATGCAAATCACTGAATCCTCCTATTTCTACTAAGTTTCTGCAAAATGGAAATAATGCCAGAAGGTGATGTAGTCAGCTATGCAGATCTAACTGGCACTAAGAGATCTCAGCCATTTGCTATTACTTAACTGGAAGTTCCTTCTTTACAAGCACTGCCTTACAATGCCTTGCAACCAGGGATGGGGGCTTGCTTAAATGAGGAACAGTTACTAAGCTGCAGCATGATCTTGAATTTCCATAACACCTAATAAATGGATCTTTTTTAATGGCAAGTAGTAAATAACCAATGCTATGCCCTAATTTTGCTCCTGTTTTCCAACGAGTCCTTACATTCCTTTCATTTTGTTAGATCAGTGTATGAATGCTGTACTTACACAGTGTTTTATGGCTCTTTAGCTGCAGGCTGGAGACCATGGCAGCTAAAGCACCATCACTTTGTCATCCTAGTGACTGAGCAGCTCCTTGGTTTGGGTATCTCAAAGGTGTAATAGCCTCTACTATAATTTTTAAATAATGGTTGAATCAAAGGTAGGGAAAGCAGCCCTACTCCACCTCTTACATAAACACCTCCAAACTGCAAGAAAAATCTCTATGGTTTATGAGGCCAAACCTTCAAAGCAAGCAACTCCTTCCAACCTACTGACAAAATAAGTAACATAAATGTACTGCAAAAAGGTGTATGGAAAAGGCAAAGAAATGTTTATATTTATAGAAGGTGTATTTGGCCCATTCTGGCATTGTTCTGCTGCAATAAATGCAGCAGCTTCTAAATGTATCCTTTCCAAAATGATTTTTACCTACAGAATGTTATGAAATGATAAATAGGGCAGCAGTTCTCAGTCTTACTGGAAAGTTTCTCATTTTCACTCTTCTTATTTATGGGTGTTGACAAAAGGTATTGAAGTAAAGCACGGAGAGCTCAAACTGATGAAATCATAATGGTGTATCACAAATAGGGAAAGCTGCACAGCAAATTTTGTCCTATTTGGAGGAAATCTGGACAGTAAAACACAAACATAGAAATGTCTGGGCTGGAAGAGACCTCCAGNGCAAGCACCCACTGCCTGCTCATGTCCAGCTTCTCTCAGAGGAGAGGGGAGAAGGGAGAGCAAGAAAGAGCCTTCAGGACAGCACAAGCTTGGCAAGGCTGCACATGATCTATTTGCTCCCGAAGAGAAGATAATTTATTGCAAGCTGCAGAGTATTCAAGTTCATTAAAAATCCATTTCAAGGTGTACAGAGCCATGGACTTTCAACTAAAAATACTCTAAAATTTTGATTAAGCTAGGTGCTTAAGCATGGAAGCACCTAAAATCTTGATATCCATATAATAAATACTGCTCTGTGGATCAGTTTAGACTAACAATTCCCATGTATGCTCCTGACATCTGCATGTACACCAGACATCCCATGTCATCACCATCCAAAACTATGTTCTTACTACTTAGTTTCATGCTGACATTATCTGTCAGAATTGCAGCTGTTGTTTTTTCTGCTGCAGCCCAGGGTTTGCCAGTCACTGATTTGGGCTACAGTCTTTATGGACATAGCTAGCTATGAAGGAGCTGTATTTTTCTTCTGTGCATTTGAAACTGTCATGGTGAAATTAAACATGTCCTTTGCACTATAAAATGCACCTAATTAACTAGCAGAAGGACAGGTAAAATTCATTCTTAGTATGACCAAACTATCAGCATTTGGAAACAGTGACAGACATTTCACCCTCTTTCAAGGACAGCACATTTAGAAATGAAGATGACACGTGAATATTTTATGGAAGGCATAAAACTTAGCAATAGCATGAGATTTTCTCAAAGGTAGCATGGTTCCTCCCTCTTTTCTCCTCCCCCTGAGCTGGGTCTGTGACCTCCTGATCACTTCCAGATGCAAAGTTCTAGCTGACAGATGTCTTCAGAATTAACACTACCTATGGTAGCCTTGCTTGTTAGATCTTTGTCCTTCCAGCAGTGATCAAGTTTTATTAGTTTAAGGTTCTATTGTTCACCTGAGGTGAAACATCTTATCTACAATATATTTCTTCTGATGTCAGTCAATTTAAGGTGGAAGAAGCCTGGCACAACATGCAGAGTAAACTTAGTCTGTGGAAAACACCAAATCTTTGCTTATTTTCTACACTAATTACTTTTGCAGATAAAGGAATTTACCATGGAAATAGAAACTCTTAAGCAGCATTACCTCACCCTCACTTGCATGTTTTTTGGGAAGATGGTACTTTAGGCATCCTAAGAACTGATTAAATTGTGGGCTGAGCAATTTGCAAAGGGTATGTGTTTTGAAAATATAAAAGTGTGGTTTTTTTTCCTGCCCTTGTCTTTGCAAGTGTTCGTTCTTAGCATTTTCAGACCATTTTTTTTAATTTCATATCAGCAGACAAGATACATTAACTGTCACCTGCAATAGGAAACATAAAGTAAATCACAGATGGAAATGGTTTATAACAATTACTCAAGTGTCAGATGGAGAACAAGCCGTGTGGAGGCGGTAGCAAATCTGGAAAGGACTTTATGCTCTGGAAGAAATGCAAAAACTGCCAAATTGTACCTTTTTAATATTCCCCCCATTCTTGGATATAAAATAAAATTATCCAAGTGCAGTGAAAAATACCCTAGCATTGACAACAATTACCAGCTGCTCCTGGATATCCTGTCGTCTNAGCTGGGTCTGTGACCTCCTGATCACTTCCAGATGCAAAGTTCTAGCTGACAGATGTCTTCAGAATTAACACTACCTATGGTAGCCTTGCTTGTTAGATCTTTGTCCTTCCAGCAGTGATCAAGTTTTATTAGTTTAAGGTTCTATTGTTCACCTGAGGTGAAACATCTTACCTACAAAATAATTCTTCTGATGTCAGTCAATTTAAGGTGGAAGAAGCCTGGCACAACACGCAGAGTAAACTTAGTCTGTGGAAAACACCAAATCTTTGCTTATTTTCTACACTACTTTTGCAGATAAAGGAATTTACCATGGAAATAGAAACTCTTAAGCAGCATTACCTCACCCTCACTTGCATGTTTTTTGGGAAGATGGTACTTTAGGCATCCTAAGAACTGATTAAATTGTGGGCTGAGCAATTTGCAAAGGGTATGTGTTTTGAAAATATAAAAGTGGTTTTTTTCCCTGCCCTTGTCTTTGCAAGTGTTCGTTCTTAGCATTTTCAGACCATTTTTTTTAATTTCATATCAGCAGACAAGATACATTAACTGTCACCTGCAATAGGAAACATAAAGTAAATCACAGATGGAAATGGTTTATAACAATTACTCAAGTGTCAGATGGAGAACAAGCCGTGTGGAGGCGGTAGCAAATCTGGAAAGGACTTTATGCTCTGGAAGAAATGCAAAAACTGCCAAATTGTACCTTTTTAATATTCCCCCCATTCTTGGATATAAAATAAAATTATCCAAGTGCAGTGAAAAATACCCTAGCATTGACAACAATTACCAGCTGCTCCTGGATATCCTGTCTTCTTATTTTTGTTTTCTTCATTCATTTGACAGATACTTGTCCTGTTTTGCAAGATAACATACAGACACAATTCAGCCTCCCAAAAGGAAAAGCTGATGAGTCTAAATTCTCTTCAGGAAATAAATATGAGAGATTGAGGACCCTGTGACCATTATATTCAGCAGAACTTCACAGTGTATGAAAACTGTATCTCTTTATATTACTGATGAATATTCTAATCTAATCTGAATCTAATGCCAATCTGCATGTTCATTTTAAAAGCTTTTATTGCACAAGAGTGGCACTGCCCCGAGAAGATCTACTGAATCAGTCCTTGACTATATCATCAGGCAGCAACCTGGACTGCAGAACTATGAGGAAAGAATCATGGTCTGATTGTATCTAACACCACCTCTGATTCAGGGAGTGGTTTAAAATCTGAGTGGTCCACTGTGCATATGTGCACCCTGCTGGGTACTTTCTGTAGTCAACACAGGAAAAAAAAATCTAGTCAGTAATAAACCCATGGTTTTGTTACAAAAGTGTTTTCTAAGGACTTCTACCTTTGAGCACCATCAGCCTCACTGCCTTATGCAGAAGGCAATATATTTGGGCCACTTTTCCCAGAAAGGAGAAGCTTCCTACTACAGAATGGTAATCTAGTCACAGCAATCATTTTTCAGACCATTGGTAAGTTCATTGTACTGGAGGTTTTCACCTTTAGCCAATTTCCTAGCTTGATAGCACACACATTCCTGAAGTTAGCTAAGGATTTCTCCCCTGTGCCCCACTCTGGAAGTGCCATCTCTTGAGCTCCAACCTCTGACCAGTGTCTGGCAGCACAGAATGGTTGTGGAAGCACAGACAGAGATGAAACCAGCCTGGCCTGGGGGCACAAAAGTTCTGTAGGTTCTCCTGTGGTGCTACAGTTGCCTGCTCCTTAAGTACTGCAACAGGAGAAGATGAAATGAATGCTGATCAAGTCAGTCCTAACTCCTCCTGGGGGTTCTTTCTTCCTTTAATTCTTCCAACATACTGAAGGGTGAGACAGACATAAGGCAGGCCTGGGGACATACTTTGATATGCAAACTTTCCCATCTCCTATCTCCATTTCCCAAGAGTCATCCTATCATGAAGAAAACCTGTGCCCTCCTGTAGGGTTTACCTTCCCTGTACATTGGAAATTAACACAAAGCAAAGGTACACTGCAAGGTACCTGCAAGCTTTTATTGAATTGTGAATCATTCTGGGCTGCTTCTGGCTAAGCAGCATTATGGAAATTGATTTTGTACTGCAATAAAGTAGTTAGAATATGCAACAATAAAAATGTTAAGAGGTGAAGTTGTTTCCATTGCATTCACAGCAAGATAAAAGTTTCCACTGGCACATCTAGTCAGTCTTTGCACAGCCTTTATTCCTGATACTCCTTCAGTGCAGCAGTTCAGACTATGTTGCAAAAGCTTGGTTTAGAGTCTCTACAAGGTAAATTATAAATAAATCCAGTTTCTCTCAGTGCTGTGGTGCAGCCAGCTGCACTAATGCTGATCCCACTGAAACTGAACAGAAACATTGTCAAATCTGCTCTGTTAATTGATGCACGTAAACTCTTGAGCAAGAGGAAAACATGTTTGGAAAAGATCCTTCCAACACACCCAGCTTGGAGGAGCTGTTCCCTCTTTCCTCTCATTGACTAAAGGCCAGTTCTATATTAAATACATTCTCTGTCATTTTCTTTCTTGTCTGTAATTCTGGACCAGAAATCTGAGTGCCATAAAATACAGCAGCATCTATGCAACCCTCATTTGAAGAGTCAGGAAAGCTACTTTTCTGAAACCAACTGTTGTTGGTTTGTTATCCTGAACTGCCCCCTTGTGTTTTTTGACTAGAAGCATTTTGCTCCAGTGTGTAAAGTGAAGGAGATCTTGATAGGTAAATATTTATAAAAAGAATACATTAGCACCTTTTGAAAACAACATTAAGCCTTAGTCTGTGAACAGAAGCAGTTAAATCTGTTCTTTTTTATAACTCAAGGCTACAGATGCTGTTATACTAGCAGATGTTCTACTGCTCCTGAAAGTAGGGGGAAAATTGGTCGACAATATGAAAGGATGAGCATCATCATCAATTTGGACTAAAGGGATAGATCTCCATCAAAAGGCATAAGCTTCTCTTTCTGCAGATCAATATCAGAGAATTTAGAAGATTAAGTGCATTCAATGAATACTACATTTGAGCTAATCTCCAAGTCAAGCTTTTAGTAAACTTTCTACTAGATAACAAGATATACTCTAATGGAAAGTAAAACCAGGGCTATCACAGCAGAGCCTCCATCAATGAAAAAAAGACATGAACTAAAATTGATGAAGCAGTTCAGAAAAAAATAAAATACAGCAATTTCTCTGTATCCTCCTTATTTTTAGAACATGGACCAAAAAAGTGCCCTTCACATTCATGGTCATGTTGTGATTGAGAAGTACTAACATGCTCTTTGAGAATCAGTTCCCTTATTTTGTGCTGTCAAAAATTAACACTGAGATACTTGCACCCATGTGACAAAGGTGAAGTGGCAGCCACTGCTTAGACAATTTCCAACTTTTCTTGTGGAACTTTCTAAACAAACCCTAAAAAGCCTGGTGAGAGGAAGACCCCTGGATAATTTCCTCTGAAAGAACAAACAGGTCAGGTGGGTGTTTTTTCTAATGCATGCATAGATCTGCAGTCTTCAGACTTGAGTACTTCAAATTTGATAATATAGGCAATATTTACTGGTAATAACTTCTTTAATCCCAGACTGAACTCCCAAGTATCTCCCACACATCAGAGATACCTCAAAAACTACATTTTCTTCTTGGGGAAATGTGATTTCAATAATGCCCAAGTACTCATAAAGGGTTAAACAATGATGAGAGAGCACCACAGGTTTGGGTACAAGGAGTGAAGAACACTATTCACCTCTGCACTTTCCTTTCAGTTATATCCTATGTGGAATCATACACTATCTTTGTATCCTGTTCATATGGAAAGGCTTCTCATGCCCCTACCAGGAAGGCTATATATATATCCCACATTTTCCTAACAAGATGTAACTCATTTTACCAACATATCTCTGAAAATCTTTTTAGCAAGAGAAAAAGTTACAACATGAGGCTTAGAGAGGAATATTCCAGTACATTATACAATCAAAATGTTACTGAAAAGACTTTAAGGGTGAACCTTCTTTTCTTAATGTCACTTTGTGATGTCTCATTACCCAGCTCCAGTAAATGCAGGTGGAAGTGTTCAGAGGCAGGAACTGTGCAAGATGAGGGATAACTTGACATATTAGAGGCAGGTCATGGCTGCTGATCTGGGATACCTTCTGTTGAGCACTACAGGGAAGGAGATCATAACACTCACTTTATATAAAAGAAATGTAATCATCACATCCAATCAATATGAGATTGCAGTTTCACCTATGAAAAGGAGGTAGGAGAGACATGAGATGCTGAAGCAACTGTAAAAGGTATTGCATTAAGTATATAATCCAAGTGTATTTTTTTTTCAGCTGTGTCCTGTTACAAATTTACAGCTTCTAGCTTTAAATAAATGCATTATTTCATACCTAAAATTGGAGATCAGCTTGACATTTGAGACTGTGTGGTGACCACACACACTAGCCCTATTAGAGATCCTTAAGAACTACATGTTAGAATATTCTGTGTCCTAACATATTCTTTCATGGTATTAAGGATGTTCTTTTTCCACAGGAGCATAGAGTAACTTAAGAACAGCTTTTGAAGCAAACAGTAGGGAAAGAAATGGTTTTATGTGGTTAGTAACAATTAAGTTTCTCTGGCATATAGCAAGTGATAAAGAAATCTTGAACCCTGAGAGCATCAAGAGAAAATGCAACAAAATTATGAAAGCTCAAGACTATGAAAGCTCAAAAAATGAAGTGAAACAAACTTTGGAAGACATTCAGCTACCTAAGCACAGACCTATTCTGACATTTGAGACTGTGTGGTGACCAAGATGCCCTTGCAGAGCTAGGAGACACCACGCAAGGAGGGTCCATAATTTTTGGAGCAGCAGCTGGAAGTCAGCCACAGTTCAGGTATCTCAAATGGCCCTAACTGCCTGTGTTTGAGCAACTGAATCCCTCTGGACCATTTATCATCAGCTTGGAGAAAAAGACATGTTTAGGACACATTAGATGGCTACATTACATGGAAGTCTCTCTCCACTGACCACAGCAAGAGCTCTATCTGGGTAGACATGTATGCTTTAGAGATGTTTATTTAGATACAGCTGACAATTCCTAAATGTTCTGACACCTAGGAATTTGTTCAGCATCTTTCAATGACTTTTTTTAATTGACAATTCCTTTTGACAATTCCTTTCTTATATATCAGATTTCAGTGAAGCTTCACTTTAATAGATAATATGTTAAGGTCACTCTCTTATATATTAAGTATATTCAGTTCCACTGATGTCTACAGTGTTTTTATACAAACTGGTACTGTATTTTTTGCTCCTCATAGCTTTATTTATAACTCATCATGAAGTTCATTATCAGCTGCATAACTAGAAAATGTTCTGAAGAAGAAGAGAGGGTTTTGTATCAGAACATTAATCCCTGAAAACATGCAGTATTCTGCATTTTAATTTGCAATTTCAATTTTAAACTGGTGCTAGTAAAGCTACTCACATGAGTGTTTCCAACAAGTCTGATGAGGAATCAAGCCTCACACCTGACCAGAACAAGCAGTGAGATAAGCAAGCCTTGTATTTAGAAACAAGATTTTAGGACAAGTCAAGAAATTATGGTAAATTTGGTCAGGTCTTAACACTGAAACATGGATTGTGCAACAGAGACACATCAGAACATGAGCTAGAAAAAAACGAGAGTACAAAAAAGAAAGTAGTATCTTACCATGCAATAAAACATTAGACAACATGTAGTTCTAGAAGAATAACCATCCTAAAGTAATTCTGACCATGTGACTATCTTTCTAACCAACCAGGAAAGCCTGTAGGATTAAATTCAGTAGAATTCATATTACATAATTAAAGATTCATTTGGGCCAGCTTTTTAGAAATAGCCATCTTAAGAGTAACATTTCTTCTCTAGAAAGTCAAGGAATTATAGATATCTAAAGGCTGCATTTTAATTTGAAATGCATTTGCAATGTTTTGATTGTTCATCTGTATTTTTTAACTTAATGACAGAATATTTGCTTTGCATCATGCCCCAGATTTTACATTTACACAGCCCTTGAGGATACTTTGCCATATAGGAGAATGCAAGAGAAGAAGAGGTACAAATGCACAAAAACCCACCAGCAGGAGAAGGCTGACAACAGTTTAGTTGACCAGATTAAAAAGAACATGAGATCATTTGATAATAGGCACCAGCAATTAAATGGAAGGACTGAGTACAGTGCAAGCAGTAAGCAAAGGCACAGTGTCATGTGTGCAAACACAAGGCAGTATGCCTGATGTAGAATAATCTGAATAATCTGAAGGATCCCCAGAGCCAGCAGGGCTTTGGTGTGATTTCACCAGATCAGACTCAGAATATTTCAGTGTCTCCATGCATTTCTGCAAGATGCGTGGACTGCAGCAAGGAGATGATGGATTCTGTGGAATTCCTTTCCATTAATCCCAGAGAAGCTGAATATTGAGTTCCCTACAAGTTGCTGTCTTTTCCAGGTTGCTGCTGCTGTTTCTAACCTTGCAATAAATACTGTGTCAACGAGTTAAGTAGAGAATGTAACCTGAGGGAGAGAAGAGATTTTCAGCCTCCTCTAGGGAAGCCAGATAGATGGCTGTCTGCACAAGAAGGTCACAGAGTGATTGTAGTGCAGCAGGGAAGGTTTCAAAGAAGCAATAAAGCATCTTTTAAAGCTGGGTACTGGAATGGAAGTGTCCAGGCTTGAGGTGGGCATGGGTTACATTCAGGACTCAGAAAATTTCAGTGAAGGAAAATAGGGATTATTGGCACATCTGATGGTTCAAGGCTATTATAGGTAACTGGTAAGTAAGGGCCAGGTGGAAGAGTGAGAATTATTCTGGAGGAGATTACTGGCTGAGGGACTAAAGGGGCAGCTAGAGAGCTGGGTCTGATAGAATCTTAACTTCCTGAAGTGCTAGGACAGTTTATAATTCTTTACAACGAGATCATAGCAGAGTGCAGTGTATCAACATCCTCTCTCTTCAAGATTATTATCACTCAAGTTTTTCATAGTGCCCTTATCCTCACACTTCCCCCTTTCAACCACACTCATCCACATAAGAAGCAAAAGTAGCAAGGTGTGAAAGGGCAGGAATGGGTGCATAAGAACAGCCTGCTAACTGAGGACCTACTGGTGGGTTTTGGGAGCCAGCCATTTGAGGTGCACTGTGCACACAGGGCTGCATCTTTCATTTTTGGACCAGATCAGTTCAATACAACTTTTGCCAGTCTCATTCATCTGGGCCTTCCTAAGATTGCATTTGAAAAACTCACTATAGCATAATGTTAAATACTGAAGTGGATTGTCACCAGTGAAGTTGTTCCAACAGATGTTTTGAGATCTCTCTCTCTTGGAAGAGAACAATACACTCCTTATACCATAATAAAGAGTGAAAAATGACAGCATTATGCAGTCACACTACCAAAAAAAAGTGCTGAATTTTAGCTCTAGTATCTAGACTTAATTAGATACTCCTTGGCATGTAATTTGACAGGAAAATATTTTGGTTACTATAGGGGGAAATGCAAAAAAGGGTGTTCTAAGGAATTTGGAATACAGTTCATCAAGAATATTTTTCTTTCTGACAAATATGTGTTGTGTTAAAGGTTCCTGAATTTGGCAAAAAACAAACCTTTGTGCATTCCAGCTTATCCTGAGATATCAGGAGAGCTGTAACTAGTGGAGTGACCCAGGGATTAGTGCTGGGTCTGTCCCATTCAACATCCTTATCAATGGCATTGATGACAGGACAGTCAGCTGGGCTCCAATCCTGCATGACATGAAATTCAGCACAATAAGTCTGGTCACATTCATTATATTGAAGCACCACAATTACAGATGCACAAATAGCATGAGGCACCTGCAGTCTAGTGGTGTTCAGGGGTCTAGCACAGCCACACCTCAGAAGTTTGGATGCATCCAGTGATGTCAGAGCTAGATGACCCAATAGTGCTGTTCATCAGTCACAGAAATGCAGATTCTTTTAGCTTGCTGGTCATAAATACACTGTCTGCAAAGCACCTGCAAGTATCAAGAATATAAATAATACAGCCTGGCTACAAATGCATTAAATTAGACAAAATAACTACCTAGAGGCTTCTAATTTTTCCCAGGGAAGCACTCAATATAACCAAGTGTTGGAATCTCACCCAACAGGTGTCCCTACTGGGGGGAGGAAGCGAGGCTCAGCCCATCAAATGATCCCAGAAGTCAGCAAGATTGCAATGGCATCTTCCCAGCTTGTTTGCAGTGGTACCTTTCCTAACATCCCCCCTTTCTTAAGTCATTTTTATACTATTTTTTATTTTCAGGTAGAGCTTGAGTGACTCTAGTCACTCATATGTTTATTATGATTGGTGTAAAATCTCCTCACTTTGCTTTTAAAGTTGTAGACTGGAAGAAATTCAGAGCACACAATCACTGAGGGATGGCCACAAATTGGAGGTGGGTAGCCTTTGAGATGGAGGTGTGCTTTGGTTTTATAATGAGATTCTAATGAGCAAAGTTCACCAGAAGGCATGATTCCTACAGAAACCTGAGAAACTCCTTGCTCAGGGTAATAACTTGAACCTCAATCAATCAGCTCCAGTAATTATTCTACAACATGAAAAGGAAAAAAGTAGTACTAGTTTTACTGACACACAATTAGACTGAGAAACCAGAATATTACATCACAATTAATCCACCTAGGATGAAGCAAGAATGACAGTGGCAAACCTTGAGAGGAGAAAGTTGTAATCTTGTCAAAGGAAAACAAAGGCCACAATTTGAACATGGAAATCCTTGGTAACAGTGACAAACAGGGAAGATATTTCAACAAATTCATCACATTCTAAGAGTTACACTAACAGATCACTTTGGGATTCTTTGATTTCCCACATGGCAAAGCAGTAAATGTTAGCTTACAGCCAGAAGTATGAGCTACTTTTAAATAGGATGAGAAAGGTGTGTAGACCAAGGTAATAAGAGAACAAGCTGTTACACTTGGACTTTACTCAAGCTTCCATCCCCTTCAGTCTGCATTCCTACCCTTGTACTGCTGAAAAACACCTTGTATGGGACCACTCTATACAATTAAATGCAGATCTGAATTTTCAAATCTGCATTTTCAGAGCCCTACAACTTGACTTACTCCCTGAATATTCACTGCATTGTGCTAGCTGCAAATTAGCTCGGTATGAAAAGAGAATTTTGCTCATTCAAAATCATTCACAGAACACCTCTGATGTACTACTTTTTGTCTCATCTTCCATCCTCATCTTTTGATATTCTTCTTCCCATCAGGAGCCACTGTGTAAAGGCAAAGAGCTCTGCTTTGGTAGGATTTTTCATAAGCATTAATTCCCCTATAATTCTATTATTACTGTGGTAGTCAGGGTCAGTGTGGAAATTATTTAATCTGTGCTCCAGCCTCTTCTGAGGAGTCTGTTCCTTTCCAATCTACTAAAACACACAAGACAATATTAATCCTCTTGTTAGTCCTGTTAAAGGAAAAGCCTGAGAACAAAGGAGTAAGGAAATAAGCAATGGGTGTGCTCTCCTGAGTGTGGACATTGCCTTAACCTGCAGTGTGGTGGCACAGGGGCTGCAAGTCTGTCACAGGATGGGTCCTCTCCTTCCCACCTGCCAGAAGCAACCTGCTGGGAGATGGCCTCTCCCTAAGGAAGCACCATCTGTGCATGAAGATGTGTGCCAGGAACTGGAGTGCTCCTCTGTCCTCTTAAATAGTCCTTTCTCCATCTCCCCATCCTGTTCTGGAAAATCATAGTGCTTTTCTCTGATCATACCTTGCTTGCACCTTTCTCTGTGCTCAAAGCTGTCTTGCTAGTAGCAGCTTAGCTACGTGTGTCATTCCTTTCTGCAGGCAAAATAACCTCTCTTCCTCATCAAACACTTTTCCTGTCTCTGCTGGGCAAGGTTTCTGTTGCTGGATTAGTAAATTCCAGCTATTTTCCAGCTAAATTTTAATCTGTGCTTCTAAGAATGTAAATGCTTATTACACAGAATTTGGTAACCCCCTTAGAAGGTTACAGTGAAGGAAATACCAGCCAGAGTGGTAGTGAGACTAGAGTTGAGAGATGAGTAGTAAATATGCAATTTCCTCACTGTCATTTTCCTACATCTGGCAAATTTGCAGCATCTCTTTCACCCTTGTGTAACCACATGAAGAGTATTAGTGAATCAGTGCTCTTAATTGATATTTAAAAGTGTGCACAGTCTCTTAGTTGTCATACTGAGCATTTTGTATTTTTGTGTTTATTTCTGCACTATGACTTTGTACTTTGGTGATTTCACCAGAGCACTCAAAAGGGGGAATAGTCACAGACACTTTTCTTATACAAGAAAACTTCAGCCACAGATCAGCTGATGAGAAATTCTAGTCTTCCATCTTTCATTATCCATTGCTCTTGAACTCCATAAACAACCCAGAAAGAGAATTCTCAGAGAATTAATGATATTGGTGGAGAAATGATCTCTTTTATAGGAACTCCTTAACATAAAAAATTAAGTGAACAGTATGGACAGTCAATGCATATTCAGAGACATACTTGGCCTAAATTCCTTCAAAGTCTCCAGTGTTACATTCCCTGTCTTCTAGGTCTTTTCTAGTGTTGATACAATAAACAATTGTATTTTAGGTGTTATCAGGCAACTGTGGCAGTTGAAAGCAGACTTTGCAGGTTCAAGTTACAACATAAGCTACCAAAAGGACAGATCATTTGAAATAAGTCAGAAAAAAAGCAGAATATTCTAGTTATTAACAAATTAATAGCACGAAGAGCATTGAAATTGCTCAGTGGTCTAGTAGTGTCTGTGGAGCAGCTCTGTGAATTGACTCGATGTGCAGTCACAGATCCCCCAGACCCCCCTGAACCTAACAGCATCTGCTGTGCTCAGAATCTCACTGAGTGCTTCACCTCCCCCTGCAAGGAGAGTGGACTTCAACAGCAGGAAATTACAATTCAAAATACAGACTGAGCTTACTCAAAGGCTAGCCTTGCTGAAACAAAACTGCAATCTATTAGCAGAGCAGCTTCTTCCTTGGATAGTCATTTCAAAGGGTCCTGATGTCCTATGAAGTGCTTCAGAACCAGAAAGCAAGAGCAGGGATTTACTACTCCTGACAAAAAAGCCAATGGCCCGAACAGGGAAGAGTCAGAGCAGTTTGCTTTCCAGTCATAACTGTGATGCTGACTTCAAATGGTTTGGAGCAGATCCTTCAAATTCTCTGCATTTGATTTTCAGTGTTCCTAAAGAGAGATGATTTATTAAATATGTTCTGTTTCTCTCTCTTTTAAGCCCTACTTTATTTATAGGTTGAGAATACTTCAGATTATTAAACATAAAAAGATCAGAGGAAGTCTGTCTGTCCTTCACCCACTGTAAATTGAGAGTAAAGCATTTAGCAGTGGGGTTGTTATGTGGATTGCTTCAGTTGCAAAGGGAAGTGTACTCAGTTCATTACAAAAGCTCTCTGCTGATCTTTGAAATGAAAGACATTAATATATTTGGAATTAAATGAAACCTTGCACTTTTACAGATTTTAGAATGCTGCAGAACAGACTCTAGAACTCAGAGTGAACAGATACTTCAGCATAAACCAAATGAAGAAATAGAAAATATTATTTCACAGCTCAGAGCACTGTATCCAATAACTGTTTCCAAAAAACTTCTGCTTAGATGAAAAGAGAAATCCAAGAGGATTAGACAAGAGAAAGATATCAATAAACAAAGGCACAAATAGATAGTGACAGGTACGAGCTTTTACAGTGGTAATCAGACTGAAAGAAGCCACTGAATTAACACACAGTGTAAGGAGATCTTATTCTGCTACACTCCCTGAAATCCAAAAGCCATTAAACATTTTATTGCATAACTCTACCCTCAGCCATAGCCTTATCCAAAATTTGGTGTACACCAAGTTGCAGTAAATACTTCAGGGACACAAGACAACCAACATTTAAAACTTAAACTCACCAGCAATGACTTGGGACCTTGTTTTAGGAGGTCATGAACAAATCCAAATCACCACATTGCCACACTAGAATAATTCTTAATCAAACTGTTTCATAGTATGGCCAGACCACTGCAGCAGCAATTGTGTGTGGTTGATGACCTGAATTTCCCTGGCATATTATGACTAAATCCTTGACAGGAAATGAAAGACAGTTCATACAGCAGAGTTTGAATTTGAGATCCTAGAAATCTATTTTCTGTTTAACTGCAAATAAGCAAAGCTGAATATATCACAATATTCAGGTAGGTAAAAGTGGAAAATACTTACTGTCATAATTCTGATTCAAATGTTATAGCAGTCACATTCCATAAATGAAAATATATGAGTGTGAAACTTGGCTAAAATGTTCTTAATGGAGCTGAGTTACACTTGCCTGGGGAACAAGGATATCCTTCACTTACTGCTTGGCTAAACCATCATTTAAATTTAAAAACTAAACCCAGTAAGACTTTGCCATTTAAAACTCCTATGGAAAAATGCCTGATTTTTGGATGTCTGTGCCTTTCACAGCATCCAGAACCCCAGAGCTCAATGCCCATATTGAAATCCCTGTACAGTGAACTAAGAAAGGTAGGAAGGGCCATCTGAAGTGGCTGTTGGCTATTCAGATAGCATCCTGTGAGGCTATTTGAAGCAGCTTGTGCAAGGAGTAGAAAGCCACTTGGGGCAAGCCAGAAAGAAACAAACACACAGACGTGTGCAAAACACTGGTACACTTTGCACTTAAGATGGTAGGCCAGGGATGTGGCCTCTTTTTCCTTGGTACACTCCATCTACAGTGTTTTCCTGGAAGAGATGTCCCACGTGCTTTTTTACAAAAGGATGCAACAAAGATCATTCTTTTCATTTTATACACATCTAGAGCAGGAATTGCTACAGGTCTTCATACAACAGCTCAGTCATTAGGAAGCTTATCCATACTCTGGAGTGTTAAGTTCTGTTTTCAGTCTAAAGGGATTCAAACTAGCATGCCATTTCCTCAAAGAGTTACAGAAAGAACTGGAAGCTGTAATAATGGTGTTTGGAATGTGCAAAGTGTGGCTGAAAATCTTACAGGGCAAAGCTTACAAAATCTTATAGCAGAAATACCACTGTGTAAACCTGATCTCAACATAGCCAGTTTCAATATCACAACAGGATCAGCAAAGACCAAAGGAGGTACTACCATTGTGCTCTACTTCAAAGATGAGAGCTATGTAAAAATGAGACAAGTGTCTTAAAATGCAGCCAGAAGAGAGAGCAAAGAGAACTGAACCCTTCCCAGCAGCATGGAAATTCCTGAAGGATATCATACAGCAGCAGTCCATATTACTTACTAAACAGGATTTGAAAAAGGAGAAATTAATGCCAACATGGCTATTCAAAGTAAAAGATGGTATTAGAAACTAGAACATATTTTTCCAAGTGTTGTACACAAAGAAATATACAGCATACCCCACATACTCATCAAGAAAGTGCAAGTTAGTAAATCAGTCAGTAGACAATCACTGTTCACAGGAAGGTTTCATGCAAAGGTGGGGATGTTTGCAAGGACTAAAAAAATACAATTGAATTCTGCTCTCTGTAAATTCAGTGTGTAGGATGCAGAGACAGGAGCAGAACAATCAGGATTGTTGGATAGTCAGCTTGAGGAGATGCTTTTTTTCAACTTCATCTATAGGACTCAACACCATCACTGCATTTTTTTTCCTGTCTGAAGGGGTTGAGATCTAGAACAGTAACAACCAAAAGGTGAAAAGCCATCTTCAGCTGTGGCCTTCCTTCTGCCATACCATCCTCCAGACCACAGACACTAGGTATTTAAACTCCTACTCAAGACCCCATATTCATCTCCCCTCAAGTACAATAATTCTTATAAAAAAATAGGCTTTGCTCCCTGTTGTCATCCCTTTCAACTATGAGACTAAATACCCCATTGAAAACCTTCAGTGTGAACATTCATTCTGCCTCCCTCTAAACAGTTTCACTGCTGGCACCTGCTCCTTCACACAAATCAGGGCTGATTGTATCAACCCAGGTTAAAGGATGCAAAGCCCACGTGATGAAAACATTACTGGAGCACAGTATTAAACAACAGGCCATGGAATTCTGAAATAATGGACAGAGAAGTAAAGAACAGGGAGATGCTATTTTAGAACTGGGAAAGTTTCAGAGAAAGGCAGTGAGAATTCTCAAAAGTATGCTCAACTCCCATATGAGCAGACAATTCCATACGAAACATGGGTTCAACCTAGGCAAGAGGTAGCTTACACAGTTGTAATAGAGGTCTACAAAATCAGGAGTGTTGGAGAGAAGGTGGAGAGGGATCAACAATGCATTGTCTCTTACAGAAAAAGAATTACAGGCCATGCTACAAAGCTAGCAAGAATCAAATTCAGAATAAACAGAAGTAAATGGCTGTTCTCTGAATGAGCATCAGACCAGTGGAACAGTGTGCAACTATTTACTCTAAGACCAAGAAATGCACATAGATTCAACGAGAGATGGAACAAGAACTTGAAAGAAAGGTCAGCTGAAAAGTTAGTAAACAGAAGAGTCACATCAGACTCCTAAATTACCCTGACCTAACATAGCTGAAGGATGGGAAAGCTTTCAGAGAAATAGCACATGTGCTTGTCCAGTTATTTTTCCTCTCTTATGGTCACTAGGTAGGTGCACTTGGTTTGAATACATACAGCCTTTTATTATATTAGTCTGGAGTTTTGCCAAAAAAGTACAGCAATCTGACCTTCTCAAAGTATCCACAGGTTTATACAGAGACAGAATCATTGCTGGTGTGGAGAGACAAGGGCTGAAAACAGTTGCCAAGTGGAAGGGCTAAATGCACTGTATTCCCAGCTAATACAGTCTACTGTGAAATAGATGTTTGAGGACACCCTACACAAGGTCTCTGCCACTGATTATAGCAGAGATTACAGGTAGCCTGAAAGCAATGCAGCTAGAGGGGAGTTTAGCAACAAGCTTTCTACTCCAGCTCTCAAAGAAAGTGCAACCTGATGAATAACTGGAGTTCCTGATTTATTTCTACTTGAAAGTCTTGTTTGAAAGTCTGTTTGAACCTTAAAGAAACTACAGTCTGTCATTCAAGCCCATGAAAAGAAGAGTGGAAGACAAATAAAGCAATTAACACTTTAGTAAACTCAAAGCTACTGTCTTACAAAATATTTTTGTATATTACAGTCATCAATATATAAATTTAAAGCAAGGCCAGTGATATCTGAATATAGATACCAACAGACATGAAGAACCATCAGAAACAGAGTCAGTTTCACAACCCATGTATGTTCTGATGTATCATGTCTCAGTGGACCACAGACTGCACGTGAGACACACCACAGACTCCTCAGATGTACAATTTAAACAGTTCAGGCTTATTAAACCCAATGAAGGGAACAAAATGAAGGGGAGAAAGTAAAACAAGCAAACAAACGTGGGCTATAAACACTGGATTACATCATTATATATACTTGATCTCCTCTGAGGCATCTTGTAACTAGTGACAGCTACTTGAGGAGAATTCAGTTCTTTCAGTGGGAAATCATTCAACCATGTGTGCTTGTTTCACAAAGGTACCCAAATACACTGCTAGCTACAGCTGTTTTCAGAGAAGTTGTACAGATTTCCCCAGCACCTAGTCACTTCAATTTAGGTCATTTTGTTCTGCTGTACGGTACATCCTCTCAGACTGAATCTTTCTTTCTAAACTGCTGTGCTTGGTAGGACTCTATGGATTTAACCAGAGCAACATCTTGCATACAATAGGTTTTATAAAGCATTTCCTGACAGTAAAATGTCTCAGACAACTAAAAACCACTGCAATCAGAAATGTTCTGCAGGTCCTTGTGAAAGACATACAATGGTGTTTCTGGATGAACACCACTAAAACCATCACAGATTAATTACTGGTGAATAAACATATTAAACTGAGCTCTGCTATTATTTTGATTACCCCTACTAGGCACATTTTTCAAAAGATATTTGAAGTTCTATCAGCATTTTACTAACAGAGTTAAGTCAATTGTTACCACGAAGTAATCATTGCCTTTCTTTGCAGCTTCTGTTAGCAGCAGATGAAGCACACAGATTTGGGCATCTCAACATTCAGATTTCTATGCTTGACTCCATTAACTCCATTCTAAAACATGGGGAGCAGCCTACTGTACCCCTAAGTTCCAAGCAGTTAGATTGTGTCTGTGCTCCAAGGAGAGATGAGCCAGGCCCTGTAGACAGAAACCTGTAAGGACAGAATTCTGAGCAGAGCCTGTGGGGACATGTGGCCACTGAAAGGAATATGAATTCTCTAGCTATGTGGCCTTCCAAGCTGTGCAGAAATGACAGCATTACTGAAGGTACCTGGGTATAGAAGCTACCACTGAGTTTTAATTACATATTCACCTTATGGCCTGAAGGAAGACTCTTTTACTAGGTTTCATTCTAGAAGAAAAAAAAGTGGCCATCTTTTACTGACATCCCTGTATTTCTGACAACAGAAAACTTATTCCTCACTGAATTTAACTGGTTTTCCACTGAACTTCAAAGTGCAACTATGTTTCTCCATTATTTAGTACTTGTCTGTTAACATATTAAGGACATCTCCTAATTTCAAAATGCCATGAAGCAGTCCAGATAATAAAATCCAAGGTAATATTACTAGAACTATTAAAAATTAACTCAAACCTTAGAAGCATTGTCAGGAACAGGATACAACTGATGAGAATTCTCCTGACTGAAGGTAAATTGCTCAAGTTTACTAGTTACTCTATAAATTTCACAGAATAACTATCCACAGATCAAGTTTTAAGAACAAAGTTATGACATGGATAAGAAATAATGAATGCTTATCAAATGTAAAACAAAACTGTATTTTAGCTTGTATATATGCATGCATTTAACCTCCCATGAGCTCAATAACCTCTTCAAAATATTTCAGCAATGGTAGACCTCAGTATGAAACCTTTAATTACTGATATGCAAAATAACTTTATAATACCCTTTCTAAGGCAAATTTCTTGTATAACTGATGTAGAGGTAAACTTGGAAATAACATATAATAAATATATAATAATATAAATGTTATCTGTTTCAACATGAGCAGCACATCCCCACTCTGGGTAAATTTACATACTCCCCATATGGAGGGTGGCAGACAACATTTTAATGATGAATAATCAAGTTAACTTAAATCTAAAGGTCATTTCTTACATTTATTCATTACGAAGGAAAAATATCACATTAAGCAAAATGAGAAACAGTGAAAAGGTTACATTTTTGGAACTGTGGTAAAAATACCTCAAGTCTTATAAACCTTTTCACATTTCAGGTACCAGAAATGGTTCTATATACATATGTATGTCATGTTCCCATGAAGTGCCCTCCTAACTCTCTTCTTCAGTTGTGTCTGAAGAAGTTTAAACTTTGACAATATTTGCACAGAGAAAACAAATCCTACTGGACTCTGGATCAGATGTTATTAAAAATTACTTCCTCCAGGGGACTTATAACATTTAAATTTTAATTCTGAACAGTGCCTTTCTGGGGTACAGCAAGTAAAACTAAAACAACTCTTCACCAAACTAAACCAGAAGAGGCCTCCTGAATTTCTGAGGTGGTGAAGCTTCCTCCCTGGGGTTTTCTGAAGTGCGTAACTTGCCGTTTGCAAAGCTCTCCGGGGCACTGCACTATAGCACAGGAGAGATGCGGCAGTCGAAACAACTGCCCACATCAACAGGCTTGTAAACCCCACTGGGGTGCCTGTTAGGGTGCTTCAGGGGCTGGCAGCTCCAGGGGTGCTGATGTCCTCAGGAGAGAGCCAGCTGGGCAGGGCCTGCCATCCAAGGACAATTTCCCCCCAGCCACTCTTCAAAAGGGGGCTTATTACAACCACCAATGCCCAGCCAAACTCCAGACCAAACACGAGCTCCGATGCCTGTTGGGGATTCACGACTACACAACCAGTTCCTAACCCTTAAGGAAAGACGAACCAAAAGGGCGCACAGTCGCTCATCGAGGCGAAACCTCCCGCACCAGAGTGCCCAAGATACCACTCACCAAAGGCGGGACGAGGCTCACTCGATCCATGGAAGTATCCTTGGATGGCGTGTCCAAGAGGAGGGTCCCACTGCCAGGCCTGCTGCTCT
>VWZY01004139.1:137912-157644 GCA_013399075.1 Chloroceryle aenea
CAGCCCCCGAGCCTTTTAACTGAGGGCTCCAGACCCTGAGGCGCCAGTTAAGCACCTGGAGCTTAATGCAGATTAATTAACGAGGCTCCAAATTGCTCCGGCACGCCCTCTTTGCTTTGTGTTTTGTCTGCTGGGGGCGGTTGCACCTGCCCCACCTGGGCCAAGGGGTTGGCCCAGAACACTCACAACACTCAGGAGTCTCTCCCCACTTCACCAGTTGTGCTCCATGGTCCTGGGCCCCAGGAACCAAACACTCAGGTGCAGGGATGCCTCTCAAGCCCCTTACGGTTATTACTGTGTAAGCTTCCCGGTTTTTATAAGAGAACACCTACTTAAAAACCATCTACATTTCAATATACTCTGTATTTTTCATAGGCACACCAGCAAAGAAGCAGCTGTTTCAGTTGAGTGCTAATGAACCTCAGCACCACCAGCCTTTCTGAGTCAAGAAAAGAGTTGTTGGAGTAAAACTGCTGAGAAATGAAACCTCTCTCTGTGTTTCTCTGAGGTATTAATAAAGTATCAGCCTGGTCCCCTAGAGCACTTTCTCTTGGACTGACTGCTCCCTCTCGTCTGGTCAGACCCTCCCCTCACTGTTTTATTGTGCAACCCTGGAGCTCAGCATCATTTTCTTCCCTGACAATGTCTATCTTCCCTGAGAATACTTGCGGTTATAATTCAGGGAGAAATACAGCCAAGTATACATAAAAATAAAGATTAAAAAAAAATCACAAATAACATCTAAACCATCGGCACATTAATATTCCTGCCAGAATCACTAGACAGGTTTCTGTGTGCTGAAGAGTACACCGTGGTGCAATAGCCATTGTTCCTGCTCTGGCTTGGAATGAACTTGGGATCAGAGATCTGCCCAAGTAAACAAAACAGTGCCAGAGCCTGGGCACGGTTCTACAATTATCTTCAATGTTAACACAGCCTCTGCAGCACTTGTGCCAGCTAGCACTCTCCCAAGAGTTCCTGGCATCCAGGGCTTTTCCAGCAGGCAGTTTAGCTTTAGCCACCCATCTGGAGAACACAGCCATAGAGTTCAGGGCTGGATTCCCATCATGTTCAGTGCCAGAAGTCAGGCAGGGGAGACACCATTTGATGCTCTGATGTATGAAAGAATCTGATCTATATGACTGCCATTCAAGCTGCTCTTACTGGACAGTTATCTTAAGCTCACAACTATGAGCAGCTGAAACATGCTGCAATATTCTTTCATCAGGTAGGTATTTAGCAACATAAGGCTTCACACCTGCCAAGGTCCAAAGCATGGAATTCACCCAGTGCTCCATGTTTCACATTCTCCTGCAATGGTGCCCCTGTCTCACACAGTGCCATAGCAGGGCTGGAGCTGGACTCCATATACCAGACATGATCTGGCATGTGAGGCAGAAGAGAAGCTTGCTGCATTGCACCTAAGGTGTTCTCTAACCCTTTTACACAGTGTGGAGTCGGCCACAAAACAGACTGCATCCATGAGCCATGCTCCTCCAAAACATCTCAGGATGTCTGCTTGTCACATACCTCAGTACATTTGAACTCCTGCTTTTTTTTTTTTTTTCTTTAGATTATTTTTTTTAAATCCATTCTGTCATGGTTTTTGTCTGTTTTCTACTATCTCTCCATTTGTCCCTTTGTAGTTCATACTTGTTCATCCATTAATAGATGCACCCTCACTTCTCTTTCTTTTATCATTCTTTTGCTATTTTATTCTCACACCTGGGACATCACTCTCAGAACATTCCTCAGTTCTTCAGACACTCCACTTCTGTTTATTCTTGTAAGACACCTACTGAATAATTGTCTCACTCTTTCCAAATAAGTACACAATGCTGTTCCTACCAGAAATCTAAGCAGACTTCAGACTCCTCAGATGTTTCTTATTGAACTGCTGCAAACACCCCTTCCCAACTTGTCACTGTATTTTGTACCAGAAAACACTTTTCTGTTTGTTCCTTAAAGGTCCAGATTCCACTATGCAATGTTAAAAAATATCACTACCTCTCTACCACAAAGACATTGCTCTGAGCAGCTAAGGGCTCACTTTCCTCCCTGTGAGGTCAGCTGAACATTTTTCATGGAATTTAGTGGTAAAAAGATTGATCTCAGTAAAATCTAGAATAATATGAAAGTGTAATACAGCAAAACAAGCCTTCTTCTTTACTGCTGTCATCTTCTTCATTGTCTCCACTGATCTGTTAGCATATCTTTCTCAGTTTTCTTTCTTTCAGCATTCCTGACGAGTGAACGCATCATCTGACAAATCAGAGCACAGGAAAGCAGCACACTTGGTAGACACAACTGTTTCAAAGGAGAAGAAAAAGATGAGACACATACTCAAGTACTCTTCAGACAGTGTTGTTTCTTCCAGCTTATTTGCTTTGACAGTAGCTATACAAATAATGTCCTCGAAGCCTGAGCAAACAAACCTCTTTCAGCAGCACAACAGATAATGTTAGAAAGTCTAAGGAACATCTGAGATGATCTAGCTTGATGTTCATTTTGCTATATTATTTTCTAAAGTATGGTTGGCAAAGCAAATTAATATATAGATCAAAAAATATGTCGCAGAATATGCTAATCAACTTGTTCACATCATTGGCTTTAGCAATTTTTCACATGTGGATGACCTTGGAAAGTTCCAGTTTGAAGAATTTTAAACTCTAGTTGGGTCCCCTCCTCTCTCCATCAAAACTTACATACCAGTAGCTAGAAAGTAAGTCACATACTCCTTGGGTATTTTCTATAGCAGTGATGAGGAAAGGCAAACAACCATCTCTTTAAAAATCAGGACAGACAAGAGAACAAGGCAAAAATAATTTTTGGCTACATGTTGAAGCATAGAAGACTGACAATTTTCCTGAAGGGGATTGAATTTCTCATGGTATAGGGAGGAGATTTATGAGGATATATGACAGTTTCTCTTGATAACAAATGTTACCTTGATAGAACTCTGCGTTCTGAAATCAAACAAGTACTAGATCTCTACTAAAAATAAATAAAATCTAGGAAAACTACATTTTTGGGACATAACATACAAAAGTGTAAATTGAATGGTCTGTTGTTGTCCATCCTGAAAACTCTACCTTAGGCTACTAACTACAATGCCCTCTGGTCTCCAAAGAATGCTTGATAAAAAGATTATTGTCACTACAACTGTACTACAGCTGCATGTGCTCAAGGAAAGAGCCAACTATTGACTTGAAATAAACAAGAAATAGAAATAAAATACCCACTGTGGGTACTCGTATAGCAAGTGAAAGTCCTGGAAGTGAAAAAAAACAAAGTGGTTATTTTAAAATATTATTGCATGGTGATATCTCAATCGTTTAATCAATAACTGTATCTTGAAGTGGAATTGAAATGGGATCTTCCCAGGCTGATGATTTTATGAAGTGACCACAAGCTACAGTCAAGAGTAAAATTGGAACACTATTAACTCATGAATTACAGGGAGCTACTTAAAAGAAATGTAGAAAAAGTTGGATTCCAGTCTAACACTAAAAAACATAATTTTTTTTTTCCAGAAGATCTCTAATTTCATAGAAGAGAAACTTTCACAGCCTATGAATAGCTTTTCTATTTCTTTTCATAATCTTCCAGCTATTCCATCTCAAGGTCATGGAAAATTAAATTTAGACTCTGACAATCCCATCATTTTATAAAACTAGTCAGCTATGACATCACCCCCCCCAAATGCTAAGATACTCAGTGGCTGTTGTGTGGTATCTCATACCTGCAGTAGATTAAGTGCAACAAGAAAGGATCTGTCTTTCAGTGTGTGCTTAGATTATAAACAAACAAACAGGTTGTGATTTTTACAAATTCCACTTCCTTTCTGATTCATTTACATTTACTTAGAGATGTCCCAAACTTCCCAACGTGATTTTTATTATCAGAAGGTAATAAAATGATGATTATCAGCTAAAGAAATTGGTCTTGACCATTGCAGTTTTGCAAATTAAGGTCAAGTCCTGCTTCACATGTTCAAAATATTTATTAACCCCAAACAAGTAAAAATGACAAATGTAAAATGTACCTGAAACAAACATAAAATTGTCAAGACATATTGAATCATGCAGTTATTGTAATATTAAGACAAGATAAAATGGGGAAAATGTGTTTGGTACTGTCATCTGACTTAGAGGAGACCTACTGAAATTATCTGTTTAAATATCTGGGGATAAATTGTCTATGTGTTACAGAACTAAAATGTAGGTGTCTAATACACATAATATGAATTAAAGTTTTAGCACACTGACCTAAAAAAGTATTCTGAAGAATCAAATCTATCTGGTGGATGACTTAATGGATGCCTTGATAATTAGGAGCTGGTTTGAATCTCGGGATAACTCCATCTAGATGTATTTGTAACTGCACCTCTAATGTTCAGAAAATAGTTACTTTATTTATGCTCAGCACCATATGTAAATAATGGAAAGAATTTAGAAGAGACACTTGTAATTGTTGACAGCTCCATAAAAGTACCTGTTCCATATGAGGTAGTGATTGGTGGCTTATGCAATATAAAGCTCATCTCCACACAGGCAAAGGAGCAGGTGGGGGAACCCAGAAAACACCCTGCACCACCTCCTTCCAGACCCATTACAGGAGACATCAGCTCATCAAAGACCCATTTCCATGAGCTTATAAATCCAGGGGGGCACAAGGGTAGCGGGAACTTCAATATTCCAGTTAGAGAAACCTGCTCTGTCTCCCTCCAGATCTGTCCCAGGAGAGACCCAGTCTCATGGGCTGTCATGAGGTGTCACCATGGAAGGTGTTTTCCCACACTATAGGATAGCAGTGAAGAGTGTTTTGAGATTGAACCAAAGGCAGTGAAACAGAGGGATAGAAGTGATTTGGGTACAAACAAGCAAAGGAATATAGGGGGTTAAAGGACTAAAACAGGCTGTTCACATGTAAACAGGTCTTCACCAGTGCACCTAGCTGACCTTGTCCTTCTCTTGATCATCAGTCTGTCCTGTCTTCTCACTGAGCTCCATTTGTTTCCCAGAGTGAATGGGCTCTTTCTGATGGTGCTTTTGTGTATGGAGGTCTGAGTGCCAGCAGCTGGAGTCAGAACACACATCATTAGGTCAGTAAGATACTAGAGATTCAATCTGATATGAAGACAGAATATTCACAACCAGGAATATTAAGTAGGATAAAATAATAGGAATTCAAGCCTTCATACCTCAGGACTTAAACCAATAACTGATTAAGTATGTTAAGAAGACAATATCCTTCTAAATTCATTTTTCTGTAATTGTCTGTTTATAGTATTTCTTGTACTTGGTAATCTCTGGTGATGAGGGCAAACACTATAACTGAGCATATTCCATGTGACATTCCTAGGATCTATTTTATTTTTCATGTATTTAAATAACCATAGCACTAGACATCTGTCAGAGCTCTCTCACCTATAAAAAAAGCAAGCCACCCAGCTTTGGAAAGTTTAGAATGGTTTTAATTTTATTGCTCATTTTATTAATCTGATGTTTCAAGCACTGGGACACTTTTCTGTCAACTAACTTTTTCCACAACTATATGCTTTACCATTGCAAAAAGCAGATAGTTGTAACAAATTCTGCAACATCTTTATATAATTATCTTTCTCTTCGGCAGAATAAACCCTCTAAATAATGAATATGAGTTCTTTACAATGTCTGATAGACCATATATCAAAGGGAGATCCTTTGTAATGTTGTTTGCCTCTTAAAGATAATACTAAACATAAAAGGCCATATCTTCTCCCCACTGAAAGGATTGGGTTTTTTCTTATCTGGAAGTCTTTGTTCTGAATACTTTATCATGGTAAAATGAACAGGAATTAATATGATATTTCAGTGTTGTTATTACACAGTAGATTACTCATTGTCTTCAAGTTACTAAAAGTCCAGGAATCATATTGTTATTGCTCAAAGCATTTAAAATTAAATCTGCGTGTTTTTTAATGAGCTGTGTTCTCTTTGTTGTACATTTATGACAATGATGTGAAGGTTCACTGGTGCTTGATTCTTGATTTAGTAAGTCTTCAGATGTGGAAGTCACATCTCTCAGTGAAGTTTTCCTCATTTAGTGTTTCAGAGAGTTAAGAAAGCTCTTAGCTTGCTACAGTGTTATGATAAGAATATCTAAAATTGTAATATTAGGTTAAGATATTCTGTACAGTGGGGAAGGCCTAAGAAATTTCAAAGGGGAGAAGTAACATTTCAGCTCCATGCTGTGAATTCTGGTTTGCTGCTTTTTG
Source organism: Chloroceryle aenea (assembly GCA_013399075.1). NCBI lineage: Eukaryota > Metazoa > Chordata > Aves > Coraciiformes > Cerylidae > Chloroceryle > Chloroceryle aenea. The sequence continues at coordinate 144,172 of VWZY01004139.1, forward strand.
ATAGAGATCAACTATTGACCTGTATGGTTTAAGCTTCAGTTATAAATGCACTTAGTGACAAATGCTTTCTAACTACAGTGATGCCTGTACTTCCAAATGCCCATTATGGTTGACAAAACTAAAAGGAACCTGCATTTCTTTCTCAGAATGAGAGGTGTCCCCACTAGGGTCAAGAAAACAGACCAAAATCCCAAGATTTGCCTTGTTTTCTTTGTAGCTTTTTCTTCAGCATACCAGCTCTGTGTGCACAGATTTAGTGTCTGTGAAAGCTGCTGTAATTGTATCTCTGGAGTCTGCAGTTCTTTTACGTAGTCACAAAGAAAACAAAGTGCAAACTGCAAACACATTTTCCCTCTGGCACACTTCAACCTTGACCTGATGATACACAACTCTAGAGGTGATAAAATGCCATTCCCCATTCTCCTCCGAGGTGATGCTGCTTGACTGCAGTTTATAGGAAGCATGTGGAACAGGTCACCTTAGCAAAAGACACGCTCCTAAAAGCTTAGAAAATAGCCAGAAACACTGAGTGGTTCTGGAAAAGGAAATCCTATGACCACACAGGAATTGCAGAGAGCTCAATACAGAAAACAGTCATAACAAGTTCTCTTTACTCAAATACATGATCTAAATACTCTATATTATAATCTTCTATGAAGTGTTTCTATATCTCATAACACATTGGACTTTTCTGCCACTGAAATCTTTAGAAAGATTTCACCCAATGTGTTTACAAAAAGAGGTAGGTATCTTTAAATGGCACTGACATGTCTTGTGTAAACAGGTTCTCTTTCTGCATGTGCATGGGCGTCTGTAGAAAATTTTGTAGCTGTGAGCCTTCTTCCTCTCATTTTTCTTGCTAAAAAATAGCAAGGAGAACTCTTACCTATCTAGAACCATGGAAATTTATTGTGGATTGAGACTGAACTGTCTCAGAATGTTAATGAGATGAGGTTAATGTGAGATCTATGGAAAGAAAACTCAGTAGATTTCTTCTTTTAGTAAGCAGTTATAGACAGAGCACTGGTCAATGAAATTATTGTTCTGGTGTGAATAGGGGACAAAAAGCAATTAAACTATCTTCCTATCCTTCATTATTTCACATCTTATCCTGCCCTCCCTTCATATTGACATCATTTTTATTTCCAAAGCATCACTGTAGGCAGATCCTCTCTGCTGCCCTGACATCAAAGCTCAATCAAAAAGGACCAGCACAATTCACTTACAGAATGCTATGTTATCCCTATGGCAGGGTGGCAAGGCAAATGGTCCAAATGGATCCCTCCACAGCTCCAAAGCTGGGTAAGATGTGATCCAGTGCAAGAAAATACCCCTTGAACATACAGAAGAAATCTGTTTCCCTTCCTTTACAAATAAAAAAGGTATCCTTTCATATTTGTACTGTTCTAAGAAATCACTGTATACAGCAGTATCCCCTTTTGGAGCTACAAATGGAAATAATTTGAATTCAAATCCAACAAAGTAAAAAATCTATTGCAAAAACAGAATGTAGTCAAAAAGAGGCATCTCTCTGAAAAAAATCTTTGCTGATTTTAAATATTTGTTTTCATTCCCAGAGAGTCTCATTCTTTCCAGCATCACCTCTCAAACATCAGAACCCATATTGTGCAGCTAAGTGGTTTATACTTCGGGTTTACCAACTATCAAAATGATATTGTAAGCACTGCAAAAAAAATAACACATCTTTATTTTTCTTCTTCAGTTTTTGATAATCTTCCATGATGTTCTAAAGTTCTCAGAAAGTTGATATTTATATGGAAGAATTACAGCTATTTTAATATTTAAGAATATATAGTAGTCTATCCTTGAATATTTTAGTACACAGTTTTATTGTATTCAGTTAGCATTTTGTTTACATTGCTACAACTATAAGAAAAGAAGGCTGAGCAATGGATTTTAAAGTATGTCAGGCTTCCATCACTGATTTCCTGAGTTTACAATTTGAATTTGATGCCTGTGTAGAGACAGAAAAAGATCAACACTCTTAGCCTCTGAGACTAAGCTGTTTTCATGTGACTTTTCTTCCTTGACAGTTTTCTGTAGAAGGCAAGGTTTAGGTAAATGTCAACATATTCTGCTTATTGTAATATTCTACTTTGTTCCTAAGGTAGAGTGGACATTGTATTTAGGGCATAATGCACTTTGAACACTAGGCTTTCTTCAGAGTTAAGCTCACACTTCAGTTTATACCCTGATAAAACTGGGGATGCAATACAAACTGGATGAACAGTTGGAAGTAATCCATCACGGCTCTAATCTGCAGTAAAACAAATAAATCTACAGCTTTGGGGAAAAGAATCAGTATTGTGTTAGCTTGCACAGTCCATGGGGATATTAAACTGGACAGAACCTCTCAGGTCAGCAGATATTGTTCCCTATCATGTTACAAAAGCCTGTACAGAAATATAGCAAATGTCACCTTAAAATCAGATGGTTCTAAGCCTTATTTCTCTAAGTGGTAATTAAAACATTCTAATAATTCTACCAGGTATTTGTTCTTGATTAATATGTGTCATTTGTTTTCATGCAAACACGGCTCTTATTTCTCCCTCCTCATATTGCCCAGATGTGTGCCCCTTAAAATTGTCATGGGAAAAAAGTGTCCGTGTTTCATTTTTGCCTTTACTAAGATTAAGTAGGCCAACCCCTTTCCCTGTGTTCTAGAAAGAGCGATGTTCTCCACTGCATCAGCCAAACTAGATTCCTTCTATCCTTTCACTAATCTTTCTTCAACTTGGCTGATCAGATTGGAGCAGAGCAGTCTGATAAGGTGTCTTTATCACCTTGCATATTAGTGCTTGCCTATGTACAGTAGAAATACTTGGAAAATATTCCCTGAATATCTAAATTACCTCTACATTTGGCTTTCTTTCTCTTTCTTTCTTTCTTTCTTTCTTTCTTTCTTTCTTTCTTTCTTTCTTTCTTTCTTTCTTTCTTTCTTTCTTTCTTTCCTTTTAGCAACAGTTGTGTAGCTTATCTTGCACATAAAGAGCTACAGGACTGAATCTCAGAGTGTGTGCAAAAAGAGGAGATAGCAGGAAAGTAAGAGCCTTCAGGTTTAGAGTGGCAGAAAGAGATTAGCTGCAAGAAAACACGGCTAGATGAGGAAATGCAGGGCAGCCTGAATATGTCAGCAGCAAAGAGGATGTGATAAGTGTATAAAGTAGAAGAAATGAAAATATGTGAGGGAGTAGGAAAGAGACTGGAAAAATAATAAACTGGAAACAGAACACAAAAATTCCTTTCTGATAAACAAAGACATGAAACAAGGAAAAAAAAAAAAAGAAAAAAGTTTAAAATTAAACAATGTAAAATGACAAAGGAAAATACCATGAAAAGATTCATTAAATAGAGAAGTACATAGGAAAGAATAAAAATCCCCAAACTAAGGAATTTGGTCATTGAACTGCAGGGCTTAAGCAAGATAAATGGGCATGGGTCGGATAAAATACAAAGGAGAAATCTTGAGCCACCCACACAAGTTAGTAACTTTCCTTGCTCTATCAATGTGTGTTAAACAACATTAACAGGGCATCCAAGTGGTTCTGGTGAATTAATGAGAGTTGTTGGCTATTCAGAATGTTTTCCAAATGATTTGTAGCTGCAAATGCAGCCAAGAACTTGTTCAACACTCCTAAATGATAATGAATTCAGCAGCAACTGAAGGCACTTGGCACTCCCTGGACTAGGCTTTATAACGTGCAGTACTGGCCACTTTTAGAGCAGTTTCTTAATCAGTAAAGGAAACTATAGACCCCTAGCAACAGCCACAATATTAACCACTCACTTCTTTTGATGAGATTACAACTCCTGGAAGCCAAAACTGTAACATATGTACTCCACACTGAAATGGTGGGAGAGTGGACCTCCTATCACCCTTCAGTACTTAATGTTTACTTTCTTACACAGGTAGCTGGGCCCTCCTACAGACCAGCAAGGAGACAAGGGAGACTAGAGTATATTTAATCAAACACACTGCCATTGCTGTTTGTTATCTTGTTTCAGGCTTTGCTTTGGCACAGCCACGTGCTCTAATTCAGCAAGAAGTTAAAATGACCTGCAAAGACTGGCATTGAGTTTTCTATAGGGATTTGAAGGTGTCCAGCATTTTAGAAGTATATGTCATTAAAGATCAAATTCATTAGAATTAGGGGGAGAAAGAGGAAGAGATGGAGTTAAAACTGGGTCAGCGTTAACCTCTGTCTCTAACCTCTGTCTCTGGTGTGAAATGCAGACATTTCGATAGAGAAAAACCCTTGGTTGTGGCACATAGCTTTGATATTTTCCAATGTAATTGTGAGATATGGCAACAATTTCTATCCAGGAATATATACACCTCTAGCCTGAAGAATAACAGTTAATGAAACACATTTATTGACCCCCAAAAATTTGTATGTTTATATAAAACAGCTGGCACAACAGCATTACTGAAAACGTACTTAGCTCCCATTTTTAAGCTATTCTCTGTAGAGTCTTAATATTGTATGAAAACATTTGTATAATACAGGTCCCCAACGTAAGATAAAGAGGGGGTAAAAAAATCATCCTTGCTTAATACAGCCAATGCTTCAGTTAAATTTCAATTTTGTTTTGAGATAGGACAGTTCATTACATAGCAGGTCAGAGAAAACCTTTTGATTATTACATTTCATAGAAAGTATCTTCTATGAAAATATTTTATTTCTTTTCAACCTGCTGTAGTTCACATATTGTGAAATATCACTTTCTGTGGGGTACAGGTCACATTCAAAGCTGACTGTAATCAAAAGGAATTTGTGTGTATATAGGTGTACATCAAGGTTTCCACTTCCATCAGAAACTGGTTTAGACTCCAAATTGATGGGTTGCTTAAATTTATTCTTTTTTAAATTACTCTAAGATTTTCAGATCATTTTTTCCATCTCCTGTATATAACAAGGTCAGGCACAGAAGCTGTGTATCCAAGTCAGTACTCTTAAGACAGGCCAGGTTTGGGAGCAAGTGTGCCTTCAGTAAAATGCTTGTAGCAAGATTTGCCCCGTTCTGGTTACCACCATATGGACTGAAGCAACTGACTGATGCTGAGGCAATATTTCACCTTTTAGAAAATTAGCATCTGCTCATTTTCCACTGATAAGTTTAACCTCTGATGTGGGACAGAAAAAAACCAGCCTGGTTTATCAGATGTCAGGTCCCCAAGTGTGCCAAGAGACCATAACTGGCCTGTTACTGCTGGTAAACCAACAGTGATTTGTTTGGTAGAGGCCACTTGCCCTCACCCAGGACTTTACTTTGTCAGTGCCTGCAAGCATACAGTCCCACAAATAGATTATGTAGAAGTGCATATAGAGTGAAGAAGGTTTTCTGTAATCCTCATATCCCTGTTATTATTCTTTTTTTGGTATGTATATATACTTTCCCTTCTATTTTTTTTACACAGGAGCATAATTGCACCATATTTTTTCCTGTTTTTGAATTGCAGCCTGAATTTTTGCTTGTACCTACAGTGTTTTACCTATACACATATATATAGCCTATTCCCATCAAATATAGGATGAGAGTATTTCCACTTCTGTTGGAGATATTATTTTTTCTAATGGAAACTATTTCATTAATAGAACAATGTATATAAGAGTCAAGGCATAAATATTCAGTGACGGTTGTAAAACTAGTGGGATGTTATGCCTCTAAAATGTTAACATTTCTTGTAATAAAGTCACTCTTTCTATTAAATAAGACCTTTTTTCTACATCTAAGTTTGTTGCCAGGCACATGTAATAAAGGTCAAGAAAAGTACTGTTAAAAACATGACAATAAAAATACTTCTTAAAATACTTCTGATAACAAAACTATGTAGAAATCCCACCACATATGTTTCTCTAAAGTTCATCCTTGGATCTAGATCAACAAATCATACTGTTAGAAGCAGAGAAACCATATCAGATTTAACTCATCTTTTTAATAACAGCATCTCCCCGTGTTCTTGTGGAGCCTTTGCATGAATTTCTGAACTGACAGTAGTGGAGTCATACCACATTGTATTGGATTATGGTACACCAGAAAGTGATCTTGTGATAAAATAACTTGGAACTACTCCCACTCCCTAATGCTTGCCAAGAAAGCCCATGACAGTATTCTCAAGAATAGTCTCTCCTCTACATCCTGCAGAATTGTGCCACTTATATACACTCCTGATGGGTTAGTGGAGGACTTCAGCTAAAGCATCCACACTTTATACATGCAAATGAATACCCTACACAGTTAGCTGGCCATTCTTTCTGGAGAATTACAGTTAAACTTTGCAGTGTTGTTTTATAAGCCAGAAAACACACTCTGTCATCAAGATCCGCTTCTACACATGGTTTATTGTCTACATTAACTTAATGTGTTAACTGATCCAAATTTGTGTTGGCACACATGAAAATCACAACCCTTGAAAAGAGGGCTTCTGTCATCATTATCCCCAAGGATCACATCCCCGTAGAAGTCAATTCTGCAAAAGTCTTTGCAGGTTCAGTATGTTCTTAAATGTTTTGGAAGCACAGATAAGTTCTTTTATTTATTTCCAAGCATTTAGCTAATATAATTCCAGTTGGTGATCAAGTATTTTAATTATATTGAATTATTTGGGGGTTTTTTCTGTACCAGTGGCTCATTTTTTTTTACATATCCATGACTTTATCTCTAGCTTGCAACTTAGCAGTAGCCTTCTACTTTCAAATAGCTCCCAGCTTGTGTCTTAATCTTTACTTTTGCATCTGTGCTTACATTTACATCCCTGAGCTCCATTCAGTTTTATTGAAGAAAAAAAGAATTTAGAACCTTCTGAGTTCCTCTTAGTTCTACTACTTTCACTTTTCAAGAAAGTGACATCTTGGTTTGGAGATACTGTGGAGAGGATTGCTGAAACTGTCTCACATTTTACCTTCACACTTGAATTTTATCTCTAAGTTGTTGTTTCCCCCTTTGATTTAATTGTTTATGAGACTTTTTTTTATTTACTATTTCATGGCATCAAATTCCAACTCTGGTCTGACCGAGGATAGCTCTGCTGAAATCCTGGAGTTGCATCCATTACAGCTAGGGTCAGCATGTGCCATTTTATGATGTACTTGATGGCTTCCAAAAGAGCACATTTTATTCTGATGTGACCTGGAAAGAAATAAACAAAATGTTATACTGTGACAGAGTGGGAAACAGGGAACACTCAAATGCATGAATTATTTCAGTAGAGTCGAAGTTTTACTTATCCTAACTCAGAAGTGGTACAAATAATCAGCCTTATTGCCAGGAATCACAGGTCAGAGGACACATGTGGATACCCAGAAGGTCAGTAACAGGAAGACAAAATTATTACAAAGCAATAGTGGGAGCATTTTCAAGAATAAGTTTTCTTCAGAAATACTGATAGCCGAGTCTCTTCTTTGTTCATTCTGTGCCTCTTGCTCATTAATTCACCCTGTACAAAAAGGACCTGTTGTGCAGACACTGTCTCAGCATGTATTGAGTTTTCAGAAGGGATTCTGTTTCCTGAAGCTTCACACAGCACCCACATAGAGCTGAAAATGATTGTATGATACAACAAGAACAGCTATTTCACTCCATTATTTCTGTTGCTGTGAGCACTGGGAATTGTCAGACTTGTGCTACTCACATTCAACATTATGTTCCTTTCAGATCTCATAAAATTTCTGTTCTGTCATGCTTTTTAATCCTGTTCACTCAACATATATGGCTAATGAAATACTTCAGATTGATTCATGTTGGTATTTTCTCTTAAAAGGACATCTGGAATAAGTATCAAGATAAAGATGCTTTGGTGCAAGGCTCCCCATGGGCCCCAGGGAATACCTACCCTTCCCTGGAGTGCTACCACCTCCTCTGCCTTTGGTCTTCCCTCTGCTGCTTCTCAGTAGTTTTGTTTCCTTTTCCTCTGCCTGGGTGGTATTTTCTGTCTTTTCTTAAATACATTTCCCAGGTTTGCCACCACCTTGGCTGAGAAGATCAGCTCTGCCCTGCTATGGGTTTGTGGAAGACAGATGCTGGATGTGTCTGGCAAAAGTGGGGCCCCTGGCCTCTTCTCAGACACCACTCAGAAGGGTCTATCTGGAAGAAAGATGATGCAAAATGGATATATTCATAGGACAAATAATTGCTATAGGCAGCATTACTTTTTTATGCCTTCTTAGGGTTAACACAGAATTTCTTGATAGGAAGGAACCAGAATTAAAATTTATCTTTTAAAAACTTTTCTCAACACTTCCAGAAGCAAAGGAAACTGGTGACATGCTTCCCAGCTTGTTATTGTTTTTAATATAAAATCATTCTGGAAGACACTGGAGAAATGGAGGCTCTGTGTTGCACTCAAGAAAGGAAGAGGCAGAATCCAGAACATTTACCTTTTCTTACCAGCCCAGACACCAACAATGTAAAAATCAAACCATGAAGTATAAGACAGAAAGGAGAAGGGACAGAGGAAGAATAATGTTATGATTGATGTGGTATGTGCTTTTCTCACTCTCAGTCTGAAAGGCAAGGAAATACAGCAAAAGTGGTATCAGGTTATAGAGTACCATAAAAGCCATTCTTCAGCAGAAGGAAGTGATTCAACTTGTATTTGTAAAGGACATAAGCCAAGCTGGCTGAGCTTGGCATTTGAGAATGGTATAAATGGCTATTAAAATATGGGTCTCATTCAAATTGCTATGACAGGGCAGAGAGATAAAACATTACAAGGTCAGGTCATGCCAATTTTCATGGTAGACTCAAGTCCAGCAAGCCAATCAATCATCCAATACATTGAAAATTTTAACTAAACTAAGCTTGAAATAGAGATCCATGGTTATATCAAAGACAAACATGCTCACAAGTGTGGAAACAGATTTGGAAACAAACAAAAAAAAGAGAATGGATTACCCATTTTGGCTCCAAAACATTCTCAGTTTATTAAAGTAATAGTAGACTTTGGGAAAGTAATTTTAAATACATTTTCACTGCATAAATATCAAATAACACTTGCTAACTCTATTTTATATTTCTCATAAGTTGTGCATTATGTTGGAGAAGACCTACATTGGGTACACGTTATTGGATTAAGTGTGTGAAAAGACAAAGAGGTATGGAGAGGTGAAATTACCAAAGAGGAAGAAAAAACTTATGAATAATGAGAGTAATAATACTATAAAGCATCTCAGTCTTTTACTTTATTTTTAAATTAAGCTTATGCATTGCATTGAATGTTATGTAAATTTATGGCTTCTAAACATCACATTTGCAAGCTTTTCTAATGCTACTTGCACTCAGTTATTTTACTGTAGGAAACATTTAAACTAATAAATAATAATTAAAAAAATGAGATCTTTTGTTTGGCTTAGATCTCATCTGATTTATATTGGTTTTAATGTTGGCAAAGGGTGTTTTCACAAAAAAAAAGCCTTTAAAGGGATTTCTCAAACTGCCAGGAATGTAGCAAAGTTTCATAGCTGAATGAATATAAACAGTAAATATCTATTGCCATGACAGGGTTTGCTTCTCTGACATATTTCCTACATTAAGAAAGTCAACAGCAAACAGAAGATGTTCAAAGTAGAGTTATTTTTTTTCTGAAAGAGAAATTATGAACTGTTATGAAATTATTTTGGTTTTTTTCCAGTTCTAAAGAAACCTAAGTGAGGAAATAAAGGCCCAAGAAATTATATCCAGAGAAATTCAAAAGGCATAAAACACTTCTGAATGTACTAAAATGGATGTGTTTTGAAATCTTTGAACATTACCAAATCCCCTCAGGTTTGGTTCCAAATGCTTCTACCAAAACAAAACTTCACTCTTGTGTATTTCTAATACAGCTTAGCTCCTTCTCCACTTTTCCACTGAGTGTGTATGAACTGAGATAGCTGTGAGGAACCTGTGTACATAGGTACCAGGGATGCAGGACCATGAAAAAGCACAATCTGATGGTATGGGAGGTAAGACAGTTAACAGCCGCTGTCCCAGCTTCGGAAAGCAGCCAAAGAGCCTCTTGCTGGCCCTTTTTGCCACCATTCCCTTCCCCAGTGAGGGCTGACCTTCACTGGAGCTGGTTTTCTTGGTCTTCTCACTATCTTCCACCAGCAGGCAGATGCCCAGCTAATTCCTGCATACAGGCCCTCAATATGCATAGTGGTTGCTTTGGAAATCAAACACCATAAACGTGTTCCATTCCCCCTCCATTCCCTCACCTTTGATTGCCAAACATGACGTCATATGGTGTGGAATAACCCTTCAGGTTTGGGTCATTTGTCCCTATTGTGTCCCCTCCCAGCTTCCTGCACACCCCCACCCTACAAAGCCTTTGTGGAGTGAGGTTTGAGAAGACAACTGTGGTGCTGCATGAGCACTGACAAAATATTGATGCTTTATCAACATTTCTCCAGCTACAAATGCAAAGCACAGCACAATACGGGCTGCTGTGAGGAAAGTTAACTCTACCCCAGTCAGACCTAGAAGGGTTTCTTCCCCCACTTTTAACAACCTTTTAAATCTTTTAAGGTAGGCAAAGTTTAGAAGAGTTTTGAGTTCCATCTAAAAAAAAAGACAAGACTAAAGAGCCAGCATGAAAAAGCAGATTTAATGAAGTTTCAAAATTTCATTTCATTCCCACAGTATTCAATATATTAACTGAAGGACCATAAAACCTGTGAATCTCTGATTATGAGGCAAAGCTGCACGGGCTACCAGTAAACACAATGAAAAAATACATTTTTGAGGCATCCCATTTAACTTCAGGTGCTTGCAGTGCTAGCTATTTAGCCTAGGCTTCCTTTGTCAACTGAAGACAGCAGACATTTGAAGGTTTTATTTATTCTTTTCCAGGAAGAGGTGAACAAAGTCCTATTGTGTCCTAACCTGTTGTCACTAGCTCATACCTATGATCAGGTAAAAACTATCCCCGTTATACAAGATACATGGCTGATTCAAGAGGTACTAGTGTTTGGAAGGAATTGCACCAGGTGGCTTCCCATGGGATTCAGCTATATTGAAATTAATTAGGTCTCTCCTTATAAAGACAAAGGAAAGAAGAAAGTCTTGTAGCTCTATAAATGAGCTAACACCTCCAAGTCCTGCGTGCACACTCCTGTTAAAGAGTGCTTGCACCTTCTGGAATGTATTTCTGTGCACCAGGGTTTTTATGGAAGAGGGACTTGTCTCCAGCAAAAGGATTCTTCTTCATCTGTTCATAGTAATAGCTACATGCCAGAATATTGCTGTTGACTATCAATCATTGTTCTTTCATTGCTTTGTAGCTAGGTCATCATAAATGAAGAACATTCTCAAGGAAGTGTTTCTAAGATAAATGTTATTGTTTGGGGGTTCTACCTGATTACTGACTGTTACAATTGCAGAGCTTCTGCTGCAGAATGCCTAATTAGGTCATTTTTATTATATGTTGTTCTTTATCAAATGACAGCAGCCTCAGAGATTAATAAAGCTGTCAGATGTGGATAAATTCATAAGTGATTATTTCAATTTTTATTCTCAAGTGATACTTATTAGCATATTGTCTTTTTATGTTGAGGGAGCTGAAGTGGATAGCTGGAGCAGAGTTATCTCTTTAACATGAGGTAGCTTCAAGTTTTGTTGAATAGTGGCTTCCCTAGGGAAAGGTCCAGTAGCAGCTAGAATTTTAACTGGTAGACAAAGTGGTGTTATTAGTATGGACTACATATTTAGCTGGCAATAAGGAGCATCATAAAATGCTCAGAAAAAAGGAAGAATTCAGTAGTGATTTTCAAGTATACTTAGGTTAAATATTTGAAAGAAATGGCATCTTTGCCTTCTTGAAGTATATAATTAGAAAAGTGACATAATTAATTATGAATATATTCTCAATGAAAATGTTTTTGATCAACTTAGTAGACATTATATAATTTCCTCTCTCTTTATGAAAGGTTGCAAAATACCCGACTTTCATTGAGATGACTTTGAGATGCTGGAACATGTCCAGAGGAGAGCTACCAAGCTCGTGAGGGGTTTAGAGAACAAGTCGTATGAGGAGAGGCTGAAGGAGCTGGGCATGCTTACTTTGGAGAAGAGGAGGCTGAGGGGGGACCTCATTGCCCTCTACAACTGCCTGAAAGGAGGTTGTAGAGAGGTGGGGGTTGGCCTCTTCTCCTTAGCAACTACTGACAGAACCAGAGGAGATGGTCTGAAGCTGTGGCAGGGGAGGTGTAGATTGGAGATTAGGAAGAAATTCTTCAGGGTGGCAATAAAATGTAAATTTTTATCACTGAGTGTAATTAAGCAGGGGGAAAATTCAACACAGGTTGTGGTGAATTTTCAATCTATTGTACTTCAAAGAAACTTTACATCAGAAAATTCTCTGTTCTGTAGGTCTGCAAAGATTTGAATTAAAATCATCAAGAGTGTCCACTTGCCATTAAGGAGTAAACAACTAATTGTAACATCTTCATAATAAGTAAAGTGCTTTTCCTTTTGTAACTCAGAATTGTCCCAGATAATGTTTGTTTCTTCTTCCCATCTTCTTTCCACATAGATCCAAAGCAAAATATACTTTGTTTTTGGTGGTTTTGTATTTTTGTCTGAGGCCTTTCTTTCCCTGTTTTATCTTAGTTTAACAGTCAGAAGATAAACCCTTAAAAACCAGTCTTATATTGGATACTAAGCAAACATGACTGCAATATCATGAGCAGGGATGTTATCCTATCATCATTCTTTCCAATAGGCGTTGGAAACAAACATTTTAATGTTTGTTTTCATACCTATGGGAATCATTTGCTTTCCTTTAGAAATGTTATTTATACAACTTTGAATACTACACCAATAATGTCAGGTATAATTACTTTTAGCTGGTAGATGACCTGACCTATAAATTCTTGTGGGAAACCACTGACAGGGTAGAGAACAAATCTTTTTTCTTTTCCTTTTTAGAACTAAAAAAAGAATCTATACACCTAGAAATAATATTTTTTAGGTGTCTGGAGTGAATAATTGCTAAAGCTCTGTTGCTGTGGTTTTATGGTCTTCCCTGAAAAATGAGGAAACAAAGCATTTTTATCACAGATCATGATATGAAAATGAATTGTGTCAACAGTATAAATTCTTGTTCTCTCTGAAAGCAGAAATTTATTTCTTTTTTTGAAAAGAGCTGATCAGCTTTTTTTGTGTGCCAAGTATTTGGAATTGTATATTCTGGATTTAGGAGCCTCATGCCTTTGTTTCCAATTTTCCTTCATCTACTAGGTAAAAAAAAAATTCTGGATTTGGGCCATCTGTTGAATCAGTGTAATTAAGTCCTTAAAAATGAAGCTACTGTACTCACTAGAACCAACAAGGACCTATATACATATAGTGTGGGGGTGGAGACTTTACACCAGAGGGAAGGGATGTCATCCAGAGGGACCTGGACAAGCTGGAGAGATGGGCCCAGGTAAACCTCATGGCGTTCAACTGGAGCAAGTGTAGGGTGCTGCACCT
>VWZY01004139.1:157755-171046 GCA_013399075.1 Chloroceryle aenea
TCCCTTCCAACCCAGACACTTCTAGGATTCTATGAAAAATAAATTGAAATACATAAAGTAACTCCAATTTAATAGGCAAGCATATTAAGCATTAGAGTTCCGTAATAAATAAAAAACTTGAATATTTTCAGGCATTTACCTTAACCATGACATGGTCGAATCAAACTCTGAAAACAGTACTCTAACTTGAATTTTATTCAGTCCTTGTCTGACTTTGACTTTCTGCTCAGCAACTCATACTGACTATCCGTATTAAGATTAAAGAACACCCAGTTATTTTCAGATTATATATTTTAAACCCAGAAGAAAATATTATCTATTCTAACCTTCTCCACAGCAGACAAATCATGCACTTATTTCTGCACCAAGCTCATAACTTCTGTGTTCATGTCTCTCTTTAAATCTCATCTAGTGTTGCTTGAAAGATTGCAAATGGCCGACACCACAAATCAATTTCTACTACTGCTTATTTATACTCATTATTAAAATGTGCCTTATTAGGAATCTCAGTTTCCAAACATTGGCTCTCATAATATAGCATGCTTTGAAGATGAAAAGTAGTTTACAATTGTTAATTAGTAGTAGCAGTAGGTAATTAAGAGACCCTTCCACTGTCATGTTCAAACAAAGGGTTTAGGTCTGTGACAACCATATTCTTTTTCTTTTTTTCAGTTAACATAAGCAGTTTTTTTCCACAGATTTTTTTTAAATTAGAAAATATATTTAAATTCAAAATAAGATGTCAGATTCTTTTGATAATTGTAAGGAACATTAAAGAAACTTCTATATGTTAACAGACAGTATGTTAGATGTGCTTAGCATGTGACAGAAAAATCACACTGTCTTTAAACATGAGAACACTTTGGTTTTAAGATTGTATATTTTGTTATTTATGCTTCAAGTAGCATGTTTGCATAATAACCATTATTGTACATGATACAGAAAAAGGATGAATCATGCTAGGAGTTTAGGGAATAAACCAAGATTAAATAAGGTAGAGAAAGGGAAGGGTTTAGATAAGACAACTATTTTTGTGTGCAAGCTCCCTTAAAGCTTTTCTCCCTCCTGTCCCTCTCCTTTTAGAGAGGTAATCATAACTTGCTGTTATAAGAACCACACTAAAACTCAAAAACTAGCACTTCTTTATGCCTCCTTTCACAGTTTTTTCCATAGGCCTGTGGAAATTTATGAAGAGGCCTAACAGAAAAAGGTTGGTAACTTAAACAGACATTGTTACAAATATCACTAAACATTGAATATTACCACAATTTTCATAACAATAAAAATATAACTGATCCATTATTCACTAACACTGTCAGGTAAGAGTCTTTATTATGCTGCCCCAACCACCTGGAAAATACAAACCGAAAGAAGCTCAGTGAGCTGATGTATGTGAGGATCCTGGGTGAACACACACCAAGGAATGGATGAATTAGTGCTTCTCTTGCAAGATTTACTTTCCCACTGGTGCCATTAGAAAGGTGGAATGTTTAAATTTAAAAGCCTAGGACTAAGGTGTGGGAATTGTAACACTGCTGAAGGAGCAGCATCTTGAGTTTAATGGAGTTCTTTGTGTAGCTTTCAAATAGCTGGTGCTCAAAATATCAATAGAGACAAACTGTTAACTCAGACTCACAGCTCAAGCAAACAATTTCTGTGCAAGAAATCTCTAAAAGAAGCAAGACTCCAAGCAGCAGACTCCTGGGCATGATTTTCTCTCTTGGACTCCATTAGCATATGCTCCTCACTTTGGAAGAAGCTCTGTCCTGTGGACCTACAAAGGTAGAAATTCCTCAGTCACTGGACTTCAGACAAAATGGGTAGGACAACTTTTAGTCTAGAATCAGCTTCTGGTGCTCACCCTTTCACCTCACTCCACACTTTAGTAGCAGCTGTGGATATGCTTGTATATTTGATCTGACTTTCACACATCATGTTTTAGCTGATAAAATTTCTTCCAAAACGTTTCAGAGTAGTGGGTGCTTAATAGAGATGAAGACTGTACAGCTTAAAAGAACACAGAGGCTTGAGAGATCTCAACTGGTAAACAGTAGAGCTGAAAGTATACAGAACAATTACAAAGCAATTCAGATACCTCAAAACACAGGACTGTAGCTTTGTAATTCAACATTCTACACACCCACAGGATGCAATGCTGTCTTTAAATTCCTTACAGAGTGTAGTTAAATCAAGATATGCTTATTTTTAGAATCTGAGAGGCTGCTGTTATTACCAAGAGTTATGGCACTGTCTCAAACCAAGTTAAATAGCAAATAACTAATACTGCTCTGTTTATTTGTGCTATAGAAGGGAATGAAAGCACACTTCCAAATATCAGTGTTGTTGAGGTTTTTATCCATTCTTCCCCTTTTAAAAAAAAAGAATACAAAATTATTTTAAAAGCAATGGCCAAACAACTTAATAAAATTCTAAAAAGGAAAGTCTGGGTACTTTGAAATAGTATGTCTACTTCTGACTCAAAGGATTTCCTGAAGATTGGAACTCTTCTGGTTGTTTCCACAGTGATAATTGCCACTTCTTTTGATGGCACTGAGGGACATGGTTTAGTGGTGACCTGGCACTGCTGGGTTAACAGTTGGACTTGATTATCTTACAGGTCTCTTCCAACCAGAACAATTTCTGATCCACCTCTGTTAAAGCTTCTCTATATGCCAGTCATTTTGGGTGGTGCTCCTATTCATTCTACCTGATCCATAAAGAAACAGAATTATTTACAGATATCTTCAACCACCTTTATTTAAATAGAGCAAAACCAAAGGGGGTTCAAGTGACTTTAAAAAAGAAGCATAATGGAAACCTGGATATACTTTTTAAAATCTTGCAGTATACAACCATCAAGATAATTAATTCTTCCATACACTCAGCATCAGAATCCAAATAACTGCTTATAGGTTGTCTTTTCCTGGTTTTCCCATTATTTCCTATTTCAAGTATCCACGGTCCTGTGAAGAACATATTGAAATTCCATTTTTTTTTCCCCTCAAATTCAGAAATCTAAGCTTTCCCAGAAGTTTCAATGAAGATACAGAATTGCTTTTGAGCTGTCCAGTGAATATTCCACCCACCACTTTTACATTTTCCTGCTTTTTAATCCTCTCTCAGAACTGACATTTTTTCCTCCTACCTCCCTTCTTATCTCTGTATTTCTAACTTCTCTTCATAGCCCTCCTATCTGATTCTTCATTTTCTCAGCTAAATATTTCCTCTGTTTCCTCATTTTCCTAAACAAGGTAATTAATGTTGCCATTTGGCCCACTTCTTAGTCTAAATTCTTTCTCGACTTTTTTTCCTCCATAAACATTTTCTTTCCCTACTTTCTTTTGTTGTTGTTGTTGTTGGTTGATTGGTTTGAGGTTTTTTTTGTGATTTTTTGTTTGTTTTGTTTTGTTTTTTTTCTTTCTTCTAACTTTTTTTTTCTAAAAGAATTTGAAAGTATCAAGAATTTAAAAGTATCAAGACCAGAGGCAGATACAGTCCTGAAATGGAAAGGGAAAGGTACCAAGTTGAGTGACTGTATCTATGTCATGTAACATTGCTACCTGTACTCTCGTGGCTAATTCTAATCAGCACCCATTCCTCTATCCCATAGAATTCAGACACTAGGATTTTTTCATCCCTCCCTTTTCTACACATGTTTCTTCTACCCTGTTTTCCTCTCCACCCCCTAACTTAACTTCATTCAGCAGCATGATCCTTATCAGCCCTTTATAAAGAGAATTCTATTGGGTTTAGGATTTAATAAAGCTTTGAAAAGCATTTTCAATATATTAGCTTCTTTTAAGGAAATGTTTGCTGGGGCAAACATCTGCCCAGGGAAATGTCCTTTTTTGTTGTGAAAATATGATGGCAAACACTTCTCTGCCCAACAGTATGCTTTTAGACATTCTATAGGAAACGTATTTTCCTGAGAAGCTGACAGATATAAAGTGTAATGTGGAATCATAGTAACAAAGCCTCCACACTATTCTTATACTGCAAGTCACCTCCTTCTCTACTCTCAACTATAAATAGCTGTTATAAAGTTTCATAGGTCTACTTTGCTCCATATTTGATCTCTGTTAAACCATTAGGATATCTTGGAAAGGAAAATGACTGCATAAGATCCCTTATGACCTAAAAATAAAATTGAAGTAAATTTAGGAATCCAACTTTAAAAGGTCAGGAATAAGATATCCTCTTCTCTTTCCCTACCAGAGAGTTCAGAGAGTTGATTCTGCCCTAAGAAAGGAAAGGACAGTTAAATGGAGGTTTCTCAAATCCTGAGGTATACTCCTCATCACCTATCATCTCCGTAACTGGTGGTAGGCAAAGGGTGGTTTTAGCACTACCAATACTTCTACTTCCATGTTTTGAAGGAAACCAGAACTGTATTTTTAACAAAGCCTGATGTGTTTTGACTATACTTATCACAGTAATTCTTTTTGGCAACATAAGCCAGAGAACACCTAATTTGTGACCCTTACATGGAGTTGATCATTAGCTGAATACCAAGTTGCTTGGCGTTATCAAGCTTTAATTACTTCTGATTTGCCTAAAACCTTGCTCTTAGACATTCCAGATGTCACAAAATTAGCAATGCATGGAATTCTGGAATCCCTGTATGCATCTATAGGTAGGCAAATGGTGGTTTTAAGTCCAGCAATTTTGGACTTTCTCAACTTACACCCTGTAAAAGTCCCATTGTAGACTCTAAATCCTTTTTGCAGGCTTCAAATCTCTTAAGTGCTGGGAGCAATTTTATCTGAGATTCCAGTTTTCTAAACATATCCAACTTGAATAAAACATGAAGGGAAGCATTTCTTGGCTTTAGACAATAAGCATGCACTCTTCTTACTATGTAACTTGTGAAAAGCAAATGTTAGAATAAAGCCTATGATGACAAATACAGCCTTCTTACTTTCCAGTTTCCTACCAGAGACCGAGTACAAGTTCCTTTTTAAAATTACCTACAGAAATTTGTATTTCTCTAGGATCATTGTAAAGGTTTGGAGTTCTTTTTTTAACACAATTTTCTGTATCTTGAAGTAGGTCTTTTTCATTTCTAGTTTCGCATAAATAAAATAAATAACATAAAAAAATGTATTCCTTTCTGGGAAGGGCCATGGTTATGGCTCAGTGCTTAAGTTCCCAGCTCTGCTAGTGAGTAGTGAGGGCACTTTTATATCAAATACTAGATCCTATCACAGCACACACCTGTATCTTTGAAAATCTGCAATGGAGAGGGAATTTGAAGATGGCAGTATTGTATTTTTTTTTTATTTTGAGCAACATGCCCACCTCCCTTCTCTCCCCCTAACTCTTGGCATGTTCTGAGTGTAATCAGATCAGTATAAGCTCATCAGCACTGAAGCCCTTAATCAAAACATGCAGGTGAAGACAAGTACAGGCCAGTATCAAACTAGCAAGCATACTTCCATTAGCA
Source organism: Chloroceryle aenea (assembly GCA_013399075.1). Lineage (NCBI taxonomy): Eukaryota > Metazoa > Chordata > Aves > Coraciiformes > Cerylidae > Chloroceryle > Chloroceryle aenea. The sequence goes on from VWZY01004139.1 coordinate 163,199, forward strand.
GAGCAAGAAATTAAATTAATCCAGTGTGGGAAATTAAATGGTTCCTCTGCATAGTTTTTCAGCTTGCTTAGATGTTCAGGCCCTTCCTCTACAAGTAGATTAGAAACAGAAACAAACAAAAAAGGCAGTATCATTCCTTCATCCTTGAAAGTGTATGAATAATATCTTTGATAGCTTTGCTTTTAGCCATGGATTATTTTGATTTCTTAATGCTACCAGCCAATATTGGCAATGAACAACACTTTCATGAATTTTTGGTAGGATACAGTATCTGTTTATTTTAATACTTCTCCATGATGATAAAAAAAGCCAAAGTTATCCTCCTGATTTCTGTTAATTTTTCATCCTGGGAAAAAACAAAATCCAACATCAAAACAGATTATCAAACTGATTTCTAATATACTAATTAAGCACAAATCACATAGTACAAAAACAGACAGAGGATTTGGCTCAGTTAAGATGAATGAGATGTTCTGAAACAGTTGACCAATGGTTTATGTGAATAAAGAGAATGAATGAACAAAATTCTATCTGTCTGTCTGAACTATAGGGATAGAAAGCATTTAGAAAAGGAGAGGCTCACAATCATAGCCCCTACTGTTCATTCTCCTTTCACTTTTTTCAGAGTTGCCCAGTTAAGCCTAATTCAGTCTCCTGACAAATTAAATAGCTCATGATATTTAGTACAAGAACTGGTCCAGATTTCCAACATTACAAGGATTGACCACTATAAAGTTTCTTGTTCAGAGGCAAATCTGCAAATAAATGGCATAAGCTAACCTCTCAGAAAAAGCCAGTTTACAGATTCCTTTCAATGCTCCATGCTCCCAAGTGAAAGAGGAAATTTTCTCACTGCCATAAGAAAAGCTTCACTATTTGACAAGTGTCCATTATAAATGAACTAAACACAGGATGGAATGCCCATGTTACTTAATGCAAAAATATTGCTGGATCAAGTGTTGCTGCATCCTCATTACTTCTTACACCAAAGAAGCCTTGAGGTTTAACAGCCCAGAGTCCTAGTGCATATGTTCAGGCAGTCTTGGAGTTCATCCTCAAGTACACCAGAGGGAACACTTATGTACTCTACAGCAAACCTTTGCTTGGTAAAAGTTTGATGAGAAATGTGGCTTGCAGTCTTGATTAATTAGCATTTGCCTCTAACAAGAAGCTAATGAAAAGAGCTCAATTATCCATAGATCTGCTGAAAACTCACTGAAATTGCTGCTACAACTACTAGTAAGGTTGGACTGTATCAGTACAAAGAGTGTTTTAGAGTTCTGGGCTGCCTGTTACCAGACTTTTGCTATTAACTTATCCAGGAGGTCAATAGAGTCACTCATGGAAGAGATTTCACCTGGTATACATTTGTGTTTAGCTTGCTTCAATTTATGTTCAGATCCTGTTTTTCTTAAGGATATTAATTTAGGAAAGAATAGATGATTTATAATGAGAAGAATCACTTGATCATTTTTCTACCTCATTTTTACTCAGTTGTGTTTAGAAGATTCTGTTATGGCCCTGTGTTTCTGCTATATTGATCCTTGGTTATGTTTTATACCCTCCTGTTAAATAAACTGAAGCTTTGAAATGAAGAAAGGAATCATATTTCTCCAGACAATTCATAAACTGAGGAACTCATTGCCATGAGATGCTGTGGATGTCAAAAGTATAAATGCTTACAAAGACAGTTACACAAATCATGGATGAAAAGTGGGCTGAGGACTCATACAAAGGATGCAGCAAGAGCTTTCACTTCAGGAAATACCTGCACTACAGCTTCTACAAAGTGAGGGCATTTATCAAGGCAAGTACCACTCTATATGAAGCCTTTCCTTATCATCTTTTTCTAGAGATGGTTCCTACCAAAGACATGATTCCAGGCTGAAGGGTCATTTAGTTTGTTCCAGACACAGCAATTTTTCTTGCTGTTCCTGAACTGCCTGTGTGATCTAGCACTACAGCCCCATTTGAATGACTGCAGCTCAAAAGTAATTGCTCTTCCAGAGCTACTAAGAGTCTGCTGTATCTGAGAAACCCTCCTTGCTTTATGCTTTATACCACGAATTAAATAAATGCCATGTATGGCAGAAATGTAAAGCACAAAATGAGATGTTTTCTGATACACATGCAATAAAACTTTGTGCTCTTGCAAAACTAAGATGAGTTACAGAGATGTCTAAGTCATGCTCTTCACATAAAACATGGGGTTTAAGTAGAAACAGATCTGGACTTGTAGAAATATCCTGTGATTTCCATGAATCTCTGTCTGAATGCAAGCACCCATCCATAGGATGTCCAGGAGAGGCACTGAGGAAGTTTTTCTTACAGTCAGCCACCTGAGACTCAGCAACTGTGTCTGTCCCAGCATGCCAGCATGGTAGGGCAATTCCTTGTCTGCAAGTGAGGAGGAAGGAGCTGCAGTTGATGGATGGTTGGCCTTTCCCAGAAAAGTCAGCTACAAAATTAAAGCACCACACTTTGTGGTGGCAAACCAGTCTCCCCAGTCCAGAATTACCACTATTTTCCACACGTGGTAGCATAGTGGATGAAATAAATTGCTGCAGTTCCCAGTTAAGTAACCTTTTTTTCTAAATCTTCCTGATATGATTATTAGAAATTAGAATTTTATGGCAAGGATTGCTGTTAAAAACATTCAGATTGCTTCATATTGCACAGCTTTTTTGTATGATTAATTTTTCATACTAGTTCTGTGACATGTCAGTTCTCATAATTAATATTTTCCACCTCCATGCTTTATTTGGTAATTTTCACATATTCCTCTCACACCCTGTCTTCTCTCAGGGCAATTTACTTGACAGAAAAGAAAAACCAGAATCTATTAATAAATTCAGCAAGACTTGTAAGAAGGAAAATACATTTTGTATCAGGATAAGAGTAAACAGTGTAGTTTTAATCAATCACTGTCAGTTAAACAGCTATGAAGTTGTTGTTTCTCACAGGCCTGACAGAAATGAGGGTATAAATGTTTTAATACCTAAATGCTTAGAAAGAAATCAAAGCCATGCAGCAACCCCTATTTAATAACTGTATACATTTTATTACAATCTCATCCCCCTGATTTTCACTGAGAGACAAGATATTTCCTTGGTCAGAATACTTAAATACTAAATAGACAATTTACCTAAAGCACTGTTAAAAAAAGGAATTTAAAACTATTAATATTAGAAACAGTGGCAATGAATCTTTGTATCCAGGAAACTCAGTCTACCCAGACCACAGTTAATTAATTTTGCTTCATTAAAACCCTATTTGTAGAAAAGCTCACTTAATTTGAAACATTGCTACTTCAGATATGGAGCTGCTGTATTTCTTAGCTGCATCCTCAGCTGGACTTTGCATTTTAAAATGAAATTTCTTATCAGCCCCCAAAATGATAGTATCTACATACTATTGACATTTCTAAATGTTCTTCAAAAATAAATGATTATTTAGTAGGGAATAAAATTGGTTGGTTTCTTTAGTTCTGGCTGAGTGATTCCATGGCAGTTCATTTAAGAATAAACTACATTTAGTGAGGTACTGGCCTTTACCAGTGGCCACGTCCCTTTAAAGCTATCTCTAAAACACAATCCTCCCAGTAGCCAAAGGAACGGGAACATAATTTAATTTTCTCTGTTCTAATCTTGAAGCTTTCTCACACTGCAAAATGGTAAATAAATGTCAACTCAAGAAGCAGCAGCAATTTATATTCTTGTGCACTAGGAAGCCAGTTCAAAGCTCTTAGATTTATTTTGCTTTTACAACCCTTAGATCATACCATCCTTCTGGTATTTTTAGGGTTGAAAAATAGTTCCCAGGGGTCTAATTTTCTTTGTATCATATTAACAGTGTGCACCAGTCATTCCTCAGATTTGTTCTTTTATTTTCTTTTTAAAGATTCTATATTTATCCTTGGCATTAAATAGAGAAGTATATTTCTGTTATGAACAATAAATTCTTGACAACAGTGGTATTCAAGCCTGTTCAAAGCAATTTTTTTCCCATGTAACACTGAAGTCACTGCTATTAAAGTCAACTTAATTTGAAAGTTTAAAATAGATCAATATTTCCCTTTTAATTTCCAGAGCTTCTATTTATACAAGAATATAGCATATATTTGTTTCCAGAGAGATAACAGCTATTCTGCATCCACCATGTAAAAGCCTGTCTCCTGTGTAGTACTATTGTGAAGAACTTGCCAACCTCCCTAGTCTTACTCTGCATGAAGCCCAATTACCCTTGCTGTAAATAAGCAGAGATAGCTTTGCTTTCACTGTACATGAATTTGTGTATTATTTCCCATCAAATGAAATTAGAAACCAGTTTAGGCTGGTTTCTTGGAAATCCAAATTTCATTTTGTAACACAGAAAGATCATCTGAAAGACTCCTGGATATAGCCTCATGTTTAAATCAAAGTATTAGGAAAAAAACCCTGCTAGAAACAAACCCCCAGTTCTGTATGTCTTCACTGACATCTTTTGCACATCCTGGGAACTCTTATTTCATTAGACTACCACCTTTGCTTTTGAAGCAGCGAGCTCCAGAGGGTGATTTCTGAACCACACGTGGTTCACAGGGCCACATGGTGTGGTCTGTAGCTGTCTCATGCCTTGCCTTACATTGTGTTTCAATTACAATTGTGAGAAGGAGGTATGTGTGGGATTTGACCAGCTTAGGACTTTGCTTAGAGTATTTGTGCCTCTGTTGAGGGCATCTAGAAGGTATTAATAAATGCCACCTTTACATTCTCACTGATATTTGTCAAAGTCAGGTCAGTTTTCAAAGAAAATAAAAAGTTTTTCAATGGACTGAAAGCTCCAGTTTCTCATTCAATAGTCAGCTGATAAAGGTGGGATTCCATCTTTGCAATAAATAATACAGGTATCTGCAGTTAGAGAAGATCACAATACTGTACTGTTATGGTCCTGAGGCCACTGACAGCCCTGACTGTTACTGTCCAGCTCTGTCTGTGACTTCCCCCACCCTGCCCATGGACCAGGACCTCATTCCAAGCCACACAGAGCTATTAGTGCCTGGCCGAGGGATGATGCAGCAGGGCTGCTCTCCAGCTCCACACAGCCCTGTCCTGCCCAGACACGGGCCCTGCTGAGCTGGGCTCACCCATGGGCCCACAACCCAGCCCAGCTTCAGCCAATCCCTGATGCCTGGGGCTGCCCAGTGTCCCCATCTTTCCTGCTAATGACCTGCAGTGGGACTGGCCTGGCTGGTGAAGCCTCTGACTGGCTGGCCCCTATGGGCCACCACTGTGGATCCTGGTCCCCACCCTGAGGGAACCTCCAACCCTCAGGACACCCTGACTACACAGCTAGAATAAAATCATATGTTTCAGGTCCATCTTCATTCTTTCTTCACCTTCTCTTTCCAAATCTCCATGATTTCCAGAATGCTACAACCAGTAACTGCTTGGCAACCCTGACAATTAAAAAGTGCATCACTCTCATCTCTGCTTTCAGTAGTGGCTCTCAGCTGAATATGATCTGAAGCTCAGTGTTTCAGTCCTGATCTTGAAAGGTCAGCATGTGACTGGCCTTTGTGACGTAAGGGATGGTCTCAGGCTCCCTAATCACCACTTCCCATGACAATTGCATTCCTCTGGGGAACTGGAAATGTCAGACATCAAAGTAAGACCCACAAGCATGGCAAACAGTTTTCTCAGCAGCTGGCTCGTGACTAAGAAATTCCCTGTGACAGAGATCAGAATGACCACAAACAAAACGCAAAGCTCAGCTGGCTGACCTAGCTTTCCCAACATCCTGATAAAAGGAAAAACATCCACCAACAAGAAGATAAAGTAGAACACTAAGACAGATCCTTAGATGCTGTAAAGGTGTATTGTGTGGATAAAAGTCATAGGAGAAGAGAATCCTTAACAAAGAGAGCCTCACATGTATATTACTCTTGCCAGAGAAAGATTTGCTGTAAGACCTGTTTGGTGGAAAATGATGATTTGATGAAAAGAAAGGTTCTAGCCAGAGTATATTATTTTTTTTATGCATGAGTAATGACAGGAGTAACATGTTCTTCTACTGCTTATATATTTCATTTCAGCCTCATGAAACACTTTCATTTTAATGAAGTTAAAACATGTCAACTTTTATATTAATTTGATGTCCAGTAATGGTTAAACCACGTCACCTAGTTCATTATGTCAAGTCAAAGGACTGTCTTGAAATAGAACGTGACACTTTCTGTCACAACATATTATTTTCTGACATGTTTTGACATGTGCTATTATTGACATCATATTCCTAAAATATAATAAATTTCAAGTAATACTTTAATTTTTCTGTTGTAATAGGAAATCAATTTCTATTCCAATTACCAATATAATTACTTCATTAATTGCTTACATCACAATACAAATGTCAACATTTCCAGAAGAAAGGGATTTTCAAACTTTCAAACTTTTCTCATACTTAATTTTCATAATGCCTAGATGACCAAATACTTCAATGGTAACTGTAACACAATAAGATAGAAAAATCAAATGGCATCCACTGTCTCCTTGTTTGTGCCATACACAGCCTTAGCTGTTTAGAATGACTGCCAATGTCTAAGCCAACAGAGGTGTTCAGGTGTTAAAAATATTTATAGGAGCAAACAAACTCTGGATATAGTTTGCTCACACAGGAATTAATGGTTTTCCCTCTGTAGTTTAAAGGCATATGTCTCCCAGATTTCTCCCTTTAGAACATGCAGATGATGAAAACCAGCCTTAGCACCCTAAGTGATTTTCGATCTACATCATTAAATCTGTCTTTATTATACCCAGAATCCATTGTGGAGGCTTTGTCTCTGGGGTAAAGGCCTGGGTTTTGCAGGGGTCTCAGTAACATCAGTGCAGCCATCATGATATTCCCTTTACAGTGTAACGTGGTAGAATTATGTTAAGCACCAGGCATTTCAAACAAGGCCTGGAGTAGTAGGCAGGTGATGTATACATTGTCTGATCCACTGTCATTTACAGCAGTGGCATTATTCTTAATGCTTACCATGAATGAGGGAACACCAGAGAGAGTGACATGCCTAGATTCTGGTTTAGTGCTAGATAGTCCTAAATTCAGCTTTAGTACTGTGCCTTTATGTAGACAAAAGCAGTATCTCAGGGTTCACTTGTCTAAGAAACAGAGCTGTTTGTAGACCCTGGTTCAGGAAGAGATTCCAAACCTCTGCTCAGTAGAAATGTCTTGTTGGATCAGAGTATTAGAACCAGAAAAATACAGGACAGGGAGAAACCTCCTGGCTTAGCGAATAGTAACCTGATATCATCATCCAATTCTTTTCCTAAACATAATCCTATAGGAAAGATACAATAGCCACCTAAAGCAGCCTCACAGCAATAAAAGAAGGGTAATTTTAAGAACATAATTTGTAATCTGTTGTACTATTAGTATTTTGATATTGGTAAGAAAAATAAGGTCTTGATAGCATCTTTTTAAGAAATAATAAAAAGCTTTAATGACAACATCTCTGATCTCTTCCAGGATGAGCCACTATCTAGTAATTTGAAGGAAAAAAATCCATTTGGTGTTACTTGAAGCTGCTGAAAATGACAAATGAGCATTTTTTCTTTTCATGTATTGCTGATGATAAGAAACAGTCAAAAGTTTAAAAATAGTTTTGTTTGTTGTTTGTTTCTTTGCTTGTACAAATTATTTACAAAGGACAAACAGACAGGGCATAAGGTAATCATGTTGTCGAGGTTTAGGGTCAGGGTGGCCCTCTGTTAACCCCCCTCCCTCCCCAAAAGGGAACAGAAAGGGAATGAGGGGGAGAGACTCAGCAATTAGAAAACTAGAACAACTTGAAGGAAAATGAAAATA
>VWZY01004140.1:0-24172 GCA_013399075.1 Chloroceryle aenea
GGGCAAGAGGAAAGTAGCAACTAATAAGCATGCAGCCGGCCAGCTGTCAAGATGCTGACAATGCTGCTTCGGGTGCAAAGATCCCGGCAGCCAGCGCTGGCACAGAGGCTGGTGCAGGGTCCTCCCGGGGAAGTGCTCGTCTCCCCTAAGAGCCTCCGTCCTTGTCTGCTGAACGCGGCACAAGCGACAAAAAAACCCCTCACAACAAAACAGGCGAAGGGCGCAGATGGAGCGTGCTGAGCAGCCTCTTCAGAAACAAAGTGCACCTAGGAAACAGATGTTGTTGCTGCAACAAGCCTGGAGCTGCTGGCTGCTCTTTGGCTCCTTCTCCCAAGTGCGTGATGGGAGGAAAGCGGCCCCGCAGCAGTTGCTGGGGCTGCCCCTGCGGCCAGGAGAGGTTTCCTCTCCAGTCAAAACCTTTCAGTCCAACTTCAGTCCCAACCTGAGAGAGTTGCAAGAGCTTTAGAGTAACTTTTCCTCTGCATTCACCATCCTTCTCACCTTTGATCACCTGTAGACTCTCCAGCCTCCAAGATAATGTTCTAATTAAAGAGGTGAGGACTCCCAAAGGGAGTGCAGATCTATAGCACTTACCAAGGGGTGCAGGTCATGCGCCCAGGGGGTTGAATGCCAAATGTTGGAAAATCAGCAGAATTGCTCATATTGTGGTCCTGCAAGACTCCAGATGAGGGTACACAGGGTTGCAGCTCAACCTACACTTACGCCAAAATTAGTGTTGGGTGAAAGGGTCAGGATCCCCTCAGAAAACCACATCAGCGTGGCCCCACACTTGTGGAGATCAGTTACCTGCTCTGGAGCATGTAACTCAGCTCACAACGAAGCAAGAGTGTCTGACTTATCTGAGGCTTTGCAATGGGACAAGGTTTCATCTTCATGATGAGAAACACTTCAGAGGAGGCAGCAGAGAAGGTCTCACTCATTGACACAAGTGTGAAAACACCTTCAGTCTTAGAAGCAGAGAATTTAGTGCAGTGTTACTTGCATGAAGCATCCTATCTCTTGCCACATGAAAACAATACCTATCATTTTCATCGTCACTCAAGCCAGAGATCAGTGTCACTGCAGTCAGACAGGCAGACAGATGCCATACTACTCACAGAGTGAAAATTGTCTCATGTCCTAGAGACATCAGAACACTGACTAGAAGGGTACTTTCTTCATGGTGTTTGATGTAAGCAGTAAATAATACATCAATCTACGCTTTTTCTTATTTGGACAGAGAGGCAAAATATGTGGCAAGAATCAGGGGATGATGGAGACCATGCACCTGGTCAAGGAAAGCCCAGAGGATGCTGTGGGACACGCAGGTAAGCAGCAAGTGCCAGGCGATGTTGCTGGCTCTGATCTGGCCTGATACACCAACATGAGCTGGGTGTCAGGTTGTTCCCCTCCCTGTCAGCAACTGCAGTGGAGGAGAGCGCCAGGAGGGATGGGCAGTTCCCACCAGGAGCTGTCATCACACAGGCACAGATGTGCCTGTGGCTAGTTTACATTAGTCAGGGCACTGCTTTTGTTTTCCCTTCTCATCCTTTCCAAACAAAAAAACCCCAAAACTTGAAGTGTGAGGCTGAGGCTCTAATAATTGCCTCTTGGGTTAGGGAGAGGTCAGAGGAACCAGGCCTGGCAGATGCAGGGAAAGTGATGCCAGACAAAAGCCCTGTGAGATATCAAAGGAAAGTAGGGAATAAAATTGGCAGAAAGGAAAAGGAGAGAAAATTAAACTGAGAGGAGTGGATCAAGAAAGGAGAAATGGGGGAACTGGGATTTTGGCTGATTTCCTACGCTGCATTTCTCCCCACTACTCCAGGGGCTGGGCAGGCAAGGAGCAGGCAATGCCATATCTCACCCGCCACATGCGCACCCAGACTCGAGTTCTTGCCCTGCCTTCCTCAGAGCAGGGGCTGTCACCTGAGACCACCACATCTCAAGCAAATCTCTCTTCAGCTGATGCTCTTCCACTTAAAGTGTGGGTTACTCATGATAAGAGGAAAACCAGTCCTGTTCTAACCAGAAACTACATCCTGCTCTAAGACAAAAGTTTAATCAACAGATGCAGTTCCATAGTGTGTTCTGGTCCCAGTGGAACAGCATTTTTCCATGGGAAGAGCAGGATGCTCTCCTCCAAAGCCGTTTTCATTCAGTTCTGCTTTGTGTTGCTTCCTCCAGCAGCTCTTGGAGAGCATGCACACTCAGACAACCCTCCCACCTCAACCACAGGAAGCTGCCACATTGACCAAAACAAGAATTTTGCCACGGATGTGGCAGCAACGCTATGAATCCCACATCCTGCACTACCTAATATCACTCTATGGCCTCTCTGCAGCTGGACCAGTGGTCAGGAGCAGGCCTCAGGGACAGAGGACCACAAATCATGGCAAAGGTGTGACACAGAGCTACCCTGAAGAGACCCATCTTTGTTTTATTGTCTCTGTCACATGATGGAGGCAGGCTTGCAACAGGATAGACAATAAATATCAGTGTCCAGTCACACTGGTAATCACCAGATTAAACTCTCCTCTCTCTGAAAGCAGCATCTGTGCAACATAAACCAAAGCACAGCAGAGTGGTGTACCAGACAAACACAACCAGTCAGCATCTGCATGAAGTACTGCAGGAGTGCCCAGGAAGCAGGGAGCACTTTGGTGTGTCTGTTTGCTACAGCCACCTCCAAACTGGGTCTCAGAAGCTCTTGTTCACGGAGCAGACCACAAGCCAGAGAACCAGCAGCTATGGAGCTTTTTGAGAGCAGCTTAATTCTTTATATGCTTAAATATGAACCTAACTTTCAGTACAAAAAAAAAAAAAAAAGAAAAAGAATCTTTGTCTAGGAACAATAGAAAAATCTTGTCCATGTCCAATTAGGAACAATAACAGAGTGAAACAAACACACAAACAAACAAACAAAAACAAACCAGAAAGGCCCACAGAAATTGCCAGTGACACTGTTAAGCCTTCCCTGGGGGAAGCTGCAATGGGGAAATTTTCCTGCTGGAGCAGAGCAAAGACTTGGGTAGCTTTCCTAGCTTTTGAGCCTTCTTCCAGTGTGTATCTGAAGAGTAGTGGTGCCTACAACAGTTGCAGTAAAAAGCTGACCAAGCTTCTATTAAATACAAAGCAGTGTCAGCAGAAATGCCTGCGAAAACAACGCATCCAGAAGATCATAACAGACAACTTGATTCTGCCGCCTCCAAAACCAGCCTGATCTTTGCCATGACTTCAATGGGAGCAGGCCCAGAAACTGCATTAACAAGAGCGAGGCTAGTTTAACACAGTTGACATCAAAATCCAGAAGAGCATACAAAAGAGACAGGACAAAGTACTCGCCAGTAACGTCAATACAAAGTTTAATCCCCAGATGGCTGGCTTTAGAGACATCCCCATCACCACTATAAAGAGAAACTGCCTTCTAGTTTGCACTCCTTTCAGCAATGACTTGTTGCTGGGATGCAAAAGAGCATAAGCCCATTTCTCTTGCCCTTTGAAGATGGTATTTAAAAGTTGGGATTGTTTTTTTTTTTCCTCTTTTATAAATTTGGGAATAAATGGCAGTTTTTACACTCCATAGCTGTCACTTAAATGTTTTTCACTAACAATAATAATTTTGGTTATGGGACCAGGTCAAAAGGCTTTAGGACTCGCTGCTGGGACAAATTTCCCCTGCAAGACATGTCACTACTCCAAAAAACACAAGAGGAAGCTCAAGGCCAGCAAAACAAAGGGGCAGAGATGACAGCCCGTACAAAATGCTCCAGCTGGTACCAAGTGCCTAGGTAGGCTGTGGGGGTTTGGTGTCAAGTGCCACCACCTTGACGGTCTGAGCCACAGTCCTCACTCATGCTGTGACCAGCAGCTAAAAATCCCCAAAATCCCACACGGCCCACTCAGCGGTAAAATTGATGGTGGGCACACTTGCAGCAGGGTCTTTGGCTGGGTGACAGATTTGCCCTGCCCCGATGAACAGGAGATGAAGAGGAGATGAAGAGGAGGTAGTTGCACCTCTTGAGCTTTTTAAAAGATTGTTGCCTGCACATCATTTGCCCCATTTACCATCCCAATCATAAATACTTCTCTACAAAAATGATGGTCCAGTTGAAGACAGTGAGCTACACATGGAGAGGAGATGGAGCAAGACCTTGCATCAACCTGTAGAGATGGGCAGGGCCACCACCTGGTTTCTCCATCTCAGCAAGAGGATGCTCCACAACAAAAGGAAGGCAAAATGATGCTGCCGCAGAGCCCGGGAAGGGAGGGTCACCTGCCTGTGCCCTGGCCAGCCAGGGCACACTGCAATGCCTAATTTGCAGACACACTAGTGAGAGCCACAGACAGTGTCTGCCAGGCAGCAGCGCCCATGCCAGCGGGGTACAGCACAGACACATTGCTGGCTTCCTGCTCTTCACCCTTCCCCGTTTACACTCACACTCGTGTTGAGAGCGTGAGCGCAGAGCCAGAGGCACCTCCCCAGACCCTTCACACAATAAGCAGCAGCAGCAATTCCAGCTGCAAAGTTTGCTTTCCTTGACACACAGTTTACTTTCTCCATTCCCCCGCATCCCGCCCCTGCCACTTACCCCTCACTCCAAAAAGGCTCTCTCAAACAGGCTTAAGCTTTAAACAAATAAGGGCTTGGAAAGCAGCAGCCTGCTCCTGTTTCCCTCCCTGCCACCCCTGCTCTCCCCCTGCCGCCTCCACCTCTGAGCCGTGGCTCAAGCGGAGCTGGCGAGCGCCGCGCAGGCATAGAAAACAAACACGTGGAGCAGAGCCAGCTGTGCAGTCAGATTTGGCATACGCTGTTTGCAAAACGAATAAAAGCACATGGGAGAAGGGGGAAAGGGAGAGGAGGGGGAGGGCGGGGAGCCAGGGGTGCCCCAGCCTCGCGGGGAGAGCGTGGCTCCATTACAAAGCCCTGGCGCACGCCCACGAGAGGGTCTGTACATATGGGTGCTGATCTTGTGCCCTGAGTGGATGCGGAGGGGAGAGATGGACCTATGGCAACATTTCCCGACCTATTTGGCATCACACTTCCTCACCCCTTTCCTAGTAAGTTGGACCGTTTTTGCACACGTTTGTCCTCCCTCAATGTTTTTATTTTATTTCTTCACCCCCTCCCTCTCAACTGCCACTTTCTGGAAGGGTTTCAGACAACATATCCCTCCTTTTACACCCAAGCTCCCAGGGGGTGTCAGCTCAGGTATTATTCTGCCCTCACCAGTCTGGTGAGTGGCACTTGCAGGCTTTTAGGAACCTATGTGGCACCTATGGCCTTACATCAGTGCTGGATACATGCAGGTTTTCCTCATCTCCCTCCTCTTCCAGTCATCTCCAAATGAAATGAAACAGAAGCCTGTTCACGTTCCCTGGTTTGGGGTAGAATCCAGTGATTTGACGTGGTTTGCTTGTGGTTTCCACTGAAAACCATAAACCAGCCCAGACTTGCCTGGAAGGACCTCAGCTGTGTTTGGAGGTGCTAAGAAAAGCAGCAGTGTCCTACCTGGTCTTGGACCTTGTCCAAAACGGGCAGCAGCTGGACAGATTAACAGTCCAGGCTGACCACTCAACCACCTGCAGACATGTCTTCATCAGTCTAGTTACCACCCCTGAAACACAACACCATCTTTTCCCTCTCCAGGCCCACCATGAACACTTGTCCCTCAACCTCACTCCAAACCACCAAACTGACAACAAAAGACAGTATTTGAATATTGATCTTCTGTGAACTACATTGTGGGCCCCTGATCAGCCAAGGAAGGTAACTTTCCTTGAAGAAATCTTGCAGTTGCTTTTTTTTTTTCTTGAGTGGAATTTACTGGGGTGCCAAAGATACTCACAGATCGTTGCAAATACAGTGTTGCTCAAAAACAACCAACCCATTCTGATCTCTATTCTTTTGGGGGCAAATTAGGCATTGCAAGACAAAAGGGGATAGAAACTCATAGTCATGGAGGTTATGATGCCACATTTCTGGAATCATTTCTTCATCTATTGGACAAAACATACCTCTACCTTGTGTCTCAACTTCGCAGGTTGCAAAAGCGGGAATAGCAAACCCCAGTTGGTACAAGCAGTAACCAGACAAACATGAGTCAGACAATTTCAGATTCTCAGATGAAAGGTGCTAGACAGGTATGCAGTGCTGTTATCTGTACTGAGTGCTTCGTAGTAGCCCCAGGATTTCTGGGTTAGTAAAATACAGATGTCAGCATCCTGGGCATACAGCCTCAGTAACTGAACCGAGCAGGGAGGGGCAGGCTGATTATAACAAGGGGGAAAATGATGAAATTGCACAGCACAAAATATTGTGGTTAAGGGATACAGCAACCAAGAGATTATTGACAACAGAGAATTGGATAGTTCAGTGGGGTTTGTCAGACTAAACCTTCTGTAATCACAGACTCCAGGGAAAGTGTTTGTCAAGAAAACATTCAAACATGAAGCTGCCAAGAACTAAGTAAACAGAGAAGGAGAAGCATCAGAGTCTATGCGGCACCATTTGCAAATGCCCCATGATCTGCTGTCAGAGGCCAGCTGAGCCCATCAGCAGCGACTTTTGAAGCCAAGGGGCTGAGCTACTACAGGAAGACCCACCACCAAGTTAGATGAATAAAGAGCAATTCACACCATCAAAATATTTTAATCCAGCACAGCATTTGCAGCCCTGGCTAGGTGTGGGTACAGTGGACTGTGTAGGTTGAACAGACACTTTCCTGTACTGCACACATACACATGCAACCACCTGGGCGAGTGAAATGAAGCCAAATTCCAGGCTAAACAGAGTCCTCCAAGGTAACAAGCAATACCCAACAATTATTGGTAATATGCATTTATTTTTAGTCCCACTTTAATTGCAAGCCTGTAGTGGTACCTACTGTGCTTATAAGGAGCCAGAGACCCAGGCCTAACACACTGCAGATCTAATGGCAAGTTGGCCGATCCCGGCCTTGAAACCAGGCATGTGCAGTGGCTCTGAGCAAGTGAGCGGAAAGAGTGGTTTTCTACTTCCCACCCAAGTGCCTATCCATCAGTCAGTGCTTCCCACTCGCCGTTTGCATGACTGCTGGAAAGGGTACCAGTTGGATGACTTAAGGGGTCCAAAACCAGGCGAGAAATATATGCAAGTTCAGGCATGCTGAGCAGTAAGTTATGCACATAAAATTTCCAACCAGGTCTACTGACCTCCATGGGAAATAAAGCTGAGACCCATCACAGGTGATCCTGAACATGCATCTTCTGTCTGCATGCTCCAATTTTTCCCCACTTCATCCCAATGAGTGCCACCAGTGGTATTATGTTCATTTCCTACAGATCAGACCTCTCTCAGCTGTCTAGAGAGTAGCGTGGAACACACAAGGCACGTTTCAAGGCTGGCACTGGATGCATCACTTCTCTATTAGTCACTGGCCACCAATGCACCCACAGTGGTGCTTGCTGTAACCACCCTCGGTATGTCTGAGGTCAGCTGCACTCTGTACAAGTGACCAAAAATTCACACACTGCAGCCAAAGCTGCTGGGAAGAGGAAGTTTGTGGTCTCCAGTCCAAAGCTACTGATACCTTCTTTGCAGCTGAATATTGCGTTCATGTTCAGGAGGTTCATGTGGGAATTAGAAAAGCTCTTATCTCCCATCTTGACAAAAGAAAGGGTTTGCAGGTTTAGTTACTGCGAATACTGACTGTGCCTAGGTTACACAGAGGGACTTTATGCATTTTATGTACACAGCATTGGTCCCCTTCAGCTCTGAGGGAAGAGGATGGTCTTCCCATGAGAAGATTTTCCATCCAGATTGAAGAGAATGGTTCTCCATACCAACAAACAGCCCATAACCATAGACCAAAACCCTTGGGTTTTTTTTTCTAATCAGGAGGTATACAACCTTCTCTAGAATCCTGACACTAGTGCTCCAAGTATTTACAACCCCAAAAAAGATCTTAATGAGGAGACAGAGTTGCTTTAACTTTCTCTGCTCTTCTGCATCCCCACTCTCACTTTGTTGCTGTGCCGTGGGGCAATTAGATCAGTAGCCTACACACCATGCAATACTTATGGCCCAAGTCAGTCACAAAGATAGCAGTACATGCCTAGGAAGATTTTACACCCCTCATGCCCTCCAACAACACAATTTTCTTGCACGGGAGACTGGCTTAAAACAGACGAGGAACCAGCACTGTGATGTCTCAGCAGTCCCCAGCACAACCGAAAACTACCCAGGGCTGTGGGTTGCTACTGCCCCAGTCCCAGCATTGCAGGGCTCCTTTGGTCAAAGGACAAGGTGTTTCCCAAGCATCTTGCACATCATGAGCCAAAAATACTCCCTGCCCCCTCACGGGAACAGCTGAAGCAAAGTTCAGCAGCATCCAGATCTCACCAGGTGCTTCTGGCAGAGTAGGAAACAGCACAGTGATCCTGACCCCCAGTAAAGAACATGCTGATTTTGTTTTTCAAATTACAACCACTCTAGCTCTGGACCCTGACTGATAAACAAGCACAGATTCCTCATCCACTCATTACAGTTTCCAGCAAGAACCTCAGACTGTCTTTAGCATTTAACCACAACAGCAGCCTTGTCCTTGTGACCATTCAGGTCTTCTGGGCCACATAACAGCCCCATTTTAGGTCCACGACTTTGGTGTTCCCCTATCAGCAGAAGTGGGATGACAAAGGGTTAAACCTGATATAGCCTCAAAAATCGCTCTTTGCTTTCCAAAGCAAGAACATCTTTGGCAGGGTCCCCATCTGGGAAATGACATCCCGTCCCCCATCGCTTCCCCCTCTTCTTCCCCTGAACTCAGAACAAAGCACTGCACTGCCCAACATGCTCCTCCACTGGTTTCATCTTGGTCCAAATGCTTCTTGTGTTTCAACTCCTGCCAAAAAGAAACGCATTAAAAAAAATATATAAAAAAAAAGGAATGTGTGGGGCAGGGGGAGAGGAAGCAGAGAGAGTAGAGGGAAGTCATTAAAAATGAATCTTGATTAGTTACCAGTGTGGCAAATGAAAACAGTGGGAAGAGATTTTTCTTTTGTGTCATCTTGAAGTTGAAACCAGTAGGCCCACAGCAGACAAGACTTTTCCACACAGTTGTCCACCATGGACCAAATTTCACTTGCTTTACCTTTCCAGTCTACCATGTCACCGCACCCTAGTCAGAAGAGGCATCTTCTTCCTCAAACTAGCTTTGTGTCAATCACTGTCATCTTTCTCCACTCTGATAGCTGTAGCCCTCCCAGTGTTTCCTTACCCTGCACTGAGGCCCCACTGGCAGAAGGCTGCAGGATATAGCACAGCTGGCCTGCCCTTATCAATGAGTGGTTTGTGTAGGAAAGGACCCTAAAGATCATCTAAATTCCAACCATCCATGGCAGGGATGCCTCTCACTACACCAGGTTGCTCAAGCCCCCATCCAAACTGGATTTGGATGCATCCAGTGATAGAGCATCCACAGCCTCCCTGGGCAACCTGTTCCAGTGTCTCACCACCCTCAGAGTGAAGGCCCTTGCTGGCCTTTCCACCTTCAAAAGCAAACACAAACACTTGGTCACTGCAAAGCCATAGGGAATTCTAGAGGAAATGAACACAGAGGAGATGGCTTATGTTTGCACTGTGGATAAGCTGGACGGGCCAAATGAGAAGCCTCAGACTGTCTCTGTCTCTCAAAGAGAGACTCTCCAGGAAAAAAAAAATAAAGTTTTTAAAAAAATCACATTGGCTATAGAAGCATTTCAAAGCAGAACAACAACAAAAAAAACCCAACAGTCCAACTTGGAGAGTCTGTAATAGCTGAACCCAGGGGCATGCAGAGGATGTTTTTTGTTCCCTCAGCACAAAAGCCCTTGGCTTCTCCTCCTCCTCATTCCAGCAGTTCCCCATCGGGGGTGTCAGAGACAGTTCAAGGCTGCCCTCCCTGCCCAGCACAGACAAAATTGGTTCTTACTGCCCTGAGGACAAGTGGCTGGGAGGCTGCAAGAAAACCTGTGTAGACTGACCCTTCTGCCCCTGGAGGATGGCCGGAGGGTCACCCCTCCAGCATCCTTGTGACCTGCCACAGGCTGGTGCTTTCCTCCAGGGTTTGGTTTCCCAAGGTGTGACTTTGTCTTGTAGGCTGCAGGGCTATGCCACTTTGATTCCCAAGGGCTCACTTGTGCTACAGCTGCGTTCTGCAGCACGTCAAAGAGAGAGAGAGAGATTAACTCCTTTTTTAAGTATCAAATGACTGTTACATTTTTAAACACAGCTGGTTGAAAATTTTTCAGCAAAGTCATAAATAAATAAATACTTGAAGGAAATTCCCTGTGATTTGAAAACTTTACCTACTGGTCTAGCCCTTATCAGGTGATAGTCTCTCTTCAGTATGCATAAGCTCTACTTGCTTTTGCTTTCTCTCCTGTAAGGACCAAAGCCACTGAACTGTTGATAAACTTTCAAGATTTCACTGCCTGCAGTGTTTGAGATTTTAACAACAACCCTCCTGACCAATGCAGCAATCACATATTAATTTTTGTTCCACCTGATGACCTTTCATTCTCCTTGCAAAAGATGATACAAACTCCCAAGACCCAACGACCCAAACTCTGAAGACCAGTCCTGTCTGCAAAATGCTTCCTTTCCTGCTCCTTGGGAGAGAGACAGCAGAACAGCCTGCTGGTACTCTGATTGGTTTTGCTCTTTTGCAGATCATCCCAGGTCTCATCAGCTCCCATGCCTCCATCCTAGTCAACTCGGTTTAGAAATCAGTTTCTACAGCTGTGGACAACATTCAAAATAACCATCTGTCATGACATCCTACATAAAATAAATAAGAAAGACAACACCACCCACCACTTTCTATTAGAAACCTGTGAAAGAAAGCAGTCGCCCACTCCTGATACAGGAGGCAACACTTCTCCTCTAAGCCTATCCCTGCCTGCCAGTGGCAGACAAAGCCTGTTTAGCAGCATCTGTACAAGACTGTAATATTACATAAAGAGCAAATAAAGGAGCCAGCTGAGAAAAGAGGCCCCAGGAGTCAGGCTCTGTACATGGAGCAATGGAAGTGCGTGTCCCCAAAAGGCTGCATTGCTACAGTACTTCTCATTTTACCAGGATGATACCCATTTAAATCCCCTTCAACCTTGGAAGAGATGGCTTGGAGCTCCCAGCCTCTTCACCCAAATGCTAACCCGCTCCTTATAGCCCAAAAAAGGAAACAAATTCATGATCAAATCGCTTCCAGTACTTTTTTTTCCAAGCTATTGTTATGTGACTGCATTTGGAAGTAAGGGAGAGAAACAAATACATGACTGTGGTCTGTGTCTGTCCTACAATATGGGAAGAAAAACCCAACAAAACAACCAACCCCCAAAACCCATCCATGTTTTATATGTTTAGTCATTTTTGGAGAAAACTGTTAAGCCCTAAAGAGAGCAGGAAGAAAGAGCAACACCAGCCCCTGGGCCTCAGGGGTTACAACAGGAGCAGAAAAACAGAAGTGAATCTACTCTCCATCTATTAATGTAGACTGTTCAGCCCAAGGAATTCTTAAAAGCCCCAGCAACAGCCTAAGGCATGAAGTGCACTTTCTCATCTACTGCGAGGACTAAGACATTTTTGTGCTATGAATTGCTTTATTAATTTGGAAAGCCTTTTTAATGCAAAAATCACCTTTGCTTGACACGTGTTAGTAGACTTCTCATATAAAAGACCAGATCATCCTCTCCAAAACCTCACCCAGCAGTGGTCTGGGAGAACACTTGCTCACTTGTCTACCAGGAAAAAAAAGGTATTTGACTCTTTGGATCTTCCAAAGATCCTTACATTAACATCTAGTAAAGGAACACACTCAATTCTTATTTTACAGGGACTCCTTTAAGACCTCTGTATTAGGTACTCTCCAAAACCAGAATAAAAAGGCATCCTCTGCCTCAAGGACATTCATCTCTAATTGCTTACAGACACTGTCAACGCTTTCTTTGAGAAGGGAAGTCTGTGACTGTCCCATAGTACTACATACCCCTAGAAAAAACTTTCACTGTTCAGTGCAAAGTCATCTGTAGACCAGCTCAATCAGTATCTACCTTCCAAATTATGTTAAATACTGTCACTTGCTTCAGACCACAAATGCAATATTAAGAGTGGGAAGGAATAAGGACTTCCCCCTCACTGTAGCCACTGGGAAAACTCAGCTATATAAGGGAAAGAAAATCTCAGCATTACCAATAGGGAAATTGACTGGTTCTTAATTTGGAAAATACTATAAACTTTTTTTTAGGATGAAAAACACTCCTCAGTTTTGAGAAAATGCTGCTCCATGATTTAAAATCCAGTTGTGCAGCTGGCACACTGTGCCTTGGGATGGGTAAAGCAAGCTGTTCTCATATAGTCACATCCACAACTTGCTGCAGGATTTAATAGCCCCTCCTTGAAAGAGATAAGCTATGTAAACATAAATTGTAACAATGGGACAAAAACCATCTTCCAGAATTCACTCTGCAAGCCCAACAAGGAAACAGTCTGCATTTCTTGCCAGCTACAGATAACAAACATCTGTTGGTGTGCTGTTCCCTGTGCACGAGCAGAACATGTCCAGTGCAGCCTCCAGGGCTTTGTACTCCAGCAAAGCTTCTAGAGAACCTTCACTGTAAAACCACGGATAAACCTCTGCCAGTCTTACCTATTGACTACAAAACTGTTACATAAAAATGAGTCTTTTTATTTGCAGCCCCCAAGTTAAGGAGACCTTCAGAAAAAAACAAATTGTGTGGAGCCTCTAGCAGAGGCAGTGTTTTGAGGTCCACCCCAGAAGTACCTTTCTAAGGATTTTTATTTCAGGGGCTTCCTTTCCAACCCTTCTCTACCACCAGCTTTTACTTATATATTGCTTTGGCAGAAAGCTCTAGAAGCCCAAGGCAGCAGGCTTCCAGATAAAGCTGCCAATCTGTGGCTCATTAACTGAGGCTTTCTGGCCTGCTGCCTACATGCCCCTTGCAGATGCTGGCACCTCAGTGCATGCCATGTCCGCTGGCCCCACTGAGCTGTTTCGCTGTCTGCCTGTAAGGAGGCAGGTCAACACAAAACCTTCCCAGTTTGCAAAATGCTGTAAAATTGGAAACATTGGTGCAGACTTGAAAACACTGTCTTTAAACCCCTGAGTCCCAGCCCGCCAGCCTGGGGGGAAGAAGGGCAGGACAGATGTGGTTCTTTCAAGGACAGTACTTCTCCAGAATCAAGTCTAGGGAGGCAGCAGCCCTGCCTGCAACTGCAGGCAGCCACCCTGCCTGGGCAAGGGCTCCCCAAACCCGCTCCAACATGCCAGAGCCTTGCACTCACCCCAGTCTGGCGATGGCTGGGAGCACGTCTCTGGCAGCAGGCTGGCGCCTGGGGAGGCACCCCTAGTTGTTCCTTATCAGCCTTCCCCAAAACAAGTAAGGACAGGGGCATCCAGGATATGGCCCAACAAGCCTTTCTCAGCCTGGCAACAGTTGTTGGCGGCACAGGGACCTCAGGCAGAGGTGGGGAAATTAAAGACAGAAAATGGGGAGAAAGGGGGATGCGAGGGCCTGGTGGCAGCCCCCATGTCCTTTGGGAGGCAGCACAAACACAGGGAGCAGGGGGCACGCTAGCAGTCTCAGCTGCGGTTCTCCTTCCCCGTTGTTGGGTGTGAGGAGAAAAGTAAGCCTCCCTGGCAAAACTGAGATAGGTGCATGTGCCAAGCAAGAGGAAGACATTATTTGCCCTAAGCATGAGGAGGGATGGGCACAAACCCATTTTTTTGACACCTTCTTCACCCCACACCTTGCCTAATTCAGCTGGACAGAAATGAGGGCAATAATGACATTGGTGCCTCTGTGACAGACTTTCATGCCTGAGTAAGGACAGGGGCACCTGTCACTGATAGAGAAGAAAAAGCCATAAGGGTGCAGCTGTCTGGAATCTTCTGCCAATCTTCCACTCCCAAGGCACTGACTGGGCCAGGGAGAAACTGTAAGGGCACAAACACCTCATCTAAGATCTCTTTTGTAATTAAATCATTTAGCTTCCAGAGGGCAGATCAAATCCATTTGCAAAATGGAGGACTCCTGCTTCAGATGGGCAGAGCAGAGCAAGGAGCCATCTCTTCAGCCAGCCACAGGAGCCCCTGGCAAAATAGTGCCATTAAAACCAGCATGTTTCAATGCATTCCTCCGAGCACAAAGCCTCCAACTGCAATTCAGTCTGATTTTCAACAGCATCAGGGCATGGCCGCAAGCAGAATTTGCCCATAGCTTTTAGCAAACAAACAGGTGCCAGAATATGCACCCCCACCTGCTCCCCAAAACTGTGCTGCTAGTCAGGCAAGAAAGGAGGCATGAAGGAACCTGCCCAGGTTTCACTCAAGCAATCCTATCCCCCTTGAGAGACAGCTTCTTGTTACCCCACCAAGCCAGGTTTTGCTCATGTCCTGCCTTTGGTGTCTACACACCTACTCCATCCTGGGCTACCTGTGCCTCCAGGGGTGGTTGGCTTAGTGTTTGGGTACCCCTGTGTGTTCCCAGTCACACACTCAACATGGGCTGCAGTTCTCAGAGCAGCTCTTCATCATCCTGCCACTCCTCATCCCTATACCTTCACCTGCCTACAGCATAAGGTACCTCTGTGCTGATCATGAAGAGCTAACATCTCCTCTTGCACCTGGACCATGGTACAAGCCACAGATTTGGCCTTAGCAGCATTTCCTAGAGTATATCCTTGGCTTGTGCACTGAAAGCCAGTGCCTCCAGAGCAGGAGGACCACAGAACCAGACTCCCTGAGAAAGAAGGCACACAATATTTATGTAATGAGATTGTTTTACTTGAGACTGCAAGAAAACCATTTCTATTATGCCATCTCTCTGCTCTCCCAGCTATCTTTCAAATCACAATGTCACATTGAAAACTAGCTGACAGGAGAGAATTAAAGTTGTAACTGGCTCCTTTCCTTCCCCTTCGGTCACAGGCTCTTCTTTCCACCAGCCACTCCTTCAGCACCCTAGCAGACCTCCTGTTTATTCACCTTTTAAAGACAGGCAGGAGTTTTAGCTCTGTGAGACTGGCTGCACCCCAGTGCAAGGCATGCCAGAGCAACAAGATGCTGCCAGCAACACCTGCAGTGCCCCACTTGGGCAACCACCTACTGGAACACACGAAGCCACATCACTCTTGATTGACTGATGTGAGCTGAGGATTAAAGAAGATGAGACTCTGCTGCAGACAACTTTCAGCTTGAAGGCAGACAACTCTAGGTCAAGCCCTAGTGATGCTCAACTTTGACCTCCTCTTCTGAAGAGCGGGACAAGGCAGAAGATGGAACAAGGGACTGGGTATCAGAGAACATGGGGTCTGTATTAAGTTCCAGTCCTGACCTGATGAATCACTCCAAGGCACATATGTCCTTTTTCATGCTGTTTTTACCTCCTGGTCTGGATTTGTCTTGCTGTTTTGAATGGGGATGTAGGAACTATCTCCCATTACATGTTAGTGTGGCATCTAACATATCCAGGTCCCAGGCTTGGTTAAAACTTGCAGACACAAATGTAACACAAATAATAATTTAGGTTTTGGAATACAGTGATAGAGGAAGATGGTGTGGCAGGCCTTTCTGAGGCCTTCATCCAGAGAGTCAATGCTAAGAAACCTCTACTTATCTTCTGTGCTGGTGCTATGCAAAAACTAGGGTTTTGCTCACATTTTTGTGGCTGCTGAATTTTTTGTTTGTTTGCTTGGTCACTAGTTTGGGAAATTTTTTAAAAGGTGTTTTTTTGAAGTGGCTTGGAGGTTAGGGATGTCCAAAGCTATCCCAAGGGAGAGAGATTATAGACTAGAGTTCAGGTCAGGCACCAATGATAAACACGGCTTGCCACTTTGCTCTCAGTGGTGTTCTCTTTTTGCTCATTTACCCTCCTCTACAAATCTGCAGTCCAGGCAATCCTGACGAAAACTGGAGAGCAGACCATTTAGCAAGTATGTTCCTGTCTAACTTGCTACATGATGTAAATAGTTGACCCTTTCTCCCAGAAAAGGCAATAGGCTTCGTGATGCAACCAGCAGGACCCCACAGCTTGTATTGCATAGTTTCATACCAGGCAAGTGCAGGTTGCTCTCCTCAGTAGACTGGTGCCTGTTCTATGATATAGAGTGCTGGCTTGTCTTGCTGTTGTTGTGTAACTATATTGCTCTTCCCTAACTTCCCCAAACTGGCTACTTGCCTCCCTGCCAAAAGGGGAGAAGGGTCAGTATACATGCACCCAGGCTCTGGCAGCTCCAGCTCCCTATGTTGGCACTCACCTCCCTTTCTCAGAATCCATCATTGAGCTAATGGCAGCCCATTAGCATGGTCACCGAGTGTAGCTCACCATGATGCCAAGCCCTTCTCCTTCTCTCCTGGCTGGGCAGTTCTCTCTGGCCTGAAGCTGGTGTGCCAATGTGCCAAACTACTCTTGGAACTTTTACAACAGCTCAGGCACCCAGAACAGCAAGGTTCTCAAAAGCAATTAGCCCTTGTGCTGCCTTGGCCTTTCTCTACAGCATTACAGAAGTGTTCAGGCACAATCTGGCATGAAGCCAGGGGATCTGCTCCTCACCTGCTGGGAAGCAAAGCACGTATACCTTCAGGCTATCTCCAGACACCCCAAGACCAACATCAGAGTGATGAAACTATGATGATGGACTCATCCAGAAGAGCTGGCATGCCTCTCTGAGGAACCCTTCATGCTCTGGCTTCTCACAGCTCTGTCTCACCCTACAAGCCTCCATCTCCAGAGATGTCTGACAGCTACAAGGCAGACAACCTGCTTGGCCAGCTGAGAGGTACAGAAGTCCCCACAGGGACTCAAATGCTAGTAGATGTCAAACCCTCAACCTACCAGGGCCCCATAGCTCTGCTGTGATCTGTCTGGCTGTGCCTCAGGACCCCAGAAGGAGCCACTGATGGGGTGTTCCTCATTGGATCCAGGCCCCATTATGGATAATAGCTGGATATCTCAGCCACCTTGTTCTCCTTCCACCCAGATGGCTCTGGTTTAGAAGCTGCACTCAACTGCTTGTGAGCCAAGATGTGCCCGAAAGCCACTTTTGAAGTGGAAGTCCACTTCCATGCAGGAGTAGGGGTTGGCACTGATTTGGCCAGCTGCTACACTGGTGACAGTGGGACCATCCCACAAACCTGCCAACATGACCTTCTACTTAAAAGTCAGGTGAGAACTGTCTGGTCTCTCAATGCACAAGTCTCATTGACTCTCCACCACATCATTAAAGTCATCCCAGGTGTTTTTGAAAAATCCCACCCAGCATGTTTTTGAAAACAAAACTGAAACCCACACCTTCAATCTGACACTGATTGGATTTGTTAAACAAGCAGCTTTCTTTTGGGGGAAAAAAAAAATAATTCACATTCCCATCACTATTCAGGGGGCCCAAAGGAATCTGTCACTGACAGCAGCAGGCTCTAAAAGAGGCTCTAAAAAGGCTCCTTTTTACCACCCATGGCTGAGGAACAGGAACGTGCAAGCAAGCACCACCTTCCTGCCCCAGAGGGGACTGCCATCCAGCGGAGGACTGGAATGATGAGAACACTCTCCATGTCAGCTCCAGTCCAGGGAGCAACTTGGGACAGAAGGCAGTAGATGAAGTAAATTATTATTCAGCATCCAGAATTCTACTGGCTTCAAATAATTGTCTACTTGTGTGTGTGCATGCACAAGAATCCTCTCTCCATGGTCTCTGCCAGCATATTCCCAGTGCTGCGACTCTCTGGGGATAAGGCCCATACTTGTATTCAATCTCAGTTTTGGATCTCAAACACTAAGGTTTCAGATTTTGTTTTAAAAAACATTTTCTCTGGCAACTGGGCTGTTAATGGATTTGATGTTTTTGCTCTCGTCTCCTCCCTACCTTAAAAAGCTTGGCACTAAAAGGCTTCTTTGAAGATAAGGCCAAATTTGCAATTTAAGGGGAGGAACTTCATAAAGCTAGACGTGAAGGGATGGAGAGGAGGAGGGGGAAAATAAAATAAAAAAAAACAACAACCCAGGAGCCACTTCGCCTGTTGAGATGTACACTGTGCAGCACATAGGATTACAATGGCCTCTCTGTACCACCACTGGCTAGAGCCATACATTCGCCACAGCTGCAGCTCTACTACCGACGTTAGACTCCCCAAGGGTCATGCTCAGAGATGGGTTTCTCTACAGCCACAGTCCTAGCCCACCCTCCAAACCAGAAGCATCATGCAGCCCTTACAGAGCTTACATCCACCCAGCATGAAGGGGCAGATATCCCCAGAGGCAACCGCAGGAGCCTCCCATCGGGCTGCCAAGGCCACAGGAGGCTCTTTGCTGAAACCAGCTGTGGTCCTCATCCAAGAGGTTTTACAAGGTCTGGCAAACCTATGGTCTCTCTGAATCTCCAGCAGACCTATCCTCAATACCACAAGGAGGCAGGGAAGTGCCACTTACAGGTTTTGCAGGTGGAGAGCTGAGGGAAAGAGCAACCTACCCCAGCGTGGGGGAAAATCTGTAGTGCAGGGTACAACCAAACCCAGCTCTCCTCACATCACAGGGCTTGCTCCCTAAAACACTGGCATCCCTAAGGGAAGTCGATGTTCCACCTAAAAGTGTCAGAAATAATTACAGTGACATTATCAGAGGAAGATGCATTTTGCATGTAAATGCTATATTCTAGGCCAGTGTATCCACATTTGAGGTTTATACCGCTACAAGCTTTCTTAACCACATTAAGCTCAACACATTGATTCACAGGGCTCTGCTTAACCTGTCGTTTTGTTAGTTAGAAGAAAAATAAAAAGCAATGTCAATCTGCTACTTGAAAGCTGATGACACAGTTCTGTCAAGGATCTGTGCACCCTTTTCTACTCAACTCTTATGATTTAAGGAATAGTAGAAGGGCTCAATATGCAATCATTAGACACACAAGCTTGTTCAGACTTGCTGACAGTGCAACCAGTGAACACATCCTTGCATTTGGCAGGGCCCCAGGACTGTGGCTCTGCATAAGAGCACGACCTGATGGCTAATGTCCTTGCCAGAGTGGACCTTAGAGAATCAAACTGGCATTGCTGCCATGGGGCTCAGGTTGAAAGACTTACTGCCTGTACTGGGCACAGAAGTTGATGGAAAATGACTGGTTTCCAAAACACCATCTGGCTTTCACACACGTACATAAGAGACACAACAGCCCTGAACCTCTGTGAACTTGAGAACAGTGGGTTTTCATAGGGGCAACACACTGTGGGGTGGTTTGGACTTTGCCCAGCAAGCCCCTGACACTCTGCACAGGCACAAGGTGCAGTCACCATCCTTACATCTAAGGGGAGCTCAGTGAAGGGTTTTGGCCACAGGGCAGCAGCTTCCCCAGAGCAGTTGAGCAGAAAGCAAGGGTAAAGCTTGGCTCTCACCTCTGTGCTGGCACACTGCCCACGAGGAGGGAGAAGAAGCTCGAGCACGTCCCACACGCTCCCTGAAGCACATTTCCCTCCATTGATCCCACCAGAGCCAAAATAAATTGGCACTGCCTCTTACTCAAGAGCTCCTACACCACACAAGGGCAGCCCTGAGAGCCCCTCTCAGGCACCCCGTCTGTGCTGTGCCAGGTGCTCTCCTAACAACCCCATCAGGCACAGCTCAGCCTCCCATCCCATTTGTCCTTTTGCAGGGAAGAAGAGGGGCCGTTTTAATAAAAGGAGCATGCAGCATCCTCAGGGCAGGGATCTGTTGTTTCCCCGCTTGAGTAGAAAGTACTGAGTTGCCTGTGGCAGCTTTGAGACTGTGCAAGCATTGAGCATATTCTTTTCCCTGCAACAACTATCTTTCTGAGCTCTTCAGATGACTGTGCTTCCACTGCATCTATGCTCCTTTTGTCTTAGCTTCCCACAGACTCTTATACAGCTATGTTGCTGGAGCACATGCTCCTGGGGAGACCAGATTTAAAAAAAAAGTCTTAGGTGCAAATATGCATATGAAGCAAATTTTGAAAGCTTCCCATCCTGAAAGCATTCTCTCCAGAAAACCAGCTTCAAACACTATGTTCAGACAATGAAGCACCAGAAACAATGTCGTATGGTTTGGGGCCAAGAGGAACCAAACCAAATCCCAGGAAACAAAAAAAGATGCTTGTGATACCTTTGTTGAACAATTATCCAAAGTACATTGAGGAAACTGGAAGATGATAGTCACCCCCTTTCTACCTAAGGACCTGAAATTCATTTAGTCGTTATTCGCCTTAAATTGTTCTTGTGGCCTAGCAACTGGAGTATGTAACAACCTCTTAAACCGAGACTGACCACAGAAGCACCAAAATACACAGCAGCAGGTTTTACCCTCAGGATGTTTTCAGTCTAACCAGAAACAGGAAGTCTCTGAAGATTTTGCAAGAGAGCTTTTTCCTTGTGGGATATCCCATCCTAAATGTAGACTTCACACTGCAAAGTTTTTAGCCCAGGAGGGTAACAGTTTGAACCAAGACACTTGCAAGCCTTGGTCTGTAATATACCAGCAGTAATACATCAAGTCGTCTTTGCACATTAAAGAGGTTCTGTTGTGCACCATACTTCTGAGGCACTCAGAATCAGGCACTGAAATGAACAATCCACCATTATTTACTGCCAACTAAACTTTTGTTAACCTGGAGTTATGTTGGCTTTTTGCTGCTGTAACTTCTTGCAGGCTGAGCGACTAAACGGAGACTAACTGAACCTGAGGCCTCTGAAAACCCATTCCCGGTCCAACCTGAGCTAAACCAATCAACAGGGTCCCCAAAGCACTCTTCCCTCCCACTGCTCCCCTGCTTCATGCAGCACACAGACAGGGTTTCTGGGAGACAGTCTGTCTTTGCCTGGGAAAAAGGAGTGATTTCAGAGGCACGGAGATGCCTTTCCAGCCCTGTGGCAGTCCCAGGGAGGCTCAGCACAGCGAAGCAGGTTCTCCCCAACCGCCTGAGCTCTGCTCTGAGAGGCACAAGGATGGGTGCAGGTCAGCTGGCAAGAGTCAACATGGATGGCAATGGATGTGCACTCACCCCATCAGCACAGTGCTTAGCACCACTTTCTGCATGGGAAAACCAAGGCATAGGGCTGTGGAGGAAATTGGTTAAGCTCACACAGGACATGTGCATCGGTTGAGGACACAGTCTAAACACATCCACATCCAAACCCATGCTTCCACCTGAAGAGTTTCTTTTTTGATCTATCCCTCATCTGCCCTGCCACAGGTAGAGGAAGTAATAGTTCCCTTTTTTATTAGTTTTTTTTGTTTGGTTTTTTTTTTTGCTGTGCATGTTATCAGACTGTGAGGTTTCTGTGCAACTTGGGACATGTGATTCAAGAAAAGGCTGGGAAGAACTGGCAGGTAAATTTGTTGGTATTTCGGTCAATTGTGGTTATTCAGTAATAATTATGAAAAAGTACAAAAATTTGTGTCTGCCCTAAATAGAATAGCTTTCTTATCTCAGGAAAGGAAGATTCCCCCCCTGCATCACCAGGGAAGATGGGGACAAAATGGGCTGCTTGCTTCATGGTTCCACCTGCAACAGTCCCTGCTCAGCAGGAGGTTCCAGCTGGCTCCCAGAGGCCCAAACCTGCTGAACCTCCTCAGGTGGAAGGAGCTATACAAGCATCCTGCAAACACTGCGGGGAGATGTGTCTGTTGTTAGTTTTGAGGACAGGGTAGAATTTCAAGGAGTGAGGGTGACTGGGCAATAATTCACCTGTCCTTAGAGCAAAACTCCAAGCCTGAAGTCTCACACCCAAAGGGCTGGAAAAATCTCTGCAAGCAGGAGACACTGGGTTTCACTTTGTAATCTTTAAGAACATCTCGCTTTGTGCTCATGTATCGTGTCAGTATAAGGTACAGGAAAGCTGTATTTTCCAGACTGTACAGATACAGAGCACCCTTAACACTTATATGCCAGCTTGCATCACAGTCACCAGTAATACTTCTTTGCACCAAGTGGAGAAGAGATATGTGTGCAATCAATTACTTGTACTGAGATATCCCTCAAAGAAAGGTCCTGTGGGTGTCTGTGTGTGTGAGAGAGGGAGAAAACTAAGCTTGCCTTTCAAACCTGCACAGGACCCTTGTGTGCCCTTCCAATGAACCTGCCTCATTCTCCCCAGTGGTAACTACACTAGCAGGGAGGACTGCACTTGAATCTGACTTCATGCATTGCAACAAATACCTACTAGGACCTCATCTGCATTGGACGTGAAGGATGAGTCCCTGTAATTGTATCTAGACGGGAGGGTAAAGAAAAGTGCATGAAACAAAACTTCATTTATTTCTTGTCAGAGAATATCATGCACCCAGCTGGGAGTTCAGAGCTCTACCTAATTGTCCCATTTACTTCAGAAGATCCCAAGAAGAATTCTCTTAGCATGGGAAGTTATTTCACCTTTATTTCTTTAGATCACTTAAATAAACTGGACAAATCACTACAAACCCATGAAGAGATTCTGCTAAAATCCTTCCCCAAGCCATAAACCTCGGTATCCAACTTACCAAATAAAAGTGTCTGCCTGTATGTATATATACATAAATATGCAAGAACCATCCTCTAAATGTAAGCACACTGAGGCAGTTTGTTTCAAAAGAAAAGAAAACTAAGATAAAATCCTACTTACAAAACGCCCACATTCCTCTAATATTTTCCACGGTAGATTTTTAGCCCGTGGGAAAAGAAGCTTTAATGGCAGATTGTAAATGAACATATCTAAAAGACACCACAGTAGCAATACAGAAACTAAGAGAACTGGGCACCAAGAAAAACAAGCAATTTAAGACATGCTAGGAATAACGTGAGGGCATAGACTGTGTGGATCCCTGTTATCTCACTCACATAATGCTGCAGAGAGGTCAAGAGAGTTTCTTTAAAACAAACAAGGACAAAAAATAAGTGTTTAATAGACCTGAACTGCCTTTCCCACAATGCCAGCGAAATAACTCTCTGGGTACCAGAATGAGTTGGGGAAGTGCCCAAAGATACAAAATTTGTATTAAGTACCTTTTGCCAGGCGGGGGTATTGGTTAAAGTCTATTATTATTTTTCAAAGTAAGTATTAGTATCTTCAGAGCACTTAAAAAGTCTGGTTTGGACACGGCTACAAATTCAGCATCCCACTTTCTCCCCAGCACATCTTCTATTTACAGTCACCATCCAGAGGACCTGCCAAAGTTGCAGTGCAAGCAGCAAGGCACGCGTGCACAAATCCTACAGCATCCCACCGCCAAGCAGAAAATTACTGATTCAAATCGCTCCTTATCCTTGCACCAGCACTAAAACCTCTATGGTTGCAAAAAGGAGGCGACAGAAATTTTACTCACTGATTACCCACCCCTGATTTTCTTTGCAGCAGCACCAGCCCCTTCACAGGGCACAAACTGAAATGCCTTCACATCTGCAGGAGCCAGGTCTTGCTGCAAACTCCATCAGCTTTTGACAAGAGTTGGAGCAACAGAGGATGAATCTGGGGTTTATTCTGCAGTTTTCCCCCTTCCCTCTCTCTACCACACGCCATCCCTCCTTGACTAGCAAACAACAAGGACAGGGCAACATCGCAGGCCAAGCTTTTGGGGAAGCTGCTCAGGCAAGTGCTGCAGCACTGTGGTGTGTGTGCATGCACTGGGCCCTCCAATAATGCCGACCGATCAAGGAGGAAGAGCGGGAGTGAAATGTCCAGGACCCCCCCCCACATCTCACCTGCCTGAGCAAAAACAAGCCCTGTACTGGTGGGGACCACCAGGTCTCCACTCCTCCCTTGTCACGGCTCCCGTGTCCCTACAGAGACCCCCTTCCCTGCATCCCCACAGCAACTTCCCAAACTCTGACACAAAGATTGGCCACCGCCGCGGCTACTGGCGGTTGAAGAAGCGGGGAAAGCGCTGCACCCTGCCGCCCACCACAGATGTCCTCCCAGCCCCTCACCAGTGCCGCCGGGCCCGGGCCCCCTTCGCTTCACTCACCGCGGTCTCCAGTGGAGCAGGCGGGGGAAACACAAAGATGCCCCAAACGAAGGGAAGCAACAAAGAAGCTTAACTCCAGGAGCTGGGAACTTCCAGGCCGGATCTGCGGGGAATTCAGCACACAGACACACAGAGAAAAAAAAAAAAAAAAGGAGAGAGAGAGAAAAAGAGAGGGCAATGGCCTGTTTTGGGA
>VWZY01004141.1:0-24376 GCA_013399075.1 Chloroceryle aenea
AAGCCATAAACTTCCCCCTGCTTCTTTAGAAATACTTTTCTTGAAAAACTTCATTTGGCAAAAGGGAAATAAAGTGTATTCTTCAAAATTTGAATGTTTTTTTCCCTGCCCTCCCACTCTGCTGGTGCTCAGTTAAGTGCTTTTGATTGCCACAGACCCCTTTTTCTATAAAGCCTTTTACTACCTGGGATGAGTGCTGAGAGAAGCTCCTTTGGCACAATGTGCCGTGAGGTTGTAGCACAAACTTCAGTTTAGCCAATACTTCCCTCTACCGGGGAAGAAAAATACCACGATTTTTTATAGTTCCCTTTGGAATTAAGGGAGCAGGACGAGAAGGGTTTTCCTGTCTAAGGATGATGGGAAATTCAGGGTGTGGGATAAGGAAAAGGCATCAGATCCAGAATATCCCTGACACATTGCTCATTTATTAGCCAGGTAAAAGGGTTTTGGCCATCTCATGTTGACCCCCCCCCCCCCCCAATAAGCATCCCTCACAATCTCCCTTTTCTTCTGTCTTCCCAGCCCCATTGTGAGAGAATGGGGCATCCTCACCTCTGTGCTACAGAAAGCAGAAGGTCAGCCCTCTGTTTGCACCAGGATTGAACTCACCCCTGGGTCACCTCCAGGATGGTGCTAAAGCTTCATTGTGTAACACTGTCTAGGCTTGTTCCCTCCGCTGATTTCTTCTCATCCCCCACTTCAATTTCAATAAGCAAAGAGACCCTGACATAAACCCAGCTGCTGTGTCAGGATACATCTGTATCAGTCTTCAGCTTCTGTCTTTTAATTAAGTGTATCATCCTCGTGGAGCATCTCTCATCAAGCATCCATGGGGAAATCCTGTAACGCCTGGCTAAATTGCTACATTTGTTCAATCAGACTCAAAGATAAAATCCTAAAGTGAGCTAATCTAATTTAATGGGGGGGAAAAAAATTAAAAAACTACAGGCAGGCACTGCCTCTGTCAACAAATGTGTTCAAGTGTGAAGAAAGTGTTCAGTGCTCTGATAGACACGTAACTGCTCACATCATTAAAGTAAAATTTATTTCATCTCTGAAATGGCTCAGCCCCCACCCTGAATTAGGCCATTTTATATCACACCAGAGTACAGCTGCATTTTAATTTAGAAGAGGATGAAGGTTATGCTGGGCTAGGCTGAATTATGTCCCATTATCATGCTCTCACTGCCTGTAGACAGCACAAATATTTAGTGATTAGGCAGTTCAGAGAGCAGAGAAACACCGTTTCACTAAGTGGGGAGGGTGTTTTCATCGGGTTTAGAGATTAGCAGTGTCAGAAAGGCAGAGCTGGGGTTTGCAGCAAAGCTTTCTGTGCCTCCCATGTTCCTTGCATCACAATCAATTGCAGGCTGGGTGAATTTCTGACAGCCAGAGGGTTGAGGAAAAGCCTTCACCTCACATGAATTTTCCTTTGCCAGCTTCCTCCAAAAAGTTCCCTAAACCTGCCCTGTCCCAGGTTAGATAAACCCTCATAGAAAGGGGCAGTCACACACTGAGCTTTCACAAAGTGACCAAGAAACACAAATACATTTCCTCCTTTTTAGATCAAAAGCACCAACTCATGACACCAAAGCTGCTTTACCCTGGCAACCCCTCTAGCAGAGGACACTGCCAGCTCTTCAGTGGCTTTGGGGGACATCAAGGCTTAGCCCATGGAGGGAACCAAGTCAGGTCCTAAGTGCTAGACACTGGATGCCCCAGGGAGATGTTTTAGGAGGGGGTGAAATCTAAACTTTATCAAGCTCCATAGGAGTTTCTGCTGTGAGTTCCATAGGAAGGGCTTCAAAGCAGACCAAAGGAAGGTTAACGATTTCTAGAAATTATTTCCACATAGAATCTAAAGCATCTAGAACACTGGTGCTTTATAGATACTGCAAGATGAACAATACCTGGTGCAAAAATCACGTTTGATTTGTGGTAAATCACATTTGCTGTGTGCTTTCCTTTCCTTGCACTTTGAGCCAGCCCTTGTGCATGACACAGATGATCTTCAAGGTATCCTTTTCCAGGCTGAAACCAATATTGGCATTTCCTTTGCATTTAATTGTGTTAATGACATATACACTTAATCTCTAACAGTCAGAGAAGTTGTTTGATGGGTTGCAATTGGTCAGACACTACCTGCAAGATAGAAATGTGCTTTCAGGCGCACCATGGAGGCACAGATGATGAGAAGACCCCAACAAGGACTGGAGAGAATCAAAGTGATTATTTTATTTTATTTTCATTTATTACCCTGATGCCTCCTCTTTCTTTCCTTGCAGTCTAGCAAATCCTCCCCACCTCCATTTTAGCACTAATTAAAATCAAAACTCCTTCCAGTACATTTACTTATTATTTCACATGGATAATGAACCATTTCCCTTTTTGTTTTATTTGAATCTTCTAATTAATTGTAATGCTTATTAGTTTGCATTCAGACACTGCCATTTCAGATTCTGGAAAGTGCTTGGGGTAGAAAGACTCAGTGTAGCTAAGCAATAAAAAACAGATTGGTTTTCAGCACAGAAATAATCCTGGGGACTTCCTTAGGACTGCTCTGGGCTTACTGATGCTTGTACAGGCCAGATCTAAGACAACTTGTGGTTGCAAGTGGTTAAGTGACTCAGAATTTCTGATAACAGCTTGACAAATCTGAGGGAAGTGAAACTGAGCTGTCCTTCAATTCCTTTTCTTGCAGGTTTTCCTATAAGGTTTCTACATCTTTCAGTGCCCTTTCTCTGGTGCTCCTGACTGACATTTTCATCCTCATACTCACCAAGCTGCAAACCCAGGAGTTGTAGGATGCATGGCTTTGACTGCTTATGGAAACTAAATATAGCTTCCAGAACTCTCCAGTCCACTAGATGACTTCCTTCTGGTCACTTTTCCCTAGCCTACCTGCTTCTGCATCCATTTCCAACCCAAATCAACGGCAAAGAAATGGCAACATAGTCTCTCCTTCTGAAAAGAGAAGGATATGACTGAATTCAGAACTGTCACTAGTTTGGGTTTGGTTTTTTTCCCAGCATCTTCATGCTGAGCAGCGTAAGGGGCCCCACATGCACATGGAGCCTGCCCTCAATCTCTTTCAAGCTAAACTGTTACCCTGGGACTGCATGTACACGGGCAATTATCTGAGCCCAATTGCCTTCAGGGATTGTTCACAAGAATGCTGGTACTCATCCTCCTGGTGGGTAGGGGGAAGAAGGATGAGTGGTCAGCAAAAGCCAGGGGGGAAGATTCTAAGTAGAAAAGGATTCGATACCAAACAGGCACTCACAGCCTGGTGACTGCGTTGGGCTGACCCATTCCCTACTTGGGGAATACAAGAGACCAAAGACAAGGGGACATTCTCATGTGCTTCACCCTCCACCTTTGACTGAATGCTACACAACCAGAAGTAATTGCCAGATATATCCACCACCTGTCTCTCTTGTCTAAGTGAGGTGTGAAGCACTAACCCTCACACAACTTTGGGCTTTCTCCTTCTCTCCTTTGTCTGCTTGTTTACAAACACAGTGCAAATTCTCACCCCTCTCCTGCTTACTCCCACTTCCAGCTTGAAAATTCCATCAGGTCATCGATTGCTGCCTCATCTTCCTTTCCCCAGCAAGCAGTTTTTAGACCAAACTTGATCTGAGACAAGGTTGGAGCATCTTAAAGAGGACCTCACTGCATGAATCACCTGTAACCCTAATGTAATAAAGCAGCCTGCCACTCACAAGAAAGTTCAGGAGGAGGACAGTATGCAACCAGGATCTGGCTACTAGTCCAACAAGCCCAGTTACCTGCTGGGATAAACTACAGTAAGGTCAGCAGGTCCTCCAAGGATTCAAAAAACTCAAGGAGTTATCTGAATCCTGGTTTGTTTCTCTGGAGAAGATTTTTTTTGGTTGTTCAGTTGCTTTTTNGCCTGAGTCTCAAACCTTTATTCAGTTTCCTGAGAAAGTAAGATAAGGAGAGCCTGGAGGGTTTCAGTGGTTGTTTCAGAAACAACTTGTGTCTCCAGATTGCATAACCCAGTTGGCCATAGTTTTGCCACAACCAGCTGAAGGGTTTCAGCCACAGCCTTNAATGCCATATCCTACCTCTGACAACTGGAGTCTCTAGGAACCGTGCTGCCCCTGACTGGAAGTCTAACATTAAAGCACATCAGTGCACACACTGAACAGCCACACTCTGCTTTCCAAGCTGAGCTCCTTTGAGTGCAGGGTCATATCCTTGCTGGATATTGAATGATCTCCTCAACATCAAGAAAACTCCAGTTTTGTTGGGTTTGNAGGACTGAGACACCTTACCTGGAGCAGCAAGTGAATATTTATCATGCTGTAACTAACACATGTATAATACTTAGCATGCTTTCTAATATGTGATAGTGTATTCTTGCTTTTAAGTTGTAATAATGCGTTCTGACACTGTAGCCATAAAAACTTACATTGGTGGCCTATTAGACTTCAAATAAGTGGTTGGCTTGGACCTTACAGTTAAACCTAGGAGCTCAAATAAATCATTTGCTNTTTATGTATTCTTCCTTCTATTTTCAAGCATTGATTTGGGGGTGACGTTCAATGGAACAGGACTGGGGCTTTATATGGGTTTGCTGACTCATAGCTCATAAGCAAGTTTCAGGATCATCTGATGCATGCAGGCAACTCATTTGATTTACCTGTCCATGCAGGGACAGAACATGGGGAGCTGTGTAGATTGCTTAGCCTTGAGCTGTCCATAAGCCCCATGCCAAACAACGTAACACTGCAGCACAAAGTACAGCAACCCTGAGCTGAGCCTTGAAATTCCTCAACAAATGGTATGGCCTGAGTCTCAAACCTTTATTCAGTTTCCTGAGAAAGTAAGATAAGGAGAGCCTGGAGGGTTTCAGTGGTTGTTTCAGAAACAACTTGTGTCTCCAGATTGCATAACCCAGTTGGCCATAGTTTTGCCACAACCAGCTGAAGGGTTTCAGCCACAGCCTTGTGTATTCAAACTGTATAATCAGTCACCAAAAGAGGGGATAAAAGCACTAAGGTTTAGCTTAGATCTTGGGATTAGCCTCTCCAGTGCTCAGCTGCATGGAGACCCTTCCTCCTTGGTCAGGACATTGGCCAAGGTGACTTTTCTAGGACTGAGACACCTTACCTGGAGCAGCAAGTGAATATTTATCATGCTGTAACTAACACATGTATAATACTTAGCATGCTTTCTAATATGTGATAGTGTATTCTTGCTTTTAAGTTGTAATAATGCGTTCTGACACTGTAGCCATAAAAACTTACATTGGTGGCCTATTAGACTTCAAATAAGTTGGCTTGGACCTTACAGTTAAACCTAGGAGCTCAAATAAATCATTTGCTTCAACCTCACAATCCAGTCTTTTTGCCCAGGCACTTCGAAGGGAATTGCTGTCTTCAACACAAACACAGCTACACACAGTAACAAAAGATCCTAACAGTTGACTTGGGCTTCCAAAAGAATTGGATGGGTTCGAGAGTGACCTCTCGGGTGGGCATTGGGAAGTCCAACAAGACAGATGCTGGAAAAGCATTTCCTGCTGCCTGCCACTTTATAAAAAACAAAATATGAAAAGATTTCTCTTCTTGGCTTGTTTTGTACTCATGTTCTTATTGAAAGAGGAAGGGAAAACCAGCACTAATGCTGGATTAAATGGATGGTTTGAAGTAAAAGAAAAGTTGAAGTGTAAATATACATAAAATACAGGTACCTGCTTCTGAACCAAGTGACAGTTTACCCCATTTTTCTTACAAACAGGGTTGTGATTTTACTGTTTTTGTAAAACACAGACACCAGCAACTCATTTATCTTGGTCCCTCCCCAAGAACATCTCATCACTCTACAGTCTCACTGCACACCCCAAATTTAGTATGCAACACAAAGAGAAGCACAGCTCTGAAACCCAGACTGTGCAATGGCTAAGCAAACAAAAGCACTCATTTCTCAAAAAACACAAACCAATCAAAACCCAAGCAGAATGAACTCCAAGTCCACACACTTTGAAAACCTGGCTCCAGCAATATCCCCAGCAAGGATTTCTGAGGAATACAGCACAAAGATCTCTCTCAACCCTATTAACTCATTAGATAAGAGGCCAGTTGAAGTATAACATAAGAAACTCTGAGCCCAAAACAAAGGAGTGTAGTCGCTAGATTGCTCACTGCAGAGTCCAAGACTTTCTCCCAGAACCATAAACACAGCAGAGGTCGAATGCCTTTCTCCCCTACATTAAGTGTTGTGAGCCTAGACCTGAGGCTGTACTTCATTATCAATAAATTGTATTGAGTTTACCTTGCCACATAAACCCAGGATGTAAATATGCAGCTTTTCTGTGGGGTTCTTTCTGCCTGAACTGACTTATAAGCAGCAAGATGTAAAAGGCAGCCAGTCCCTGTCCTCCCACTTGCTTTCTGTACCTTCAAGAAAGTAGCTGAGCCAGAAATCTCAGCATTGCTTTCGAGTTGTTTTTATTTAACTAAATATATATACACATCTATGGAGGGTTTTGGTGGCTTGTTATGTTATAAAATAGCCACTGCCTGAAAGTGCCTACTTCCTAAAGCTTTTTCTGTCATTTTGTTGTCTGTAAGAGCCACCATAACTTCAGTATTTCTCAGCTTGAGAAAGATGAAGACAGTGTCCTGCTGAGTAAAGAGCAGTGCCTGATGGTACACTCAAGAAAGAGACCACAGGAGCAGGGATGGTGCCCACTAGACTGCTTTATAATCAGTTTGTCTAAAGAGATGTTGGGACTGATATCAGCTAATGGGCTGCTAAGGTTTGTGCAAATGTAAAATGGATTTGTAGGGAAGCCTGCAGAATTTAAGTCATGGAGAGTATAATAGCATTTGCTAAAAGGTTTGGTAACTCACATAAGACAGGCTCAGAAGTATTTAATCAAAGCAGGGGGAAAAAAAAAAACACCTCTGTATTTTTTTTTCTAATGTACATGTTTGATTTAGTTTGTCTCCTAACCAACCAAAAGAAAAAACAAA
Source organism: Chloroceryle aenea (assembly GCA_013399075.1). NCBI lineage: Eukaryota > Metazoa > Chordata > Aves > Coraciiformes > Cerylidae > Chloroceryle > Chloroceryle aenea. The sequence goes on from VWZY01004141.1 coordinate 7,008, forward strand.
CCTAAATCCAACAAACCACAAAATCCCAAACCCCTATAACTTTGGTTTAGTTCATTATGGTTTTAGCAGACAAGGTTCTCAGATGGTATAAATGAGCTCAATACCATCAATCAAATAATACCAGCTGAGGACCTAACTCAAGAATTACTTGAAGAAATGAGAAGTGGGTAAAAGTTTCACAAATAGTTAACAGCTGAAATTAACTTACTTCTGGGTGATGGTTATCACTACAATTTTTCTTGTTACTGTGCAGTAGCCTCAATCAAAGGAGTTAATTGTTACGTGAACCTGAACATTCACCAGCTGCCTTTTCCCTAAAGAAACTCACTCAAAAATAAGTCTCAAAAAATTTTCAGGAAAGAACAGGGAGGAGGGACAGGGAGAGAGGAGTAATTCTGGAAAGTATTCAAATTGAATAAGAGCTTTGTACTTGGATAAATGAGGTAGGATTAATTAAAATTGTATTTCACACCTGCTACACACAACATAGATGGGAATGGATGACGAGCAGCCAGGAGGAGCTATTTGCACTGTTCCTTCCATCCTACCAGCAGCCAACATGTTTTAGGTCTCCATGGTTTACATGAAACCTCTTGCTCCCTCTCTACAGAATCTGAGAGGTGTGCATGCAGATTTGCCTTCATATAAACCCAAGTGTTGCGTGATACAGCATGGTCAAAGCTGGTGGGAAGAGCAGCAGAAGGAAATAGGGACATCCTCACCCCCACCTGCCTCTCCTGGCTGCTCACCTTCAGCAGGGCCAGCCGTGCTTGGTGTTGCATTTTGCAGCAGGGCCCCAAAATATCTATTTTTGGTGGTCCTTGTAGTTTCAGTCATCCTCCCAGTTTGTATCACAGCCACATCCTGTCCTGCACAGGGCTCATTCGTGGTGGTTGGTTTTACCTGGATAGGCATCTTGAGCTCAGTCATGAGCTACACGTTTTCCAAGATGGTTATAACTGTCACTCTTGCCCATGACTGGCAAACATAGTTGTGGGAAGGAGACAGTTTTGGCATCCTCCACTTTAATTAAGCATTTAAATCATATAATTAATGCCAACAAACAGTGTGCAAAATATGATACCTGAGCCAGCAAAGCAGTGACAATGGCTTATAGCTTACATAGGGAGTACCAGTCTCCCCATCACTGTGCTTTGGTAATACCAGCACAGGAGCACAACTGGAGTTGAACAAGCACATGCTATGAAGTCACCCTAGGGTTGAGTATCAACAAAAAAAGGTTGTAATTGCATTGCACACATTTTAGCACCATTTCCTGAATCCAACTCTACTACAAGATCAGTTGTTGCTGACATTCCAAGATATCCATGGCAGAAGGTGGCTCCTGTGAACTCTGATGTAGCATCGCATCAGCCTCCCAGCTCTCATTGTACAATAAAGCTGTGATTCAGTGAAGAGAAACTTGAAAATGACTCAAGCCTCACTGAGGTAAAGATCTGCCAACAGCACAATCCTAAAGTATGAACTGCATCACGCATGTTACTGAGAGATGAACTCCACACCTCACTGCCCTAGGGACTCACAGCCAGCAGTGGCTTTAGACATGGGGACGTGCCAAGCCAAACCAGGGGAACAGATCTACTGGAGATCTGCCCCAGTTTTTGGTGCAGTGGAATGCAGAAATTGTTTTGCTTTGTGATATTCAAATTCACACAATCTAAAACTTAAGTAAGCAAGGGCTCCCTACATCAGGAAATACATTTCTTTTTAAAATTAATTGTTGATTTGAGAGGACAAAATACAAAGCAAGGTATTAAGAGATAGCACATTCAGTTGATATCTCTCCTTTTAGACATGTGAATACAAATATCATTTGATAAGCAAGTCCAACTGCCTCACCTCAACATACTGCCAGACATCCATTCCCTGGACTAGCTCAGACTCAGCCTGACTCCTCTCACAGCACAGGGTCATCTCCTCCCACCAGAGAGTTAGACACCAGAACAAAACATCAAGCTACTCCAGGGTTTACCAAGGTGGATGCTGACCTCCTTGACATCCTCCCACCCACAGAAGCACACACCTTTACCCGTAACATTCCAGTAAGCAGTGTTAAAGCCACCCCAGTCTCTCTCCAGTTGCTAATCTCCAAAGAACTTCCCCCACCCCCAAAAATCCCAAACAAACACACACAAAAAAAACCCCAAAACACAAACCCACCCACAACAAACACCAGACCCCACACCTTACCTTACCTTACCAGAGCAGAAAAATCCCTCCCCCACACTTCTACCCCAGGCCCTCTGGTCCTCCCTTATATAGGATTGTTGCTTTCCCCCTGATCTTTTACACCTTGCAGCTGGCTTCTTATTGCCGAATGAATTAACCCTTTCCTTCCCACATCTTGACAGCTGGTGTCTGCTCTTCATCTCCCAGGAGAGAGAAAATTGGCTGCATACTATTTGGACAATAATGATCCTGCCATCCAGCAGCTATGCCATCGGTGGGTCGGGCATAGAAAACTGCTGAAAAGAGCTAAAAGCTTATTTGATTGATGAGAAAAATACCTGTGTGAGAGGCTTAAAGAGGTCATTCCACTCACATTAAAATAATAAATAGAGAGGTGATAGTGAATAAGTGCCTTCATTGAATAAAAATAGCAGGTAGTAAAGAATTTTTTAATGTGGAATTAAAGGTATATTAAGAAGCAGTAGCTCGAAGCTGAAGTCAGGCTAATTTAAATGGAAAGATAGGCTTGTGGTTTGAAGTGTAAGGCTAATTAACTGTGGAACAGATTACCAGAGGACAGACATTCTCTGTGTTGTCTTCGGGTCAAGAGCTGCAACCCCAGGCAGCCAACTGCAATCAAATGCAGCCCAGCATCCACCTGCAAGATACTTGGCAGTGTTTAAACCCCTGTTTCCAGTTCCTTTCAGTGGCAACGTGACACAGTTATAGGGACCTGCACTAAGGACACTTGGTTTGTGTTCATAATACCCAAAAGCAGACACTCTGGATCTGCTTTTCATATCATTTTATGCAAACCTTAGTTCAGTACCTGTGTGACAAGTTTCTGCATCTGTTTGCCTGCAGTCATATTAACCCTTGCCTTGCACATGACTTGTGAGGGGAGAGATTCTCACAAAATCCTGACTGAGCTGCAGCTTCATGTGCCAGTTCTCAACAGTCTGTTTGAAAAGAGGTTATCTGAGCCTCTGACTACATTGCTTTAATTCCCTTCTGTGTTCATCCGTGGATGTACTCACATTCCCATTCAAACATTTCTTGTTAGCCAAGGAAAATACAATTCTATATTAAATATCATCGTCACTGAACATGAGGGAGAATATTTACCTGGTCTTTATCTCGTATATATATAAAATCTTTAATCCTAAAGATGTCCAAAACCTCATCCCTATCCCATTTTAAGCCAATCTCTTTTTTTTTTTAATTTTTACTTCTTCTTTCTTATATAGCTGAGTTATTTATTATCGTTTCAGTTTCCTATTCACAATCTAGTTCTCTTTTGTGCTAGAAATTCTCACTCATGTAATTTTCTGAACTTTAAACTGTAGCTTTCTTTTGGCACAACTCTTTCTCACACTCTAAGATCTCTCCTTGATGGCAATAATCCTTTTTAAAGCCATTTTTTATCTGTTTAGTTTCAATCTATAGTAGAGATAGAGGCCTCAACTTTTTTTTTTTTTATACTTCGCATATGTCATTTTGATTTAAAACCACTAGGAGGAAGCATTCAACAAGTTTCTCTGTTCTGTTTCAAATCCTAATCTCAATTTTATTAATCTCCAGGAGTTTTGAGCAGGAGCCAAGGGGTCTGTTGGGTCACAGAACCCCTTGAAAGTGCCCTAATCCCTTGGAGAAAGGTATAACTACTCACCTTCTAGCCAGACTGCCTCTGCTCCTACTACAAAAGTGACTGAAGAACAGAAGCCACTTCTAATTTACAGTGGACTTTTTCCCCTGACTATTCTCTTTTTCTTTTAAATATTTTTCTCCCTCACTCCCACACCTGCTTTATTTACTGAGAGTTATGATGCAGCCCCTCAGCTGTAATGTGCAGGCTGAACAAACTAAACTTGAATCTTTTAATAATATAGATTGTTATTCATTCCTATTGCTTCTCTGTACTTGCTCTAGTTTTAATTCACAGCTGTTAAATTGCAAAGGTATCTGGCCAATGGGAGGAAAAAACTTATTTTCTTCAAGTAAAACAGGAGCTTCAGTGGCTCATGAGCTAGGAAACACTGAACTGAATTATCCACATGGTCCTCTGATTTTTGGAGAAGAAACCAGCTTTTTATTGGTTAGTTCCATCTAGTGTTTTTTTAGTTTTTTTTTTAAATTCTTTTAATTGGGGTTCAAATATTCAAGGCCTTTCTACTATTTTGATTTCCCGAGGAAAATGTGTGTGCTTGAGGTAACAAAATCAGGGCCACTACAGAGAGGTAAAATTGTTCTGGTATTCTCTGATGTCTTTCGTTAGTAATTTATTGTGCTACTTTGCTATCAAAGGAACAAACAGAAATATCATGTTGTTGAGCTGGTGTTTCTCATGGACTATCAAAGGGAAAAGTTCTCAGCCCTCATGTTTTTGTTGTCTCTATAAACAACATGTTTAAAAATGCAGTAATTTGGGGTAAAATTTGTGATACATAGATTATGGAAGAGGTAACTGTTGATGAGACCAGACTGTTAACCCAACACTCTCAGAACAGTAGCTAAGAGGGGGCAAGCATATAAACCATTGTTCTGTACAACCAAAAAGGCTAGCACTCCACCTGCAAACCAGTCTCTATGCCACACACACATCACAAGAAGCTAGGATCTAACTAAACCCACATAATTTTTATTTATTTTTTTTTTTAGTTGTTTGCCTTATTTTTTACCGCAAAGGAATAAAGTCCCCTGGGTTCCAGTGGCACAAAGCTGTTGACTTCTCTGGTATAATTCAGATTCACAGTGCAGGTATCTTAAAATCTGAGGGAGTATTAGTCAAAACTAATTAAAGATGCTATGATGCTGGGAATGGTTAGGAGAAGCTAAGGGAACACCACAGAAGAACTGAAAAGGTACTATAAATATTATTTATTTGCAATCATTGTTCAGACAGTATTAAATGAAAACAGAATCTCATGATTATGTGCAGTTTACCATTCATAGGAAATAAGAATTTCTGTCCAAAAAGCTCACACTCTAAATTGGTAAAATAGACAGAAGAAGAAGAAAGTGACACAAGACAGGACATATAACTGCCACCTTGCAGAAGGAGTGTTGAAGAAGGTAGACAACTTGCTGCAGGTTGCAAGGAAAGTGCACAGTAGATCCCACTCAGTTGCAAAACCCAGTTTTCTTTCTGGCTGAAATCAGTGTGGAGAGACAAGCTCACCTGAGCCTTGTCAGAACCTGCCAACCTCAACAGCGATCATGCACCTACAACCGTGCATTGAAGAAGAATAAAAACGATCTTATGCTAGCTTGTGTATCATGTGTCTGAAGATTAACTATGAAATTAAAATGTCAAGGGTTATTTATGACTATGCCTAGTGCATGACAAAGGATGGCACAACAGCCATTAGACAGCAAAGTTCTGCAGCTGGAGGTAACCCCAAAGTACACGTACAAAGGGCAAAAGACTGAGTGGTGTTTGGGTAGGTGTTTTATTAAGAAGCCCAAGCTAGTAAGGGCATGAAGAAAGATAACTTTACAAGGAAAATGTGGCGAGGATCACAAGAGACCACATGCACACATAGTTTCACGAGAAGTAGAATTTATGATTACATCATTAGTCTTATGTTAAACCCAGCCCCAATTGCTTCAGCTGAGATTTCTACATTACACATGCTTTGGTTTCTTCTAATCTTCTACAGGAGAGAGAAAACTGGTCCTCCCATCAGAGAAACACAGGCAGAAGGGGAAAAGGCTCCTACCACCCGTGGGACACACCTACCTTAGGTCAAGGTCTCATACCACGACCATGGATAACACTCACCACTGCAACCAAGGGCAGCTCAGATGGAGCCCATGTGGCACTCCACAGCCTGGGTTTGGAATGGTTGAAGTGATGATGACAATTTCCCCCCATGGAAATGCTTATTTCTGTCTCTTTACCCCATTGGCAAGAATGAACTTGAGCATGAAACTTCACCATTCTGTGAAGTCTGGGGAAAAGTATGTAATAAACACAATTTGTTATGGAGCAACGGATATACACATGGCACAGCTGCCTTCACCTTGCTGCCAGAGAAAAGCAGGTTAAACAAAAAAAAACCCTCTCATATACAAAATATAAAGCAAGTTTTTACTCGGCTCACTACAACTTCTGGAATATGAAGAGTTATATTTATTGTTTCATTAAGCTGCAATAACACAAGTATGATAGCATGCATGCCATAACTTTTCTCTAAATCAGTCATACTGGAAGAAGTCTACTCGACTGTGGTGGTGTATCTGTGATTCATGCAGTGCCTATGTTTGTGGCACCTCTGTCCCCAGACATAAAAACAAAATAAATCAGTAGCCATTTGTTTAACTGGTTAATAATGAAAGTAGCAATTAGGAATGGACTAAGAGTAAATGTTAGCTCCTTTCCCTTTAACAATTTATATTAATACTGATGTTCTTTTTCTGTTCAGAAAATTCATTGGTGCTTGAGCTTTTCTCAGCTTCTTGCACTGGGGGTAATAGCAGCAGATGTTACTTCTCAGTGCTGTGAACACACCACTGCTCTCAGGTACTGTGGGACCTGCTTTGCAGTGGGATGCCCTTGATCAAACAGGTCCAAAAACCTTTCTCTGGATATGAAAACACTGAACAAAGCTGAACGTAGCAGAGCCCCATGGCTATGATTTAGCAGCTACCATAGTTAACTGATCATGATCAACACTGTTTAACAGGGAGGTTGCCTCAGCTGACATGCATTTACAATATCAGCTTCTGTGAACATTTCAAGATATTGTTAACAACATTGTCACTGATGAACTATTTAATGTCTGGAGATTGTTGATTATCTGTAATTCCTCCATTCTCAACTGTGAGATTGCAACTACTGGCTCTTGTGACACTGTCATATGATGGAGGAAAGGATGCTGAGGACAAAGTGTCAGACTTGTCAGGACTTCTACCATAGTTTTTACCCATCATAGATGCAATAAGTCCTTCTTTTTCTGGAGCACCATCCCCAAGTGTGTCAACACTGCAAGTTCTGTGATGGTGCAGGTAAGAAGCCTGCTTTACAGAGCGCAGGAGCAAATGACTCCTGTAGGCACGCTGGATGACAGTGGCAGAAGCTTCCTCTTGTCTGTGTCTGAGTGTAGTAGATATTGGTTCATAGGATTTTTTGGATGGATTTGCAGCCATGAACTTCTCCTCCATTTGTACTTTTAGAGTATCCATCACTCCAGAATCTCCTAATACTCGTTTGGTAAAAGCAAACAAGATATCCAAGCAGTGGATCCTGTCTCCACTGACCATAGGCAGGTCCATTGCTATGAGTTCAACTTTGTTTGGTTTTGGTACACGTAAAGGCTCAGCCAGAGCATCTGCAAAGTCTGAAAGTGCAGAGAAAGTTATAAACTGAGTTGCCTCAGGATCAAACTTCTCCCAGATTTCATAGAAGATGTCAAAGTCATCTTCCCCTAATGGCTCTGTACTTTCCTCAGTAGCAGCATTGAAGTTCTCCAGAATAACAGCTATATACATGTTTACAACAATGAGAAAGGATATAATGATGTAACTTACAAAATAAATAATACCAATGGCAGGTTTGCCACATTCACCTATAATACCATTTATGTTTGGATCACAGTATGGTGGCCCAGTGTTTAAAATAGGACTGAGAAGACCATCCCAGCCAGCTGACGTGGTGATTTGGAAGAGACAGAGCATGCTGTTACCAAAGGTTTGGAAGTTGAACATGTCATCAATCCCATGTTCCATCTTCACATAGGCAAAGTTAGCCATGCCAAAAATGGCATAAATGAACATGACCAGAAAAAGCAAGAGGCCAATGTTGAACAGAGCAGGTAGGGACATCATTAAGGCAAAAAGCCGAGTTCGAATTCCTTTGGCAGCCCGGATGAGTCTTAGGATCCGGCCAATCCGAGCCAAGCGGATGACTCTGAAGAGCGTGGGTGGTAAGAAATGTTCAAATGCTTTACCAATGCCAGAAAGCAGTGAGGCTAAAATGAAAAGGATAAAAACGGGTTAGAATATCACATTTCTGCTGAACTAGTAAGTAGGATGAAACGATAATATCTGTACAGTTGAAAAATATCTGATGTGTGTGATGAGACCCTAACAGAACAACCTTTAAGAGAAGTTAGAGTTGAAAAAATAGCAGTAGAAATCATCAATTATCAGCTACATTCTTCAGCCATCAGAATACAGTGCCCGTTGCACTAAGGATGGCAAACACCTTTCCATGCACAACTTCCCATATCCATATTAGTTGATGTTCATTGACTAATGGTTTTCTTTGACACCGGTTGAATTAATACATCAGCAGGTGAAGGTTATATATTTACCTTCTAAATCTGACTTCAAATACAGACACTATGGCATTAAACTAAGAAAGCAAGGTGTAATAACCATGTAATGGTCATCATTTAGGTAATGTAGTCAAGATATGTATAAGCAAACCCAGTGATGAACACAGAAGTTGTGCATGCTGCTCTAAAATGGCTTTTAGTCCATTCACGGCCATATCTAAACATGGGTGTTATTTTATCTTTAGCTTGCATGAAAAAATAACAGACCCAGTAGCATTGGAAGAGGTTGGGCTTTTCTAGATACAGATGTTTTGGATACATTTTACTGGATTTCTAGTCTAGGAACTTAATTTCTCAAGGAAGAGACACATTCTAACTGGAATTTTAGCCAAAACAAGTAATTCTAAAGAAACAAAATAGTTGTTCTTCCTGTAAATACCTTCTGCTATTTTGACAGTCCTGATCCTAGGAATAGTTAAACTGGCAGAAAGAGGTCTTTGGCCCATTCTTCCATTGCAGTCCCTTCAAATGAAAGCTAATACATTTCTGGTGTTCTTTTCTATCCTATTACACAGTGTGAACCCTTATTTTCAACCAACTATGCCTGAGTTTCTCAAAAATGAATTCTATAAGCTATAATTTAACTCCAGACCTATAACTCACATTCTCTATATATCTCAAGTTTGTGTTAAAAATAAACATTAAAAAAAAAACATAGTAATTTTTATATAATCAAATATTTCTTAGTGGGCACTGCATCTATAACAATAGAAATTATCACATAATGTGGTACTGGTATGATGCGTTATTCATTCTGTCTTTCAGACTGTGAAAAAACAACCTAAAGAACCATTATGAAAGATTTCTACATAACACAGCTGCCTTTTTTTAAAATACTTACTAAAAAGAAGCTTTTTTTTTTTTTTTAAATCTTATTTCATATTATTTTAATATAATCTTGGTAGGGTTTTTAGCTGTCTTCCCCCAAGACTTACCAGTATTATGATTTGCACCTCAACACCCAATTTGGAGTGATAAATTTTAACTATTTTTTTGTCCTGAAAAGGATAATTGTTTTAGTAAAGATTTTGCCAAACCAGTTTTACTTACCAACAAGTGACATGATCACAACAACTAAATCAAATATGTTCCAGGCATTTGAGAAATAGTACTGCCTCAGAGCCACCAGTTTCAACACACATTCTGCTGTAAAGACAGCAATGAAGAGTATATTGAATTTGTTAAGGATGTTGGTCTTCATTTCACTTTGCTCATACGTTTCCACCATCATGGTGATCATGTTAAGGCAGATGAGAATCATGATGACAACATCAAAGGCTTGGCGTGTTACAATGTCAAAAAGGAACCCTTGGTATCTGTTCTAGAAAAAAAAACAAACCAAGAAACATTTGGCATCTGTTATGAAAGTAAGGAGTACTTAGCCCTACAGGTTTCCAACAGCTCCAACTTTCATGTTGCAAAGTCACTCAACTATAGTGAAGTCAGAGAAATTTAAGAAAGGCAGACTGTAAAAATAGCATTAAAAATCCCTTCACCTCCTGAAGTTTAATCAGTTCCAAGGTGAATGTAAAACTCAACAATGTTTATGCAGATAATTTAGTAAATATTTAATGTGTAAAATCTTTCAGTGGAATTTTTTTGTATGGAATTGACTTCAGAACACTGTCTGGGTATCAGCGTAAAGACAGTATAAATAATTTATGTGCAAGATATAAACATGCACTTTTCAGTGAATTAAATTGCACTTTTGCAATGCATTTTCCTTTTGAAGAATTCAGATAGTCTTACTAGTGGTCTTGGAATGGGTTTTTGAGGTTTCTTGGATCCCAGCTTTTTCATTGCATTGTAATATTTTTTTTGCTCTTCTGTCATAAAGATATCTTCCCCACCTAAGTATAGAAAGAAGTGCCACTGTTATTTGGTAAGAAAGAAGCTCTACTGCAGTTATGAAGTCTATAATGCTGGAAACTTAACATTCCTTCCTTTTTTACATCTTACTGGTACTTCCCATTTTCATGATGTGTACCTGTGTCAAAAAAAAACAGTGGCACAAACCATACATTCACAGTGCAGAAGTGCTGGGGTAAAACCCCAGAAAACATGAAAACAAAGGACCTGCTTAAAGTCTGGACAGGAACAAACCTTTTGTCGACTTCCTGCATGGTGGTCTTGTTGAATATCCAAAATACTCATCAGAGTATTTGTACCATATCACTTGCTAAATAACAAGACTCCTATCATGCTCAGTTCCCCCAAAGGAGCAAAATTTTAAGGGGCTGCAGAGATGTGACTGCCTTCAAAATGTTGGGGACAGAACTAAATGTTTAGGTTATAGGGGAAAAGAAAAGAGGAAGGAACTCACTGAGTGTTGCTTCCTTGAACTTAATTGCAATTAACAAGAGCATTACTAACAGAAGTTTCAGATTCTATGTGTAAAAAGGATCGCATTCGCTAAAGCATTGCTTGAGAAGCAGTAGGTACCTGGTAGCACAAATATACTTATCTTTTTCTTTTGTTGGTTGAAGTTATCAATAATAACTCCAACAAAGAGATTCAGGGTAAAGAAAGATCCAAAAATGATGAAGTTCACGAAGTAGAGATACATAAATAGGTTGTGCTCCATTTTTGGCTGCTCATTTTTCTGCAAGAATGAGAAGCAATATGAAAAGTGATCAAAAACAACATGGGCCAAATTCAGAATAATCTTCATATTGCAGATCCTCTCACATATATATTCCAGGACGATCGAAGCTTTACAGTTCTACTTCTAATTCTGATAAAATTGGTATAGTTTAAAATGACCAATAGTTCATAACACAGTTTTTTTATGTATACACCAAGTTTGGAAGGGGAACAAAAAGGTGGAAGAAAGTAACATTCATATTGTGACTACTGAATGCACCAGAATTCTAGCACCTCACAGGGACATGATTGCTCAGATGCTGCCCTCTATCCCTGCTGAAATTAAACACAAACCTTATGAAATGAAACACAACAGCTGAGAAATAACCAAACAGAAAATACATCTTAAGTAGTAGTACTACAGAATGTTTATACTGTGGTAAGTTGTTAATTTGATTTCTTTTACAATCTTTTTTACATAGGTTCTGGCTAGATCATTGCAGAACAGGATAATTTAATTCATATTGATATGTTTGCATTGAAATACTTGAAGAGCAAAAGTTAGTCTTTGACTAAAAGTGAATGAGGCTTGGTTTCTGGATTGGTTTTGTTTGTTTGCTTGTTTGTTGGTTTTTTTTCTCCTCAAAAGCTGATTGTTGTGTTTTGGTTTTTTCTTTTCAAACTTTAACAAAAAGCCTACCATTTGCAATTGATTCAGGCCCTGGTAAAGTCAATAGAAATAGTTACTGAATTGGACATTCTTGACATGATTTTCACAAGCATTGCAGAAGCATCGGTTCAGCTACAATAAAAATAGGAGCTGTAAAATGCTCAGTACTTGAAAAATCAAGCAAACTGTTTAGAAGTTTAATTCAAAGCTCTTGCCACTAAAAATCACAGCCTAGCTGTGTTATTTTCTCCTAAGCAAAAATCTACTTCTATAGCTCTTACAGATAAAACCAAAATCAGAACAAGAAAAACAGTTTTGCAAATTGAAACACAATTCCCACCCCCCTTTTTTTCGTACATGGTTACTTTTGAAATTATTGCATTCCTTTGAACTCATTATTAAATTAAGAAATCTATTTCAAATTCTTTGCCTCCAAAGACATACCACATTTTTCTGTACAGCATTGGATGATCTGATAAGACAGCAAACAAGACTGGCAACATAAACAGTAGAAAAAACAGTACTAGTGAAGCCTGACATTAAGTTTTAAATGGCTGCTCAGACACAATTTCTTGATTCTGGCTGATGTTTGGTTTTGTGTTTTGAAGTGGACTTTAAACTATGTTACTGTAAAACATTCAGGTTTATTTCAAGCTCGAGTTTCATTAAAGGAGATTTGTGAAGGTAGGTGCTTCCATGTGAGCAGGAACCCTCAACTGACCCGCTGGCTGATGGACATCCAATTATTAGTAGAGTCCAAGGTGTATAAAGAGGTGTGTAGCTGAACAATATAGACATCCAGGTGAGCTGAAATGCTCCCTAGATCCCTCTGAGCATATGGACTAGAACTCCATTAACCACTTGGAAGTGAACTCACTAGGAGACCTCACACCATAGGTAACTGCATTTAGGTGGGTGGATCTGGAGTTGAATCCCTCTCCCCACTACAAGAGATTAGCTTTAGGATACTATGACTCATTCACAGATTAAATGCTTACACCACCTGATAAGATTAATTACTGGAAAGATTTAGCACAGACTAAGAGCAGATATAAAAGTTCAAAAAAAAAACACCCATGTTTTTGCAGAAAACAGTAGGATTAACAAAAAAATGTACTTTGAGTATTAAAGACTGACCTCTCGTGAATCTACTGCCGCATACATTATGTCCATCCAACCTTTAAATGTTGCCTAGAAGGAGAGATCATGGACAATGTGTTGAACTTTCAGGGTAAAAGTCATCACATAATTTGCAATAACCAAATGACAGTGCCTGGGGTAGGAACCTTTGGTATGGTCACACACACAAAACACCAAGCTCTGAGCAGGAAAACTTGCCACAGCTGTATTTGTGACATTCCCAGCCTTATCAGGACATGAAAGCTTGCTAGGGTGGGACAGAACGTGTCGTCCTAGGATGCTGACAGAGCAAACCTTCACTAGCATGGTCTATTAAATGTCTTACAATCCTCATGGCTGATAAAAAAATCTGTCTTATAGAAGATTACTTCAGTATTTGCCCCAGATTTCCTTCTGAGACTGAGTCCATCTCTCAGGCTCATGACCCTGATGAAAACCAAAGCAGGACTTGTCCACCAGTTTCTTACTTGGAAAATCACAGTGGGATCTAATTTCTAATGAAACTACTTCATTCGTGTGCAGGAGCAACACTGGTGTGTGAGCAGCCAGCTACAAGGGAAGAGCAAGTTGTGTGGTATCACTGTTTTCCATCACCCACAGAGATGGATTAGGAGCTGATAGGTGGACAAGCCCATCTGACATGTTGCTGGCTAGTGAAGGCAGCAGCACTTACCACTTGAAGAAGAGCCAAGTAGCCATAGCCAACATTATCAAAGTTAACTTTAACATTGACCCAGAATATTTTCCCTGTGTTATTATACATTTTACAGTCTGTTATGTCATTGATTGAATTATTTAACTCTGAATCTTCTTCTGTCAGATTGACACATTTCCCAAACTTCCCAGCAAAGAGGTTCACTCCCATGATGCTAAAGATGAGCCAGAAGATGAGGCAGACAAGCAGAACATTCATGATGGAAGGAATGGCTCCAAGGAGGGCGTTGACCACCACCTTGGATGAAATGGGAGAGGAAAAATCCACTTAAAGATGAGCTTAGGTATTTACTCAGTGCAATAAGCAGTCACTTATTCATCTCAGCAAGAAGAAACCTGAAGATTTCCATGTAATACTACTGGCATGGGCACCTTTAACAAAGATTCTAAGGCCCATAGTATGTCTTAGGCTTTCAAAGGACTAGTTGATACACTTAGGGCTGCTGTGGCCTCTACCACATAAGTACACTACAATGTGAGTCCATCCTTTTTTGATCACTTTCCCTCAGTTCTGGAGTGGGGGATGTGGTGTTTATCTTAAACTTTAATAACATTTCTGAAGTATTTATCCACAAGCAGTAGCACAGAGCACTGTATTATTAAGACTGTAGGAAATAGTTTTTAGAAGGACCAGTAATAACTTTTCACTAGTATTTTTCTGGATTATGATCATGTTTGGGGTCTATAACCATGAGCTAAGTACTTTTGCTGTGCTAGGTGCTGTCATAGAAGGTGTCCATGTAGGTTTTAAGTGCATGCTAAGAGATAACAGATTGCTTCATAAAATGGGGCTATGTAAGTAAATAGTGAGAATATATCTTCCATTGTGAAACTTAAGGCAATGAACTCAGCAGTCAGGTAGCAAAGAAGTTGATGGACCAAAAGAAAAATGTAAAAGATGTATAAAGGCTTTTGGGGACCACATCACACACTTTCTGAGCAGCAAGACAGAAAGTACGATTGCACCTGTTTCAAAATTGACTCCAGACATGGAAATTTTGATACATTCTCTAAATTTATCTAATTCAACTTCTTTCTGCCTTCCCAATGACAAGATTGCATCAAGAGAGACTTCAGTCTCACTTCCAGAAGATATCTAAAAACCAGTCTATATCTCAGCTGCACTGAGGCCACTTTCCCATGGAAAGGCATGACAGGGATGCCATATATATTTCTATTATCTTTTTTCACACACCAGTGTATAGTCAAAAGACTTTTGCCCAAACACCTCTGCAGTTATCAGTCTATTATGTTTTGCACTGTACAGATGTGCTTTGCATATGGCTGAGGGACTCTTTCTGCATTTGCACAATGAAAGGCTTGTAATTAAATGTAATTGATGTTCAGCAACTTCACATTGTTCCAGGAGTTCCTTTGATGGAAAAAGGCAGCAAATATTCTACAGGCAAACACTCCTGCTTTTTGAAAGAATAAAACTACTTGGAACAATCTGAGCAAAGTACCTCTTAATAGTCTCAGGTTTTTTGTAAACCAATCTAGTAAGAACTTGAAGAATGGAGGTGATGCTTTCCTCTAAATTAGCTTGCCATCTATCTTCAAAAATAGGGATTCTGATCACATTTCTTATTCTCTATTTGATCTTTGGCTGCTTCGGTAAGATAGGAACACAAGAATGAGCAGCAATAGAACAAAGTTCTGCCTGGTCTAGTTTTAGTTTCAGTGGCACTGAGGATCGATCACTCAAGGAGTACCTGTAAAGAGCAGCCAAGTATGGAGGAGCACACTGAAGGTACCTTTTAAAAATTCATTTTATAGGTCCTAAACTGAACTTAGAGTAGACATGTGACCTTTCTAAAGACAGCCATACTGAGAGGCTTTAATTCCTATTCAGCCTTACCCTCATTCCCTCAAATCGTGACAATGCTCTCAAGGGTCTCAGAGCTCGGAGAGTCCGGAGAGATTTCATGGGGCCAAATGAAGTGTCTAAGAGGTTTATTAAAGAGACCTAAACAGGAAGGCAAAAGAAAGCATTAGCAATGTCCTGAGATCTCTTTCCTTTATTCCTGTTTAAACAAAAAAAAACCAAAGACAAACCCAAATCTCTCCATGTTAAAGGAGGTAACTTTGCATCCATGAAATAATCAGTCACTCTGCTACTATGTCCTGCATCAGGACCCATGTAAGAACACAGAAGGCAAAACTTACATCTACTATGAGGAAGTCCAACCAGCACCAGGCACTGGTGAAATACTTCTTGAAGCCATAAGCCACCCATTTCAGGAGCATCTCCAGAACAAAGATGAAAGTGAACATTTTGTCCAGAAATGCCAACATACTTTTAATGCTTTTTCTGTCATTTATATGGATGTCCTCAAATGCCTGAAATTATAATATACGGACAAGAGACAAAAGTCAAAGACTTTCATTTTATAAAACTCAACATTGTTAAGATCCCTTTCTCATTCTGTACATGTTTTACACAGATCTAAATGCCATCTTTGTTTCAAATCTATGTCAGCTGGTAAACAGGTAATTCTCCCTATCCCTTCTCTTTCTTTTTCTCTGTATAGTATAGCCCTTTGGACACACACATCATGCACACTGGAATCCTAGGGGGAAAAAAATATTTTTAAGAAATAGAAGGGAAATAATTACTCCCCCCCACCCCAGGCAGTGTCATTTATTTATTTTAATGATAGAAATCCTCCTTTATATTTCGCAACTGTGAAATAATTTTCCTGAGAAAAATCCAGTACAAAGACAGCATGGAAACAGCTTTTGAGATTTATATATTTTAGCTTTGCTCTTCTGCTATAATTTTTAATAACATGAATAATAGATTTGCAATAATTGCAATAGTGGAGAAATGACTGCTGTTGAAGACTCTTTCTCCTCATGAGTTCAAAGATATTCAGTGTGTTTTCTGCTACAAACAACTTCTCTGAGTGCAAATTAAAGCTAAAAATTCTTCTGAATAAATACATGAAACTGTGCAACACTAACCAGGGCTCCGCTGCTCAGGAGAATCATGAATATGATAAAGGATTCAAACCAGGAGTGTTCAACAATCTGGTAGCAGGTTTTTCTCAGATTCCACCATCTTTCTCCTCCAATCTTCATGTCACTACCCACATAACAACGAAAGTATCGATCACAGCCTGAAAATGAGAGAGAGCAATAACGTATGGGAGGAATGGAGATGCATGTAAAGGGTTGCTCAAGAAACTTCTGGGGTCAGGGAAGAGTCAGTCATCACCTTAATTGCATCATTTTGGGTTGATTTTCATGTTTTGCCATTAGAAATAAAAAGGTGACTTGGATTGCCTTGTTACTCCTATTTATGGACATTTAAAGTCGGTGGGAGGCCCTTTGGACAATTTTCCATTTTCCCCCAAGATATTTCTGAGACACTGGAGACACTCTCCCTAACCTGCTGTTTGGGGACACAATACTTCAGAAACATGGGAAGAGTTGATGTTACAAAATCCTCTCTCAATTTCTACACAGTCTTTGGAGAGCAGAGATGAGATACCCCGGAACAAAAAAAAGCTCAGAGGCAGAGAAAGTTGGTTTTGACATTGCAGCATCATACTGTGCTTTGCAAGGTCTATTAATTTATTTGGTTCTGAATGTACAGAATGGCCGATTTTTCATCATAGAACCTGCAGGAATATGTCATATTCTAGCTGACAGGTTATAAAAGGAGACATCTCCTTTCAAGCTTGGTAGATTATTTCTTACAACAGACAACAATGCCAGGGCTACCTAATGTT
>VWZY01004141.1:24388-120782 GCA_013399075.1 Chloroceryle aenea
ATGTTTCCTGACCCCCCCCCCCCCTTAAAAAATCCTGGGTTTGACTACTTTTAGTTTTTTCAAGGATTAACTCATTTTAGTAACATTTTCCTTGCTGTGTGCTTTATGTTAATTCATCTTTACATTATGGTAAAAAATATCAGTCAGAAGGCTCCAAGTGTGGATAGAATGATCTACATTTATGTGTCTCATATTTATATACACGAGATCTTATACACATATGTGTATCCATATAGATCTACTATATATGTATGTATAGTATATATATGATAGGATATATTATATGTCTATGTTTACAAACATCTAAAGAGAATGGGACTGGTTTCTTTTCATTGGTGCCCAGACAAGAGGCAACAGGCACAACCTGGAGCACAGGAGGGTCTACATAAACGTAAGGAAACCTTCTTTACTGTGAGGATGATGGAGCCCTGGGACAGGCTGCCCACAGAGACTGTGGATTCTCCTTTTCTGAAGACTTTCAAAACCCATCTGGACATGATCCTGTGCAAATTGCTTGAGGTGACCTGCTTCAGCAGGAGGTTGGACTAGATGATCTCCAGAGGTCCCTTCCACCCCCTACTGTTCTGAGTCCATAAAAAAATTCTGATGAACTTTGTTCCAAGAATCCCAGTTTCCACATACAGGATGAGGATGTGGGACATGAGATGAGGCAGGGAATGACACTTGAACAAGATAAGGACTCTTTTTCTGGCAGAAATCTGTGTTCAGTACAGATTTGCTACACCTTCAGTTGAGCTCTCCAGGGGTTTGGTCACAGCAGGCACACTCCAGCCTGGGACCACAGAGCACAGAACAAAGACATTTCACATTTCTTCTTTTGAGCAAGGTAAGAAAAAAAAAAAGATTAAAAAAAACCCAAGTTTTTTTTTTTCATTCTAACAGTTGTACTGGCAAAAAGTGCCATCAATAAAGCAGCTTTGAAAAAATTGCTGTAGCCCAGAAATTTGACATCTGTGTTATTAATGCAATATTTGTGTGTTTTGGTTTTGTTTTTTCCTAGAGAAATAGAACTGCAATGTAGGTATTGTGGATCTCTTAGTATTTATGAGGTATCATATAATAGTAATATATATTATTACTCCAAAGAGAATAGTTTGCATTCAGGTACAACACCTCTCCAGCTTCAAATAATTTCTACATGCTTCACTGTTATTGATTCAGTCTTAGAACTGTGCATTAGAAGTTTCATTGACCCAAAGAGGGCACAGGGAAAAAAAAAATAAGGGGGCAGCTTTGCAGAACAGGGCAATGAGGAGGTGAGAGTAATTACAACCAGATTTGATTTATCCATGTTCTTCTCAAATAAAATACCCAGGAAGTTGTGCTTGGATGGGAAGGTGGTGATGAGAGAACAATTTTGCCTTAGGTAGCAGAGGAGGAAGGCAAGGTCATAGAGCTGTGGTATCTGCTGCTTGGCTCCATGTATGCAAGGCTGTAGAAGTCCCTCCTAATTATTTTGTGGCACAGGGAATCATGAATGGGTGGAAAAAAAAACAGAATCGAAACAAAGAGAGGATGGGTTGAGATTTTGGTGGTCAGCCAGGCTGACTGGGTGAGCAAAGAGCGAGTTGGAGCACCAGGAAGAATTTTGCCAGAGTTATTATTCACTTAATATAATGCATTTGGAAACAATAAGGCTATAAATTGACCTGATATATATTCACCCTTGGCCTTCAGTAGTGATGACTATTTGTGAAAAATCTTCTGAGATTTTTTTTTGCATCCTATGAAAACCACACGTTACTACAGATGTTAGTAGGAAGAATTCATAGAAGTGTGGAACATGCTCCATCACAACTTGCAAAACTAGGTACTGTGTTATGATCTGAGAAGGGATTCCCAGATTATCACTCTTTCAAAATTCAGTTTCATCCAAGCAGCTTCTGTCTGCTTATTTCGCTCCTTTATTTTATTACAGAGATTGTTCAGAAATGCTGAACAAGGAATAAACATTTATAACAGTTGCTAATTGTTAACAAATCTGATGGGCCAAGTGCTTTTCACCAGTGGCTGTTGTTGGGAGAGACCTGTTCACATACAATTCTCTTGTGTTAAACCCCAAAAGTGACCTGGATGCCGTCCAGAGTGAAATTCATTCTGCTTCTCTATAATAATCTCATTTTTGAGGAATGATTACATGCCATTGCCCAGGCCCCAGCTAGAAGCAATTGGCTTTAATGGGGAGGGGGTTTATTTTTAGGTGTCACAATCTCTCTGTTGACCAGAGAAGGATGATGATTTGGACTATCTATCTGATTTCCATTAACTAAAACTAACTGAAAATAACCTGACCACATTGTTTCAGTATCATTAGAGAAACAAGTCAGGTTCTGACTCTACTTACTTCCCAGCAGTGAAACTATGAGAGTCTTACCTTCTGGAAAACATTTTTCTGGGGTCTTAAAGTCTTCAGCAAACTCTGGAATCTGCCTCAAAAGATCTTCAGGATTTGTCAAATCCACTGTGCTGCCTTCAGAAGAGCTGACACTGGCAAACTACCGAGCAAAAATAAGATGAGACTGTTTTGTTCTACATTCAGTTCCAAATGAATAAATTGGTCCATTAACAAATAAAATCAAAATTAAAAAATGGGCTATGTACTAATATTTCAAGTAGCATTGGTAATGGAACAATCTTTACGATTTTAGAAGTATATAAGCTTAGAAGTACCCAAAAACTGCACACAAGTAGGTGCCAAAGCTACATAGTTACAGTATCTATCTACATCAACTAGAAGTAACTGCCTAGGCTGGTAAATTGAAGAACCAGATAAATATGTCTGATATTGTATCAGGAACTGAACACCCATAACAGTAGTTACAAAGAAGAAATTGCAATCAATCAACTAAATTATTTATTTGAATCAAATTGTTTTGTAGTTTTCCCATTTCTAAACACTCTCTTTCCTACACATAGATTTTCCAAAATCAAAACTTAGAAATCCAGAACAGCTTCATTTCACAGAATTTCAGCTCCATCATTAAACAGCCAGACCTACTGCAAGCTCAGAGGCGCTGCTGCCACTAAACTCCAGCAAATCCTTGAACAGAAACATACCCATGCTTGACCAGTATTGGAAAGCTAATGCTGTAGAAAAAATAACATTACCTCTTTTTCATCTGGGGATGATGGTTCAACATTCCTATCTTTTCCTAGGTAAAGCTCACTGAATTCTTCAGAGGAGAATCCTGATCCTTTACTCCAGCTGCCTGAATTTTTCCCTCTTTCTCCCCTTTGCCTCAGGTGATTTTCATCCTGAAAATAATCTGTGGATTAGAAGGGGTTTCTTTTCCCTTTCTAGGGGGTAGACAAGTTGGAAGGGAAAGAAACAGAAGATTAATTTTATTTAAAGTGGACTCTCCAGACAAAACTGCTATGATCATTTTGAGTCTCTGATTTTACCTAAGGATAGAGAAAGGGAAGAATTTTCCCAACAGACATGCAGCAAACTAAGGAGTTTTAGTGAACTTTGTCAAAAGTTCAGTGAGAAACTTAAGGTGGGAAATCTTGAGACCAGAACAACAATTTTATATGGTTAAAATAGGAATGAAAAAAATCAGAGAAGACAAAGAAGTAGGATAATATATGCTAACATATAAGAACCATGATCTTAATAGAGCTACTCCATACTTAATCCTTCTAAATGCCTCTAATTATTACTAGAGGCTACACACAGCAAGCACAAACAGAAAGGACAGACCAGGTCTGTAAATATGAGGCCATTATTCTGGGTTTTATGTAGAACATACATTTTTGTTCTGTTAAGCAAATAATGCCAAAATAGTTGGCACTATTCACATAAATTTTTACATAAAAATTACAAGCTCAGCAAGGACTGCCACAATTATCTATGGGCATATATGGGCTACGTAACTATCAGCATGTAACACATGGCATCTGGGAATTCCTGCAGCAAACCAAATAATTCATGGTCTTTCTTTTAAGACCATGAAAGAATCTTGATTTTAAAGGCTCCAAGTGATAATTTACCTGCACTCGAAACATTTGTAATTTTGATTCTAGTTCAAAATTCGGTAACTGTCTGGAAATGGGCCAATAGATACCATTCTGTTCTGCTAGATATGGTCTTCTATCATACATGCATCTCTCTGCATATATAGGATTTTGCTGTTCCAACACAAAGAAATTCATTACCTGTTTGCTGTATTCTGTGTCTGTACACATGCTAAATTTATCCCCATCTTCAAAACCCTCACTTGTATTCTCTGCCTCAGCAATAGGGACACAAACAAATACATTGGGATTGGAAATAAAATCTTCAAGACCTGAGCATTTGTCCCCATTTTTCTCAACCCATTCACTACTGTAATTCTCTTTATGATTTTTTATTTCTTCACACTTGAACCCAAGTGGATTCTGCGTAGTTAATTCATTTTTCTTCCTGTTCGCTTTCTTTATACGCCTGAACTTTCTGCAACAGGTATCCCATGTAACACTCTTCACAAAATGAAGTCCCTTGTGAATCCGAGCACAGGCAATCCGAAGGTTGTTCATCTCTCCATCATCCTCTGCTATCTGGAGACTGTCGGTACTGAAGGAATTCAGCAGTAGGGCAATAAAAAGGTTGAGAACCTGGAAGTCATTGAAATAATGATAGAAGTCAGAAATCTAAATTCTGACTTTGAAGAACACAGATACTATCAAAGTTCATAACACTGGGCAAACCAAGACAAGGTAATAATTAAATGACTATGACTGATGACACTGTGGTTGATGAAGTATATTTCTCTCTCAGAAAGTTCAATGTTCCCATGACACTCTTCCCCCAAACCATTATTTAATATAGTGGCTAAAACAGATCTGTGCATGCCAAATGTATTATTTGGCAAAAAACTTCAGAGGGTTATAGTTGTAACAAAGACAATGGTCATGGTTTGTCAGTTCAATATGTGTCTTCTTTCTTCAAACTAGAATGAAATCAGACTTCTGTGGAGCTTCTTCCAAACTCCTGTGGGATCATAGTGGGGCCCTTAACTTCCATCAAGACCGCAACACAGTCACACAAATAATTAAAAAGAAGAGAAGCTTGAAGTGAGGTTTCCTTCCTGCTTTTCAATATATTTACATAGAAAAAAAACCAACCAGCCAAAACAACAACAAAAAATCTAAACCAAACCAACCAAACAGAAACACCTCATTTTTTGGGGCCTTTTTTTAAAAGGAAATTTTTTTTTTTTTGTTGTTTCAATTTGGGATGGGATCTGTGCATCTTAATTTTTGTCATGTCAAATCACACCCCTGAGTGCAGCCAGCACTGTCTGGGTGCATCTGAACAGATAGCTCCCCTGAGTCATCAGGGGACCACAGTCAGTGAAGAACATTATCCCTCCAGAGACTAATTCATCCCATCTGTCTTAGTTCTTGACCTTGGGTTGGAATAAATCTCTCTCTGAGATACCTCTCTCTGTTTCCTTTGACAATAAGAAAGCCTAGACCAGGAGAGTAGGCTAAGCACTTAATTGTTTGACAATCAACATTATGGGATAGGGATATCACTCACAGCATTTCATCACTGAAACCAATTGTGGCATAGATCAGGCAGGACTTCAAACCTGTGGATTTGGACTTCAGCCACAGAACATATATATCCCATAAAGGACTGCCTAAATTTAATTCTTTTCAGTGGTTTCTTAAATTAAAATTAGCATATTAATGATACTGAAAATGATGCAAGAAACAAAGCTACTAAAAAGAAGACTTCTATGATATGAGCATCAAGAAAGGATACAACAGGACCAGGAAGGCAGCTTGACCCTTATGCCCTAACACAGGGGTACAAGGCTATGTAGGGTCTGTCATAGCAGGATTTACTTCTTGGGTTTAAATGTACTTAGAGATGATTAAATAAAACCATAATTTCAGTGATAAAAGTGCAGATTCTGCCATTTGCTGACAAAGAATACAAAAGTTGCATAAGAAGTTAAAAAAATAATTTCTTTTAAAAAATATTAGTTACAGAGGGACTTCAGCACATAGCTCCATTAATTCAGTCAGGTAAGCAATAAGCCTTACTGATTATTTACATCCAGATCCTAAGATGTGAAGAAACGTAGTTGCCTATATTATATATACTGCAAAGATATTCCTTCTCACACTGACACATGGAAAGGTCAAGGGGTGCTGTGTGCAAAGCACACAAAACGTGAAAACATGGACAATAGCTCAAAGGTGAAAGGCCAAAGAGGACTTTGCGGACTGTAGCACCCAAAGGAAACCTTTTCACCCGTGTTTAGGGAAGCCACCCTTTGTTGATAAAATTACAATTAAGTAAATTCTGCCATGGACAGAATGAAGAGAAGAACAGTTTGGAAAACTCACCACTAAATTTCCTATCACCATGACCATCAGAAAGACAAGAAGGCACAGTGGTTGTTCAGCAACCACCATGCAGTCCCACATGGTCTCAATCCATTCTCCACACAGAATTCGGAAAATGACGAGGAATGAGTGGAAAAAGTCCATCATGTGCCAGCGTGGACTGCCATTTTTGGTTATTTTATGGCTGTTCTCCCCATAGCTTCTTCCAAAAAGTTGCACCCCTACTATAGCAAAAATGAAAACGATGATTACCAGAACAAGAGTCAGATTACTCAGTGCTCCCAGGGAGTTACCAATTATTTTAATTAGAGTGTTTAAAGTTGGCCAGGACTTTGCCAGTTTGAAGACCCTCAGCTGCATAGAAACATAAAACATAGTGTTAGACATCAGCAGAGAAAAAACATCTTTGCACCATTGAAATTCTGCAAAAAACCATTTTACAAGTATTCTGAATTATCCCAGCAATGCAAGGTTTTTCCCAGGGCTCTGTACTGGGGCTGTTTTGTTTACTGATCTGCATGAGGGGATTGATGGCACCCTCAGCAAGTTTGCAGATGACACCAAGTTGGGCAGGAGTGTTTTTTAATGAGAACAAGAGGAAACGGCCTCAAGTTGTGCCAGCAGAGTTATAGGTTGGATATTATGAAAAATTTATTCCCCAAAAGAGTTGTAAAGCCCTGGAACAGGCTGCTCAGGGAGGTGGTGGAGTCACCATCCCTGGAGGGATTTAAGGGACATGGCAATGTGGTAGATGCGGTGCTGAGGGACATGGTTTAGTGCTGACCTGGCTCTGCTGGGTTACTAGTTGTACTTGATGATCTGAAATGTCTTTTCCAACCAAGATGATTTTATGATTCTATACACTATTATGTTTACAAAAAAAAAAAGCTTTATGGAAAGTGTGAGGTATTACCAGTCTGAAGGACCGTAAAACTGACAGGACTCCTCCTTTTCTCCTTTCTTTCTTGCCTTTCTGTTTGGGTAAACTCAGTTCAATTAAACTCAATGTGACAATTACACTGTCAAAAATATTCCAGTGCTGCTGAAAATAATAATATGGATCTAGAGCGATGATTTTTAAGATCATTTCTGCTGTGAAGATTCCTGTAAAAACCTGTGGCAGAGAAATAACAGCATCAGCCCAAAAGTAGCCATGAATTTATCTTATCCTTAGATCATGTTCCCATAAGTGACATTCATGGACAGGTTAACAAACCCCATTTTTATGAACTTCTAATGCACTGCCAATTAAAATGAGAGGATTGTTTTACGCTTTCTCAAGAGTGTGTTACAAGTGTATCAGTAAAATCTGGGAACAGAGAATTGTCTATATGAGAAATCTAGAGTTTATAAATAGAGTTTATAAAATCTTCATTTGTTTGTTAAGTTTCAATTTCTACAATTACTCTTTATCTCTCAAGTGAACACATCAATCAATCAGTTCTTGGTATAAAATATCACATAGCTGAGAATTTGCTTACCAGGTTGCCTACATTAAGCATTAATTTAAAATTATCTGACATATTATTGTGCTCCAGTGCCATGAACAAAGTGTTTATCACAATACAAAGAGTGATGGTGAGATCAATAAAAGGATCCTTTATGAAAGCAGCCACTTTTTTCTTGATTCTCATCCAAAGGGGACAACAGTCCCAAATTAGATACTTGAAAGCAAAATCATGCAGGCATGGTGGGCATCTCCGCTGAGATTCTTCTAGTTCTAAAGGGAAAAGAAAATCCCAATATAATTATATAGTTATCACTGAGCAAGATGGCAAAAGAACAACTTCAAGTATTCAAGAGACCAGAGAAGAAAAAGGAAATCTCACATCCCACACAGAGCCCCAAAAGCTTCCCTTCACTTTCTACTATTCATGTAGTCCCTACACTAGCCAATAAATATAAAAGAGGATAAAATTCAGAGAAAAACTGGATTCAAACCTCATTCACATGAACTTACTTCAAAAGCCTTTGGATCGGGTTTTATTTGTCTTAGATTCTGACTTGTATTACAGTCACCTGACTAAATACAAATGTTCATGACACAGAGGCCCCATCACAGCTTCTCACGCTCTGGTAGGTTGATAGAGCAGCTAAGTCACTTTCCACTTTATCTTATGTAGGTGTCTAGGACACTTGTTATCATACCTAACATCTTTTTGTCTCCTTTGACTCTTAAAGGAGTCTAGAGAGTCAAAGGCAGCCATGGAAATTCTAATTGTAAGTGAGACAAATCCAAACTACTTGCCTAAATTTGGCCACAGGGCACTTCTGGAAAGGTCATGTCTACCATTTCCCAGCTGTTGCAGGTTGCCACATCCCTCCATTTACTTTGACTAAAACACGGGATAGATGCTGTTCTGGATTTGTCAAGTACATCTTTTTGGTCAAATACAAATCTCATAGCCTTTTTTTCTTAACCATCAGTATTCAGAGAGTCCTTCAAAATACTTTTGACCCTGCCGAAGTCCTGTGCAAATTCATTAACAGACTGGAACTTAGTGAAAGCTAAGTACAAGCACAGGGAATATTTTCAGGGGGGTGAAATTTTTTAAAGGATCAGGTGAGCTGGATCTGACACATACCCTTTTCCTAGGTGCACCTGTCCTTATTTCTTCCCACTGTTTAGTTCTCATTTCTTCTTCCCCAGGCTCACATTTCAGATTCCACCCCATATTGCTTATTCCAGTGTAATCACCTGGAGTCAACCCCACTCCAGGTCTGTTCTAGATTAAACGGCTGCTTCTTTATGTATACAGTGAAAATGCAGCAGAACTGGTGCTCAGGTCCCAGCAAAGACCATTTCCAACCCCCTGTGTGATGCCTATTAGATTAATCCACAGCCACAAGTCCTGTTCCATCCCAGTTCACAGATGGCAGTGTGCAACAAAATCCAGAGGTTTGGTGAATTTGCAGTAGCAAAGCAAGGCTCTGCTGGATGTGTTGCAACTCTGATGCTCCCAAGGAAAAGATATATATAAATATATCTGTAAAAAATAATAAAGAAATGGGACCTCCCTGACACAACAGTATCCCCCTGCTAAATCCCATACTTGTGGTCTAAGAGCCGGTGATAAAACTCCTCAACAAAGATGAAACAAAACAAAAACCAAGCAAACAAACAAACAAAAAGGTAAAAAATTAAATATTTCCTCATCCTGAACAACTAGACTGAATTTTTTCCAGTAAGATCTGCAACAAAATTATTGGTCATCAAAAAAACTACCTGAAAAAACCCCCATCTGCCAAGCAGGCAACAACATCAAAACAACAACCAACCACCAACCAACAAACAAACCACAAACGGACACAACCCTCCCAAACTACCAACCAAGACAACCCAGGCAACAGAGAATTCAGATAGAAGGTAAGTGAAAAGATAATGAGGCCAAGTATTCCAAACCGAGGAATTGCCACCACTGATTTCACTTGCATAACATTATTGCTGGATTCTGCATGCCCACGTCTCTGCCAGTGCCATACCACAAGTTGCAGGATCAGGAGGAGAAAAGAGTGTCCCAGTCCTGCACCTCTGATGCTAGAGAACCTCCTGCCACCCATCCTCATTCCAATCCTCTTCACTGTCTCTCCTACAAAGTATGATCTTACAGTAGGCAAAGGATGTGCTCCAGGACATAAAGACCATGTGATAATGCTTTTATTTTTTTTAACAAAAAGGCCAAATTAACGACGAAATTTGTAACTGCACACTCACAAACCTCTGTTAACCTTTAAGAAACGTATTGGCATTTTGGACTTTCATGCTAACATTACCTTGAAATAAGCATAATGAGAAACCACTTACCCTCCAAGACACTAGTAATTATGCTGACTACACTCGCTGCCCTTTGTCTCTGAAGTGCCTCATCAAAGTGCTCCACTGACAGATGAGGATGTAAATGCATCGTGCTGCTCTCATCATTTACAGCTGTCTGCTTAAAGAAGTAAACATGATTAGGGAGATACCAGAGGAATAAAATGAAGTAGGATGTGATGATGGGTAGCTATGAAAGTTAATAGGAACAATGACATGCAGCCAAATAAATGTATCTTTTACAAGATGTAATAGATGTTGAGAATGAAGGTCCTACTCTTCAGTAATAATGCTGCAGTAAATAGGTCTTGAAAGCATGTAATAGCAACAGGGCAAGCACAAACCTTGGAAATAAGTGTATGAGGGGTAATAGGCCTAGGAAATATTCCAGAAACTAATATAAAAGGAGAGAGATGAGGGATGAACTGGTAGAAAAACATCTCTGCCCACTTGGGGAACTTACAAAGCTTCTGTGTGATAATAAAGGTGCTATGAAGGAGAAAGAAATTACAGGCACTGCTCAAAATTACCCTCCTAGACAGTGTAGGGGATAAAAAGACTCTTGGGTGCCTTGTAATTCCAGCACTAGGAACCTTCAAAACTATGTTAGTACAAATTGTGAATGACAGAAAAATAGGGCTTGTAACAGGAATGCTGAAGTCTACTTTTCAGAAACTCAGAGTATTAAAAAACACTTTCTACTGACAATTCATGAACTCCCCACACCAGTATACTCCATTTTACATCACTGTTTTCCGTTACACTGAAAGTCTTCAGGTACTTTTACAAAAACCATACTATGAAGTACATAAAATAACATATTTTCCTTACCAGATCCCCCTTTCCTAGGTCTTCCATTACTGGTGGAAGCATTACCCCTTCAGCAGTCACTGGATCTAGACTGTGCACCCTGCTGCTTCCTCCTCCCATCCCCAGAATGACACCATTGCAGTCGTCTGCGTGACCCCCCTTGCTGCTCTGCACGCAGTTTGGGGTTGTGGGGTGAGAGCTGTAGCTCATCTGACTCTGAACGCTGGAACGTCTTCCCATGTGCATGACGGACAGCGACCGCCGCTGGATTTTGTGCTCTCCAGCACTGCGGATTTCCTCGTCACTCAAATCCATCCTGGAATCCACTTCCAGCGTGGGTGTTTGGAAATTGAACACGCTCCCATGGCTCAGCCTGCGTTTCGTCTGGTGTGCGTTGGGACCGTACACCAGGCCAAGGAAGGACTAAAAGACCAGGGAAAATCAATCAAGAGAAAATGGCATAATAGCATAGAGAAAATTTGGGGAAGCCATTAATGTTATGTAACTCCAAACATTTCCTACCAACCACTCTAAGTCCAAAATTCTTATTTGATTTAGACTTTTCAGGAAGGATTATGCTCAGATTTTAAAAGGCAGATAACAAAATCCTATCAGTTACAGCAGGTATTTCTGTGATTAGCTTTTTGTTCCTCTTTTAATTAAGAAATTTTTATCAGATAATGATGGCACAAAAAGTTAAATTCTGATATTCATTCACTTTTTTGCATTATAGCAAATGTATTTTAACCCTTATTATAAATTTCCTTCTATCCTCCTTTTATAGTATTTCCTTTTGAAATTATTTTTTACACATAATTCTTCCTTATCCCAAAAGGTTGTTTACTTTAAAGACTTAAGAGTGACCAGTGTTTGTAAGGGAATTTGGTTTATGCTTTCAGGCAATCTATTTTAGTGTCCTGTATTGAGTTAAAACTGGGAAAGTTGTAAGGATCTCAGGTTCAGACAATAGATTACCAACTTTCGTTGACTGTCTGTGGACTGTAACTTGGGCAATTGTTCTTCATTATCTTCTATCCCCAAGGACTTCTTTCTCTTTTTCCTATCGCTTCTTTCTTTGATTTCTTTGGCAGACAGAAAAGAGGCTTCAAGGGAGCTAATTGACATGATATCAATTCCTTTAATAGCCAATGACTGAAATTAAAACAAAAACATGGATGATATTTTTCGCTGGATAGTTTGCATACAAGCAGAAAGAAAACACTTCTGTGCTCTGTATTATTTCCTCTTAACAATTTGTGTTTCAGATATCTCGTTAAAAATCTTCCAATATGTGGTAACACTAAAAGAAAGAGGAGAGAATATCCTTAACATATGGAGCACTGAACAATTTGCTATTTGCTTTATGTTATATGATTGCATGCATTGGGTCTGCCAGAGGCAAAATAATCCCATTATAGCTCCTGTTTCTCCATATGGCAGATTTGCTTACAATAATAATACTCAGTCTGAAAATAGTGATGTAGAATATATCCTTTTCCCCAAATAAATGCTCAAAATGACATCTTTTCATTGGAGCTCCTTGGGACTGTGTTCACACCATGGCTGACTTTCCTTCCCATACTGAATTTAGGACAATGTTTTCAAAATGCAGGAGGTTTGGTTTTTTTTTTCCAGAAGGTTCTAAGCCGTTTAAGTTACCAAGACAATTTTCATTCACCTACAATAATTTTAGGCTCAAATGTGAATGCAGTTGATCAAAGGAATTACTGTAGATTTCTTTGCTCAGCAGTCCACAAATATAAAATAGAAGACAAAATTAAAACCAACTACATTTTCTTTTGGAAGCTTCTGGCTGATGGAATTGTACATTTTCCAGATTTTAAACTACTTTATTTTTCTTACAGTAACAGCAGCATTTAATGTTCATTATCCACAATAGAATCCACTGTTTCACGGGAAAAATACACAGCTGAACAGGGGATTGCTCCAGTAGCTCTAGGAATCACTACTTTCAATAGGTTATCACTTGCTCTTGTTCCCATAAATGACTACTAGATACAGCTCTACACAATGAGTGATGTTTTTTCTTATTTGACTGATGTCAGAACACTGAGACCAATGTTTGCAAGGGAAGAATTTACATACCTCCTGCTCCTTCTGTAATAATTCCATGGCTTCCCGAAATTTCCTTTCCTTTGCCTCTGTTTCAGCAATGGTGGCCTTATTCTGGTCTTCATATGCCATTGTTACTACAGCCAGAATCAAGTTGACTAGGTAAAACGAGCCCAGAAAGATGACCAGCATGAAGAAGAGTATATACACCTTCCCAGAAGCTCTGAGAGTCTGTAAGCAACACACCCCAGAGATAAAAATTAGCACAGAAATGCCAAATAGACTTTCAACGTGTCTCTGAAACCCTTTAGAAGCATTTTGTTTCCTAGACACAATGCTTTAGGAAGCTTATATGGAAATACACCTTCCTTAGCCCCTCTTCACCCTCTTCCTATACCATTGCCTGTGAATCACTGATCATACAGCCCAGGAGGACAATAGAGGAGGCATTGTTATATTTTTGAAGGAGAAAAGGGGACCATTTTAGTACTTTTTAAGTCCTTAAAGCAGCAGGGTGGTATGGTTATTGAAAGGAAGCATCCCTTTTTTAGGAGACACAGCTTGCAGGAGCGAGAAGGGAGGATGTGAGCTCAATAGCTCAGCTATTTCTTTCATGGGAAGTTTCTTGTCCTATCAACACATTCTCTGTTTTGCTTATTGCTGTCTCTGAAATACCAGTTCTGACTGATGTACAAAGCTGGTACCTGCTGGTACAGGCGCTCCCAGTAGTCCTGAGTCATCAGGCGGAATAAGGAAAGAAAAGCCCAGCCAAAGGTATCAAAACTAGTGAAACCATAATCAGGATTTGGCCCAGTTCTCTCGCAGATGTAGCCTGGAGGACAGGTCCTAGAAGTAATAATTAAAAAATGGAGCTCTTTTAGCTGTGCAGATTTCAAGGAAAAGTTCAGTTTATGTGAGAGTTCTGATTATTATTCTGCTCTGCATTTCATTAGATTGCCAACCAGTTTTCAACTCTAGGTAGCACTGGCTGGGAAGTGGGATGGAAAAAGCAGTACCCACAAGCCAGCAACACCTTACCATTAATCCAGGACAACTCCCTCCTCACCAGTCCTCATCTCCTGCCCCTCGCTGCAAAGCAGCAACATCTCCCTCCTTGCCCAAACCTCCCCTTCAAAATGAATGTTTTCTTTTCCCAGTTTCACTCTCATGAGCTTACACAGGGAGGAGCGTATCTGTCCTGTGCTGTATCTGACATCTTTCATGGCTTCATTTCTCTTGTGCATCCATGGGGAAGAGAAAGAGAGCACTTCTGGAAAGGCTCAAAGGGATTTAGACCTGAACAAGCCAACTGCAGGTTCATGCTTCATTCCCTACAAGTTTCAAATTATCTGACTCTTCATTATTTTTGTTGCTGTTTTTCCATCCAAGGAAAGCCTGGAATTTCTACTTTAGTCTCATATAACTGAACGAATATAGAAGCAGAGAAATCTTCCAAAGAAGAAATATTCTTAAGTGCACTTACCCAGCACCAGGACCACATAGCAAAATATCTGAGGTGCCCTCTTTCTTAGCAAAGTATGCTGTAAAAAAAAAAAAAAAGGCAAAAAAAAATAACAACAAAGCACTTTCTAGCCTGAATTCTCTATCCTTTGAAATGAACAGCGATGGGTAATCAGTGACCTGTAAGTGGATGTGCACACACACAGACAGGTTTCCCATGCTCCCAGTAACCGCACCAGATTGCAAGACACCCTGTCCTCATTTATGAACATGCCTCTGTGTGTGCACAAATTTCAGATTGAAGGCAGCTCTCAAAACAGAATTTTAAAATATATCACCACTTTAACCACATTTGTGCAAAGGAAATGAAGAATTAGACACCACAGGCTCAAGCACAGTCTGTTTTGGTAAGCGCACAAACTCTGGCATGGTTTTGGCTCATAGCAATTAGCCCTCTCCAGTACAGACATCATTTGGGATAACAGAGACCAGTTCTGTTTCCAATGAGCAATTAAAAACCCCCATAAAGCCCTGGTTTGAGGAGGTAGAAAGAGTATTTGTCTACCATGCCATGTCACTGCTCTACCGAGCAGGTCCTAACCATTACAAGATGAGAAATACAGATTTCTCCATTAGGATGCCAGAGCTGCGCCCTTTTCAACCTCTTTCCCTTATTTCTCTTAGCATGAATTGATCTGATGCCTGAGCTAGCAGCAGACTGGAAGTAGGAGCTTTTGTGCTAATAGCTAATTAGCCCCATTAAGACACAGGCATCCCAGATGCAAGGGAGGCTTCATGTCTTCCTGGTGCTTCTCAAACCTCAGCTCTGCTCATCAGGTCAGGCAGCATGATTCAGAGCCAGTGGGAATCCCTAGTATCAGCTGAACAGTCCCTTGTAACTATGCCATAAAGGACTGAATCACTATCTGGACTACTTTCCACCCAATTTTTGTTCAGCTCTGCCAAATGATTTTTATTTTTTTCATTTAAAGAATATTCAGTGATCAAGCTTCAGCAAATCATAATAATGTGTAGTTCTCCATGTTGGAGATGGAACTTCTTACAAAATCAGGACCAAAGCAGACCATAAAAAAATTATATATACTAAAAATAAGAATACTGATAGAACCAAATCAACCAACCAAAGAAAACCCAACAAACTGGGTTCGTAGTGATATAAGTCCTAAATCCTGTAAGAAAGTCATCAAGCTTTCATTAAACTTCTCTGTGCTCTCCTGATCTTTTCACTGGCATTGAAAGCCACCCTGCACACAAGATGTATGGCATAGTATGTGAACAAGACAAAATTTATGAAGCAACACAGATTTTTAATTTCTTGAGCCCTGCTTTCTAAGGCCCCTGCCTTTATATAGTGCATGAAAAGTAATAATTAAAAAAAACCAAACACCAATAATAAAAAAAAAAAACACAAAAAACCCAAGAAAAAATACCAAACCAATGACAAAAAAAACCCACAAAACCACCAACAAACAAAAAACCACACACCACCACCACCACAATAATCAAACCACAAAAACACCCCACCCAACCAACAACAAAACCCCCCAAAATTTCTGTTTCCTTTTTCTTCAGCACAGAAAATTAGAATTTTTTAGCCAAAGTTTGTCAGAACCCTGGTATCTTGTCTGGTTCCAGGCACTGCCTGGTTGCATCTGAAGTTTGCTTTCAGTTAGGATTTTTACAACACTCTGTCCATGTAAATGACACTGTTCTTATGTGTGCGTTTGTTGCCAGCTACAAGAGTTTCTTGGAAAAAAAAGTTTTTTCCTAAAAAATCCTCTATACAGAGACGTTCTCTCCACAGACTATGAAATTATTAAAGAAATCCTGTCTGAACAAATCTTCCATGCAGAATGTATACAAGCAGCAATCCCCTCTGGCTTTTTGTATGTCAACATTTCCCCTGCTTTTCTCCCTCTGTAACTGCTGCTGTGTCTGAACTCACTGGTGAAGATTTTCTTTCGTGTTGAAGATTTCTCTCATAGACATTGTTTACTTTGAGTGTATTATTATTATTTTGTAATGCTTATTTTGTATTTTTCTCTGTATATTGAGGCTTTTCCTTTAGCATGAGGATTTTCCTTTCTGAATTGCACCTTATAGTTGTTGTTCCTCTGAAAATGCTTTGGTGCATTTTCAGATCCCTGCTCTATGCTTCCATTATCAGCCTTGGTCAAGATGTTGACATGAAAGATGTATATTGTATATATCTTATATAAAAGGCATAAAATAACATACTTATGAGGTGAAGAAGAAAGTGACTTTGACTTCTGAAGAAATTCCTGTTTCAAGCTGAAGAGTAATTCACTGAGCAACAAGATGAAGCTGTACGGACTCTTCAGCGTGTAATAAAAGGTGAACATTGGGGAATTACAGAAGAGGATGAGCTAATGCGTATTTCAGTTACTGTCATAGCATTCTGGGAAACCAAGCTGGATGTTACTGGAAAATTTGGGAGTGCTATTTCTTATAATGAAGGCAGGAGGTGCATTCCTGGATGCCTGCAAGCTGCTCTGGCAATCTGAAAGCCATTAACCAGGTAGTTACTTATCAAAATATCAATCATCTAGTATCAGTTAAAGCAAGTGGTTACACAGGCATGCAGAGGGCTCTGTGTAACCTCCAAACAAAGAGTGAAGGAGAAAAATTACCTGTATAATTAGCAAATGCTTCATAGGACTCCAATGTTTGGTTAAGGAAATAAGGTATTTCACCAAACTCTGTCGAGTTCCTCATACACTTGTATCTTAGATTGCCCTTAAAAAGCTGCAGGCCTATGAGGGCAAAGACACTCAAGCAGAAAACGGTCAGGATCATCACATCAGCAAGTTTCTTAACAGACTGGATAAGTGCCCCTACAATGATTTTGAGTCCTAGGAAGGCAAAATAAAACCAAATGAGATTAAAAAAAAAAAGAGATTTGTATGTTATACTTGACTTCAGTTAAAACAGTGTGTAACAATCAACATAAAAAATTACTGGACAATATGTGGCAAACATATTTGGAGTGCAAGTATAGTTTGGATGAGAGAGTGATTAATAAGAGAAATTTTTTTTTCCCCCTCATTTGATTGACCCTATAGTTTCCAAATGTTCCTTTAATCCTTGTAAAATATTTAGGCAAGGATGAGGAACCATATATAGTCTGTTTTTATTTACCCAGTAACTAAGAGTAATATGCATAATTCAAATGGAATTTCCAACATGGCTAAGCTGTGAGGAAACTGGAAACACTGGAAGCAATAATGAATATAATCAAGAAGACCAGAAAGAGAAGATAGATGAAACCCACTTGTTGAATTTGCATTTCATGAATGAATTTGTGTTTCATCATGAGAAAGAGTCCACTATTTTTTTAACTAAGGGAAAAGTGAACAGCAAACTATTTTCCCAGGGATGATGTGAGAAAGATGGTTAATAGTGAATGTCCATTCAGTGAACAGGGGTGTTTCTGGTGAACACTAGCACATAGACCAGATAGAAGAACATTCTGTAAAACTGACATTACAAAGTGTTAACAAAACCTTTAAAGGCAATGAAAATAAATTAAACAGAAGATTGTCTCTAATGCTTAATTTATTCTGTCTGGGGCAGGTGAACTGAGACACTATTTGTGTCCCCAAAATCTGTTATGTCTGCAATCAATGAAAGATACAGGAGAAAAAGTAGTAGAAAATATTTAGCAAATTGGATTTCTTACCTGGGACTACTGAAATGGTTTTTAAAGCTCTCAGAACCCTGAAAGTCCGAAGGACTGACACACTCCCCAAGTTACTAACTGCTCCCACATACCTGTAAAGTCAGTTTGGGGTATTATCAAGCGGTTGAATGGAGTAAGCAAGGCAATTATTTTACAGCTGTCATTCTTCAAAGATGCTTGGAAAGTTTGACAAGTAAGTATTAATGAACTACATATTGAGGATTTAACTGAAGACTTACAAAATAGAAACCCGTTTCTTCTTTATTAGAGTTTCATTATAAGCTAGATCTTGGCTTGTGCACAGCTGCTTTTGTGTCAACATCTTAAAATACTATTCATTTAGAACATAAACAAAGATCACATTCAAAATTATTCATTTCAGGCAGAACTTTTTGTTCTCCCTTCTGTAGTTGCACTTTTATACTGGTTGAGATTTGCAGTTACTGCAAACTGAAGCTTGAACTATGATTTTTAGACATAAACAGCCCAAATTTAATCCACTGTTCTGGTGCCTACAGACATCACTCTGTTTTCAAGCTCACACATCCATTTGCAGCATCAGGATGTTTGTATTCAAGAGACCACAGGATGTCTGTATTCGAGAGCCCACCTATCCCATTACACTGATTGAAATCCATCCCTTCATGTTCCCTCACCACAGAGCATGTTTTACTCTGCACAGCTCTATTTGCTTCTTGAAAGACTAATACATAGCTGTTGTTACACAGTCAGTGATAAAACAAGGGGAAGAGTCAATGTCCTAAATAGTTTCAGATGCAATTAGGACCCAGGGGCATTTTTTTTTGTACCACAGACAGCCTTTTGCACCACAGCAACAGGAATTTCAGAGACTGCCAGCTCAGGTAATCCATATTTTATACATTCCCACTTACGCCATAACAATGACAGTGAAATCCAACCAGTTCCAAGGATCTCGGAGGAAAGTGAATTCATTTAGGCAGAATCCTCTTGCCAATATTTTTATCAATGATTCAAAAGTGTAAATGCCAGTGAAAGTAAATCTAAGGAAGAAAGAAAAGTGCCAAAGGAAAACAGCAATATTAGCAATTAACAGAAGAGACACTGTCAGACTATCTACTGTACAAACCAAGCCATTGCTGTGGAGAAGTACTGGAAAAACTGCTGTTCATTTCAGTGTATTCCATCAGTAGTTGACTGCAATCTAGACATGGCTAGTAACATCCATGTCTGTGACAAGGTTTTTTGGCATCCAACATTTTTTGGCTTTAAAGTCTTTCATGCGAGTCCCCACAATTTAAGAAACACAAAACTCCTAGCTACCTGTTAAAATAAAGATCAAGATTTTTATCTTCCTCTGGTTTCAAGTAGACAGGTGAATATACAATATGCTGTGTATTATTTACTTTGGGCGCACAGCATCCATTTCTGACAAATGCTTAAAACACTTAGAGGAATGCAAGAGTACAGAATTTTCAATTTAAGATGGCAATTATTCTTATTAATGGAAAATTATCAGTAAAAGCACTTCTGGACTTACTGAGTGCACTTATCATTTCAACAACGCAGCCAGCTCCCTACAGAATTCAAAAGGCATTCATTTGGTAGTCAGCAAATGCACTAAGAAATTACATGGAGATAGTGCTTCTCTTTTCATTTGGAAAGAAGTATTCTGAAATTATTATTGAAATGCATTTGAACGGCAGACTTGATGCCAACAGCAGATACAACTTTTTTATATTAATACCCTGCAGAGTCTTGCTCCTGCTTCCATGAGGATTTACCATTCCCAACTGTTTCAGTGTCACGTAACATAAGATAGACAGAAACAATTATGGACCTTGTTTTAAAACTAAGCATTTTGGATTTTTTTCCTTTGCATTAGGTATGAGAATTATCAGGGTTTATAGTCTAACATTTTTATGCCAAACTGAAAAAATGAGAGCTGAAATATATTTTAAAAAAAAAAACCAAACAAACAAACAAAAAAAAAACAACCAAAAAACCCACATAACCATAGGATTATCCCACTTAAGTGTGTCTATCAAGGCATGGATTTCTTGTGATTTAACATTGTGAGTGTTGGCAGCACTGAAGATAAGAGCTCTAATTTCTAACAGCATCCTGCAGGCTGGGAGCTTCTGACGGAACATTTGATTAGAGAAAACCTCAGCATCTCAATATTATAAAAAAGAATTTCAAAAGTCAGCAGCTCTCAGTGTCCTTCATCAGCACATGGATAATAAGCAAATAATTACTGAGTAGCTTCAGCAAGTGGGATAACAAACTGGAGCAATAGGACAGGCATGAAGTTAGTACAACAGCAGAACTTAATCTATACTTGCTCCTCTGACACTTCAATTATTGTGGATCGTGAGTTTTAAGACAAAATCACTTCCTGAAAGCAAAGAAAAATTTACAAAGTCCTTACACAAGCAACTTTTCTTCTAAATCCCCTCTAAAATATTTTAAGTGAAGGTGGCAAATTATGTGTCAATAATTCAATATAACTACAGAATTAAAAGTCTTACATACCCACAGATACTTACTCAACGTATTTGTTCCACGAAGAAGGTTGGGAACCCTTAGGGGACTCAGTCAGAGCCATGAATACACAATTAGTTAAAATAGTGCACATGATAAACCAAGTGAATAATGTACATCACTGGAGTGAAGGCAAATAATACATTGATTCAGAATAGTAGCTAGACAGCCCAACAGCCATAGCATCTGGGTTTTTTTAGTTTAAAGCATATGTAAGAACATCACACACGTGTATTTGCTGATTTTGAGCCATTTGATGACAACACACTAGTGGTGTTGTTCATGTCATCTGGACACCTCCGTGGGCTAGAGATCTGCTGCTCATTGCAGACTTAGTGAGATGATCCTCAGCCACTCAAAGAGTGGGAGGAAGGATTCATTTTTAGTTTCATTTTATAGCATAAAAGTTAAAAACTTGCCCAAGGCACAGAAGCGAAGCCCAAACCTGACTCTAAATTGGCAGAGCTGCACTCTTCTAAAGGGACACTGTGAAGACTTCCAGGATACTTGCAGGTGTAAAAAAGTACTCCATATACTCAGTTTACCTAATAATTGGTAAGCCCAGCAGCTTTCTGGGACCTGCTGACTATAAGGTATGAACAGGAACTTGGGCATCTAGCTTATGTGTAGGCACCTAAGCTTAAGTGCCTGGTTCTGGAGGTGAACCTCTTGCCTTTTGTCACATGACATTTTGACAACCCCAGAGGCAGATGTACGTGGGAAAGACATCTAGCCTTTCCATCACCCATCCTCTCCAACCCCACAAAAATTCTCCTGGCTTTGGCTGTAGGCATGATCAAATTGTCACAAACACAGGAGTTGTACTACTAGTGTTAAAATGCCAATATCAACCAACTTGCTGCCCAAGGAAACCCTCAGGTGAGCAACATCACTCCTTCAGGATGTCTGTACATGATGAAACTTTGGACCTATTGCAGCTGACTCAGCACCACACAGCCAGGAGATGGCTGGAAATCTAAAAACCACACAGGGATACCTCAGAGTCTTCACTGGGCCTGCTTCAGCCCCGTGCAACAGCATTATTGCTCTGGTCTCATTCCTCAGTGCCAAACTGGAGCAATACACTACTGATTCCCCTACTACCCTTATGAGGTGAGATCTATAGCAGCTTCATATTGCAAAGACATTCCTTGCAACAGGATCCCTGGAAATGTCCACTTGTATATACCATAATATACCTTTTCTTTTTTTTTTTTTTTAATTTGTTTTCCTCAAGGAACTGTTTCTGTGTGTTTTCATACATGTGCCTGCCAACATCCACCTTTTTCTCTTAAAACTGGTCAATGGTTGATCAGCTTTGGCACATGAGTTGAATTTAATTCCTACAGTTTGGGCAGACAGAAGTACTCCTAGTACTCACAAAATGAATTATTTCTATCCAGCACAAGAGCATCAAGATAATAATAATTTCTAAAGTAATTTGAAGTAATATGCAGTGAGGATAAAGT
This sequence comes from Chloroceryle aenea, assembly GCA_013399075.1. NCBI lineage: Eukaryota > Metazoa > Chordata > Aves > Coraciiformes > Cerylidae > Chloroceryle > Chloroceryle aenea. The sequence goes on from VWZY01004141.1 coordinate 46,620, forward strand.
TAGGTTAATTCAATGCTCTAAAATAGGAAAGCACAGGATTATGGGGGGGTTTGTAATCCAAATGAGCTAATTAAACCAACAAAAGGATATGAATGTACTAAAATTTTAATTGCTGTTCTTCGGATTGGATGGAAAGGACTCAGGATCCATAAGGCACGTGTAGCAGTAAATCTGAAGATTGTTTTCTGTTTGTTTAGCACTATGAAAATCTTTAAAGAAAAATAAAGAAACATGAAGTAAAGTTTTCAGGTATCTGAACAGAGAAGATATTTATACTATATCCTGTATTATCTGTGATGAGCAAGAGCTTTATTTTAACTCAAGACTGTTTGTTTAAATGGGAAGACTCTTTGTAATATGTTGCTATCCTCTCGTCATAACCTGATGAAAGAGTTAATACACATTAACTATGCAAAATATTCCTCAGCATGAACTTCATTTATAAACCTTAGGACTTGCAAAGAGTTGTGAAGAGACCTTAACTTGCTTCTGACTCTTCTGTATATTGAGCCTCTCATTGAGTCAAGATTATAGAGGTGGAAGGGTCACAGCCATTTTCATTATTTGCTGTTGTTGAGAGTGATCCTCTAGCTCTAAGACTGTAGAAATTAGTTCAAAGTATTAACCATTTGTCAAACAATAAGCATCATTTCCACTGCATTAGTTCCTATTTCCCTGTTCTTTATTGAACATCATATTATTCAATACCTCATGACTGGAATATGGAATTTGAACAAGTAGGTTTTAAGGTTTCATAAACAAATCTTTTAAAATCATGTTTATACTTGGATGATCATTAACACTGAGTTAGAGAGAAACCTGTTTCTTGGCTGGCTCTGTACCTTACGGTCTTTGTAGTACGGGTCAAGATCCTCCAGTGGTTCCCCAATGAGCTCTGGAGGAGGATTTCCATAGAGAGCTGGTAACTTCTGGAAAGCTTTTAGGTCAAGCTGAGGACGTGGTTTCTCCTCATGTTTCTGGTCTATAGTATTTCTTCGACAATTCTTCTTGGCAACAATTCTCTTTTCGATAGCAGCCAAGGATTCGTTAGTGAACTTACAGAAGTTGTTGGTCCCAGGTAGTAAGAACTCATCCATTTTCCCTTCTTCTCTTCCTGTCACTAATTCTGTCCAGATAATAGAGACAAGTGGAAAGTCAAGTAACTGCAAAATGGATAAGCTATGAAAATTAAACAACTGGTTTGTGTGGCTAATAACATAAACTTCCTGAACCACCAGCTTCTAAAATAATAATAAATAAATAAAAAAGAGACAGCTTTTCCAGTGAGGTATCAGTTCAGTTAGGTTTTTTTTTTAAATTATGTGTCTCTGATGGGATGCAAGTAGACCTCTATAAACTTGAGTGTATTTAGAGCACCTTGAGTGTATTTAGATGCCCGTTATCCTAAATGCTTTTGAGCTGTTCAGAAAAAGTGTAAGGTATTGATTGAACCCAGTAGTTGGAAAAGGGACAGTAAACTGCATCAACCTGTGGAAGATGTGTCTCTAACAGAAGGACCAAGTATTAAATTAACTGGTACAGATGTAAATACTTAGATAGATCACCCATCCTCATCGTGTCAGCACAGGAACAAGCAGCATTCAAGTGTCAGAAGATTTAACTCGTGACCCATAGAGTCAGTACTAACTGACATGAAAGTGGGAAATGCACAAGGTTTTTATTCTATGCCTGCTTGTCGGGACAACAAAGGTGAGATTATACTAGAAAAATACTTTGCATGATTTAAATAAGAACTTTGGTCAGGTATTGGATAGGATTCATTCAACTAAATGCCACCCGAGTCCATACTTTGGCAGTACAATGAATCCAGCCTTCTACCTTAGCACTGTGAAAAATTCCAAGCAAGCCCATACATTGACGGTGAAAAAAAAATGAAAGTGGTACACAGAATAAGATGATCCAGACTTGCACCCTTGCACTAAACTCCCTAAAATGCACTATAAGGAGAATTCTCTAAAACATTTTCTTTGATGATGTCCTCATTGATTCAGTCAGAGACACGGAGCTACCGAGATGGTGCCATTCCACCTGCAGATGGTGAAATGATCCCATCTGGTCGATGACTTTACCCAGGATGGATGACTGCTGAGTCTGCATGGAACAAGATCACATTAGAGGCACACACTTTTATCCAGAAGCTGCCACCACCACTTCAGTGTGTCCTTCAAAGCTGACTCTATAATTAGCAGTCAAGAGTTTAATTTTGGAAAGTTTAAGCTGTCCCTACTGAACAAACACCAGATGACCTTCTGTTGAACCTTTCCTTTCCAAGTACTATGTGCAACAACCCAGAAAAACACAAAGTCTGAATAAAAAGTCTTTGCTTTACTGAAAATAGTTTTACCACCTGGGAGCTGATTCCCTGTATCTTCCCTTGCTGTGCAATGCTATTTCATTTCTCCCCAGATACAACATGATTTCAGTTGTCCTCACATTGCTGAGCTGCAGGAAACCATTGCTGTGGGAACAACAGCTGGAGGCCAGCAGCAAACTAACTGCAGTGAAATCTCTTCATTTTTGCAGTCTGCCTGCCTCTGCCATTCAATAAGCACACAAAATTGTAAGTGTGAGAAGTAACCCTTGCTTCCAGCACAAAATACCAACATTTCTGGGAGAGAAATAGGACATCCAGGCAAGAATACTCATTATTTTATGCTTTTCAAGATCAAGCTAACAGTCTGGGAGCCGTGCATAGTATTATAGCAGAAATGAAAACCATAACATCCATTCCCAAGTTTTCAAGTCTCCAGCAAGCCGAAGTGGTGTTTGCTTTGTTGAGGCTCAGGCTAATTTAGATGTTGTGGTATCGGTAATGAGAGCTGTGAATGATGCATGAAATGACACAATTTCTGTGCAATGCACGAAGGGAATACGGTAATTACTTTACTCTGCATTGTGCCAAATCATCCATACATGCCCATCCCTCCACACAGCATTTCCATAAAAGTCTACCTGATCTCGGAAGTTCATCATTAAAATTCTGGGCTTGTTGCAGGTTCCTTTGCGGTTTTCTCTCCTCTCTTCCACAAAACCATTTTTCAGATCTCAGAAAAGAGACTTTGATGTTACACTGTTTTCCCTCAAGACTATGAGAAGGCAAAGCAAAATCTAGGAAGGCATGATGTTGTTGGCTAAAGCCAAGGGTGGTGAAATAGAAGGAAACATGAGGGCACATAGAGTCTGCAGGTCCTCAACTGGAGCTGGACACCAAGCAGATGAGTCTGTCCTGGTGGTTTTATAAATTGCTTCAGAGGTGGACAAACATGAAGGAAGTCACATCGAGTTTCGTGCTTGCTATCTCACACATCAGTGGCAAAGTTTCCATTGAGAGTATCTGCCAGCCATGGAGTAGAAGGCTTAACTACACTTCTCATTCATAGGCAATTCTGAGCTATTCAGCCTAGTCCTGAATAAAAACAAATGATTATTAAAACTGGAGTAATCTGGAAAACGTTCCTGACTCATTTAAGCATTTTTAAAAATATCCTTCAAATAATTTTTGTTACTTAGTCTCAGGGAGGATAATATGCAAAGTACAGTGGAGATGTATTTAGTTTGTTATATGATGAGGGGTAGATTTATCCATTTGACCCAAAGCTATAGAAAGTGCTAATGCAAAGCCATTTTTTCCTTTGATGTCGTAGAAGCAGTAAAGCACTGTTTTGGCCTTTTCTCAAGACTTGAAATACCTACAAAATATTGTGACATTTAATAGTGTGACTCTTTAAAAAGAAAAATATTCTTACCCTTTGACTGACTGAAGACCAGAGAATGATGAATTAAATCATCATAATTGAAGAAAGAGCAGAAAACCAAAAGAAGTGTTTATGAAGTGTTCTTTTAGCTATCAAACACAATTTCTATGAATCATTTCTCAAATACAAAATGTGTAGCTAGATAAGCTTTCCAAAGTAGGGCTGCTTTCTTCCAAATGCTTTTTCCTTTTTAGGAATATTTATTGTGACAGACCAGGAAAGAAGGTTATTGTGAAGGATGTTTTCTCTCCTTTTCTTGCTATTACAATCATTCCAATTCAATCCTCAGTTAATGAATAAAAGTTGTTCTCAATTATTTGATTTCCTGGCTTCATGACCTTTTAAGGAAAGAGGTGAAAGTATGTTGACAATTACTGTGATCAGCATGACCAAGATAATTAGTATGATCAGAGTGGCCAGGATTACTTATTACTTTTTTTTTCCCTTTATCTTGGATGACTGCAATTCTTGTCTGTTAAAACTGTCCCTTTGGTTTAAAAAGGTTTTCATAATACATAAAGGAGTTATCTCTTAAGTAACTGAAATAAAATTTGATTGAAAACTGTATGTGAAGAGCCTTGTCCTATTGGAACAACAGAAGTGTTATTATTGTCTTTGGTATGGTTGATTTTTGTACACTTCTGCATCGTAATCAGTGACAAAATTCAATGCCTGGAGGAAGAAAGTTAGGCACTCTAGATTGATACAGATGTTTGTATCCCAGGTAATTATTTCAGAAGCCCCTGTAACCCCTTGTTGTTTCAATTTATGCCCCTTTCCTCTTGTCTTCCCACCATGCACCACTATAATGGTAGAAAAAAAAAAAATTGCATTGAAAGGTAAAAGGCAACCCCATCCCAAATGCTACTATATAAAGAAAATAAATATTATACCTACTCCAGGCCACTTAATCTACATATTTATAGCAGTCTACAAGAAACATCTCACATGAATACCCAGTGTAGCTTCACTGAGATTGCCAAGGGACACAATGATCAGCAAATTTGCTCGTTAGTTTCCTGCCTTTAGAACATCACACCTTACCTGAACTGAGCTGTGGCACTATCCTTTGAATATTGCAGGTTCAACCCCGAAGTTTGTTTACTTTTCCTGGACAATGTGGCCAAGACCTCCAGTCCTCTGAGCCTCCCAGCACAGCATCTGATGAAAGGAGATGAAAACAACATTTCTAAGTACCCCGTACCCTCTTTGTTATCAACAGAAATGATGGCACAGACCAGCTAATGATAAATGAACATAGAGATTAAGACACGTGAAGAGTGATGAAAAATGCAACTGTTTTTTTCCCCATTGCCTATAAAGGAAAAGTTAGTGTGAAATAAATCTTACTTTTTCAAACTGGGATTTACAGCTTATAGTTCCCAGCAGTAGAATGAAGGTAGCAAACAGTGTGGAGAGTCACAAAATGATTTACAAAGACCTGGTAAAGTCTGTTAGCATTCATCCAAAAATCCCCTTGGAGTGGGATTCATCTTACTTCACCTCACCTCACCTCACTGCAGACATCTCACAGCTACACCTCCACAAACTCCCCAATGCCCTCCTGAGACACCTTTCCACCTTTCTTTCAAGATGAAATGAATCCCACCTCAGGGTGCCAGGTGGCTACAATTGGTGATCTGAGAGGTCTCAAGTGAGATTCAACTCTTTGCATCTATTAGGCCTACTCTTCTCGACACCTCCACTAATATAACTGCTAAACTTCCAAAGATTAGTAATTCTACAGAGGTAGTAGTGGGCAAACTTCATTACTCACCAGCAGCCTGTGAACATGTACAAATTCTAGGATTGCCTTATATTACAATGTTTCCTTAATGACTACTTACAGGACAAGCCTCCTTAGCAATTAGTGAAGCATTAAGTCACATTTGATTCGGCATGGTAAGGGTGGACTAATTTTCAGCTACTTTGCTATCATAAATAATTTAAATCCGTACAGAGATCACTTTCCATAAGTGCTTGAGCAGTCAGTTGCCAAGTTGTCAAATGGCTGGTGGCAAGCTCTGAGGAAGTTAAACTCTGTGGCAGCACAGGAATCTGAGAGGAAAAGAGCTGAAAAGCTCTAGCTGACTAGTTTGTTGCTGTAGGAGTTAGGATGAGTTAGAAATAATCACCACAGTTCTTTACATAAGCCCTTGAACTTTAACTGGTAGCTTTGGTGCGCCCAAGGAAATAGCCAAACCATGGAAAAAAAAAATGGTGGTCATTGAGAAGACCAAAGCTGTTCAGCAGTAACCAGAATAAAATAGTGAATGGCAGCAGTATGACAATGACAGTGCAGTTTGGACTAATTACCAACAAGGTATTCCTGACCCATGCCTGTGACTAAGGATAGTGGGGGAAAGCACAGGATGAAGAGACTGTTGGGAAACTCCATGACCCAACACTAAGATTCTGGACCATCTCTCTACCCAAGGGAGTGAAAACCCCAGGAAATCTCATGGCCCAGAACTATGCATGGCATGGCTGGAGCTGCAGCACAGGAAAGTCATGTCACTCATAAAACTGTATATAGTCCTGATTAAAGTAGTGTTGCTATCTAAGCCCATTGATCTTCCACAGTATGGTCTTAAATGGTGACAACTGCATAGAGAAATTAGATAACAATATTCTTGTGCTGTTACCAGGAAGATTGACCATTTGCTGGACACAGATGATGGCAAAAAAGCTCAGGTGTGGAGTTTTAAGAAACAAAGAGAAGAGACAGGTAAATCAAATAAACCTCAGTTTCAAAGTGTCATACCAAGAAATACCTTATTGTCTGGTGGCAGATTTAAGATGCATGGTCAGAGAGAGCAAGTGTCATTTTTCAGCCCTGTGAAGTGGGGAAGAGGAGGAAGAAAAGGAGGAGGAGGGGAAATTCATTTACTTGCCAGATTGGGTCCCGCCAAAGGGCCAGCAGTGGAAGGAAGGAGCATGTGATGCAGGTTACATTTAGCAACCAGGAGAGGGACAAGCCATGATTTTTAAGCACACATTTTTGTGTATTGAGCCATCTGCAGATTTTATGGATATTCAAGCTTTGCAGCAAACCAAGAGAATTTGAATCATCTTCACCCATAAGGAATGAGAATTAAGCTCTTGCTACATCAAATCTTTTAAAAGGTGAAGGACACCTATCTGAGAGTTGTTGCACATGTATTCAGATGACATTATTACATTATTTTTTTATTTTTGCATTTGAGATCTAGGTCTCCAAAGGCCAGACTGCCAGTATGTCAGATTTTTCTTCATGTCACATGTATGCAGTGTTTCAGACATGGTTAATGTAATTACTGGGTCTATACACTTTAAGCTGATATTAATATGCATTTGATTACAGCAAACAAAAATTATGGAAATTCAGAATACATGGATTGTATTTTTGACTGTTACCATTAAGAGAAAGTAATAAAAGCACTAAAAGCACCACAGATTTGCCATTTTGTAGTTCTGATGATTGGTTTCATCATGTACATTTTGACACAGAAACATCTATTAGCAGCTGAATATGTAACTTGGAGGACACAACTTTATATACAAGATAAAAGAAAAAATCGTCCCCATGATCATAACAGAAGTCAAATGGTCCATGAAATGAAACCTGAAATAAAAACAACACCTCGAGTTTATTAACTTGATTAATAATAAACAATAACAAAAGTTTAACACGTAAGTTTTCAAATACAAACTTACCTTGAGTACACATCTATGTAGATTTTAACTTGGATTTCCAGAAGTGATTCCACAATTTTTATGAAATTTTCAAATTACCTGGTCTTTTGTCTGCCACAGTTTTCTACAAAGTAACATTTTTCTAAATAAATGAAAATTTATCTAATCAGAAGCCAGTTCTGAACAAGTCATTTGCATTAGGTATGTCATTTAATGTCATTATTAGGTTTCCATTATTAACTTCCCCATGTGCCCTTTTAATCCTAGAGAAAGAAATTCAAATTTCAAAGAACTTTTCTCCATTGATATGGAAAACAGTCTCAGTTCAAGTCAACTGCAAAGAAAATGAGAAGGTAATCCAAGTATTAAAACCTATGAAACATGGCAAAGGAAAAGTACCAGTACCATGGCTGTCATCTCCAGAGCACCTGCTTCAGTCAGGTCTCTATACTGGTTATCTCCATAGTTTGTCATCCTTATCCTAATATAACACCTTTGTATAATGCACAGCTCTATTCCACTTACAATCATTTCTCTAGAGGTTTACCTGTTGTCTCTGTAGTGAACTGCACACACATAAGCCGCTGCTAGTAAATAAAAGCTGCTTCAAGTGCAAACCTGAAACATTTAAACTCTTCTGCTTCATCAAAGCAAAGAGTTCTGTTTCTGTGCATGTGAAATGACTGGGTTTTTTTCTTCCGTTGCCAGTTCATCACCTAACAGGCAAATTTGTATTCTCCTCTTGATTCTATCATATGGTAATTTACATTCCCATCAATAGTGACTTCTCAATTTATCTGCCCCACAGTTTACTTAGATAAAAGCATTCACCAACACAGTCCAGCATATTCCACAAACAAATGAAACACACACCCCCAGATTTAGTTAAGACTTCTTTACAGAAAAAATCCATTTAAAATAAGAGCCAGGTTCCTAAGTCTCAAAAAATAAATGTTAGTCTCTGTCAGAGCAATGTTACTAACCCTAAACCTATGTAAGAGAAAGTCATGTTGTAAAGCTTAAGGTTATTGATTTTTTTCTGTCTTTACTTTGAAATAAAAATTATAACTAAAGAATCTGAAATTCGTATATAAGATACAGATCTCTGCCACTTTTATGCACAGAAAAAAACCTCCTTGCCTATTTATTTACTCTTCCGTGTGTTATTTTTGACCCTAGTTAACTCATTTCAGGAAAATAACAAGAGAAAAATATAGGAGAAACTCCTGTGCAAACATATTGCACTGGAGGGAATATACATATACACTCCTCCCCACTTTCATTTTCTTTTACAAGCCACTTAACTAAAAAAAAAAAAAATTCTTTAATGTTCTTTATGCAAATAAAAGGTCACAAAATCCTTTAGAAAGACCCTACCACAAACCACCTTTTTTTTTTCTAAGAAGAGAAAGTGCAGTAAACCACAGGACTTACATTATTTTCCATCCCCTCTAAGTGAAGGTTCGAGGAGTCACTTCTTTTTATGCAAGAGAAACATCTCTCAGCCCAGTTATCTCCCAGGAAATAGCTGGAAAAACCACCTTACTGCCTTTATCATGTCTATTTTCCCTTTCATCAAACCCTTGCCACTCTGGTGGAACTCTTCCTTCCTGTTCTGTGTTATTTGTACATGGAGGGTGTTGAGGGAGGTGCCTATTTAGCCATCAGAGTAACTGATGTGTCTCAGGGGAGAGGCTGTAACCTCAGCAAAGCTGGGGAGGCTCCAAGCAGAGCATTTCTTTGAGATATTGTTCCATCCCTGGATTTCTGAGTATCTTTCACAGAAGGAATGAATCAGAACAAAGTGGATGGGAAACATGGGGGCAAATGTGTTTGTCAGGCTCACAGTGAGAGTTCTCTGTGCTGTAACAGCTTTTTTATAAAAGGCATTGGCCTTTATATTTTATTTGAATGTTTAAGTTTCAGTTCTCTGCTTTAGTAAAGTCAGAAAATGTGTGATGCTGAATCTATAAATTATACTGGAAGACTACGACTGAGGCTGGGTAAAAGGCAGGAAAACTAATGACTGTTACCTCTCTGTGTGTGTACAGGTATGTATGTGTGTATATGCACACACAGAAATATAAAATGCCAGTGCTCTCAAGGTTTAGAGGCTGGGCTGGCCACTAGGTGAAGAGACTGATCTGAAAAGTAAAAAACAAGAGTCATTCTCTCCATAGGGGAACCTGTGTGATTTTAGAGGGTCCTGCCTCTCCTGCAAGAGAATCAAGGTTTCTCTTACTGACTACTCATTTCTCCATGTGGTTTTGCTTAGGGACAGAATGTGACCTCACTTATAATTAGTCTGATCCAAGATCTTGAGTCTAGTATTTCCAAATTACCCAGGCGGTTGAACTTCTTAGGGCAGAAGAAAAACACCTTTGCATTAAACATCAGCTGCACAAGAAAAAAATTATAATCATCAGACACTAAAGAGAGAAGTTAAGGCTGACACATTCATTTCAGATTATACTTTCCTTTCAGGATGTCTGCTATTTCAGCTAGTTAAAATGGGATCTATCAACGGAAGGTAAGCCAAACTGACCCCTGCATGGAATAGGAGATGGTACCTCCACAGCATAACAACACCTTAAAAATGTTAAACCTGGAAGATCTGGGTGCCAGATCCTTCCCTCTCTTAAATACAATCAGGATCAATAAAACAATATTTTACTCCATCTGTACTTTCTCCTTGTCAGCTTTGGCTGAGGTAGAAGAGGAATCTTTGAGGAAAGTAGTCTTGCAATATACCAAGACAAATTTAATTTTCTATTGAACTTGTGTTGGTTGCTGATCTCTCTTTATGTTTAAAGTTACCTTCTTTCATAGTATGTAGGACAGGAGAAATAGGGGAAAGAAGTCACGGTGGTACACCCGGTCTCTAACTTTGATGTGTTGACAGAATGTTGATGTCTTTTGGCAAAACCTTTGTTTCATTAGGTGGTAAATTTAATGAGTGTTGCCACAGGAAGTTAAGGTAGGACTTGGATGCTTTGGACAGGACACTGCACAGAAGGTTTAATTTCGTGGGAAGGAGCACATTGGTAATGATCAGGGAAACTATCCACAAATGAAATTAGGAAATCTCACAGCAGATAAAAGATTTATTAATCCATCTGACTTTACCATTGTCACTATTATCACACTTTGAAGTAACATCACTTACAGAAAGTAGGATGTTCAGATGAGTCACATGAATCTTAGACTTCATGACACAAATTCAATTCATATTATCTCTTCTTCCTTGCATGATGTCTGTCTTATATGGCTTTAAAACCATCTGACACTAATTCTATGAAGTTTGAGCTGTTTGAAACTTTGCCTAGATATCCATGAAGACAGAAAAAGTTTGTATAAATACCTGCACCTTGCATTCATATGGAAAGAATAGACAATAATAAGAGTAGATTTTACAATATATTTATGCCCCCCCCAAAAATACAGGGATGCCCATTAGAATCTTCAGTGTCTGAATGACATTGCAATCAATGTGACTTAAGCTTCTAAAGACTTCTAAGAATGCCACTGTAAAGTGTCATCAGTTACATAGAAAGCTTTCTTACCCATCTCCAGTGCTAACTTACATTTCACCCACACTTACAGATGAAAAGTAGACTTGAAACAGCAACTAGATTGGGCTTCCCCCCTGTTATCTATTCCCCTTTGCTTTGGGAGGAAGATAACCTGCAGCTTCTAGAGGCGAGAAGGAATTACTGTCATTTATGGGTGAAGAAAGCATGAACGGCATCTCATTTTTATCTCAGACTTTCCTAGGTCCTTCTGCTAAGCTTGAGATGGGCCAGTTCAGCTCTGGCCCAGACTGAATCAGAGATAAGCTCTTGTAATTTAAAATATCCCAAGGTGTTTTCAAAGGGAACTTTCTTTTAGAGGTTGCACTGAAAGTGTATTCCTTGTGTGTACCGAGTTAAGATCAAGTGCAACCATTAACCCAGCACAGCCAGGTCACCACTCTTGAAGCAGCTGTCTGGGCTCTGTAGACTGTGCTGAGGAAATCTCCCCTGAGTATAAACAGGAATTTAGGCTTGTCCCACCTCCTTTTAAATGTGTGCTTCTAAATAAATAGAAATGCCCTGCTGAACAGGGAAGGGTGAGGCACCTTTGGCATTCACTTTTCGTTCCCTGTCCAAAATTAAATCCTTCTTTCACCTATTGTCCTCATAGCAAGGCTGATTGAGTCCCCACTCCTTTATCTGGAGGAAAAATCAAGAATCTCCAACCTGCTGCTGTGACAAAACCTCAACCTTGCTAAATGAAGAAGACCCAAAAAGCACTCACCATTGCTAAAGAAAACATACAGAAATAGCCTATAAAAATCAAGGTGTTTAGGGGGAAATTGTATAGAGGTATTTAAAAAGCTGAGCAATTTCTGCATTCGCAAATGATACAGAAATGGCTTAATGGAAGTGGGCAAATATTTGATGTTAATGAATGACTGAACTTAGGAAAAATGAATACTTAAAGACAAGTGAAACATTAATATGATGCATGTTTGCTATAGAAAAGAATAGTCATTAAATGTAAAGTAGTTTAATCTACAATAAAGTTGAACAGTCAGCTTAAAGTGAGCTACAAATGGCTCTTCAGTTTTACTCTCCACAGCGTAGCAGTACTTTTGGGGTAGGGAATGGTTACTGCAGTAACAAAACAATTTCATTGTTATAGTGCAAAATAATTTCATTTCTGAGTTCTTAATTTCATTTCTTAGTTCTTTTAAAAATAACCACCGACTTCTTTCTGTATGTTTCCTGATGATGCTGTAATTGGTATGTGTGTACATACCTCTCTGTTATGATAAATTATGCTATTATATAGCATAAAAAAATAATGATGCCATTTTGTAGCAATTTAAGAAATAATGAATCGAAGATAGATTGTGAAAAATTATATATCAGGTGCAGCAATCAGTCAGTATCTATCCAGGTTTTTACAGAGCCTTCATTGCTATAGTAACAGGGACATGATAGTGACTACAATGGCAGCTTTAATTGGGAGAAAGCAGATGAGTTGCACAAGTGCAATCATTTTTGAATATATTTTGAGAATCTCACAACACCACCAGATACAGCAAAGAGTCGTTTCTGGTCCTTTCTGAGAAGTTTGATGTGATTTGGAAATCTTAACTGTAAATTCCTTTGGTATTTCACTATCATCTTTATTAAGGATACAGTGGGGGTTTTCATTTTGCAACCGATCCTTGTAATTCATGTCATAAAGATGCATCAATCAGAACCATTTCAACTGCACAGTGCTGGAGAAAGGAGATGAAAACCATACAGAAAGTATTAATATCTATCATGTAAAACAGATCTGAATTCTTCATCTGGGAAAGAAAAAATGTCAGTGTTGTGATACCTTTTCTTCACTGTTGCTGACAATACTTCATGTTAAAATTCTTTGCCAGATTTCAGATGTGCAATGTAGAATTATATAGTCATTAATCAAAAGAAGCCTTCCTTACATACTCTGAGCAGCGTACCTATAAATAAAATAATAAATGATAGCTTCTGGATTGCAAGAGTTGTGGTTTCAGATGCCAACCAGCACAGACTGGAAAAAAATGATTTTTGCAACCTCTGTGTGTGCATTATTTCAGTCTCACAACTTCAGTTATTTTACGATTGCTTAACTGGTATGGTTTTAAACAGGTAAGTTAAGGTCTATATCACCTGCCTTGTGCTTTCTCTTTCCCATAAAGAAATTACAATGATGAGACTTCTCATTGATTTTTTTCTTTAACGTGGTCTAGATTTTATTCTATCCATGAAATTATGGTATAGAAACTAACCTCCAAAAGGTATAATTGTTTGTCAGTTCAGGACCAATGTTCACCTGTACAATGTTCCTGTGACTTTATGAAACTAGAACCTTTCTAGTGTGGGAGGGGTTTTTTTATATGGCTTTTATAATACTTTGGAGACAGAGTTTCTGGTCAAGAGGGGAAACCCACATAAATTGCTGTTTATGGGATGAGTATTAACATCTGTGAGATACGTAGCCCAGTCTGAAACTGAGGAAATGATGCTGCAGAGAGCTTTTAGTGATTTATGAAGGCCTTTTACTGCACAGGGATTAGAATAACTTTTATAATACATTATATTGCTGCTTTCTTTTCAAAGAATAGCTGAAGCCATTTTCTGATTCACATAATAGTGAAGTCTAAAGGGTATAAAGTAGTTAATTGGCATTTTTGTCAAAATAAAGACCTAGTATAAAGGAATCTCATTTCCTTTTATCAGAGAATGAAATTATATTTTTTTTAAAAATCATGGTGATGTAAAATGCAGACTCTTTTGAATGGATAATTGGTATTATAGAGTAACAGGAAATTGCTTTCTTTGGAAGTATGTATTAAAATCATTCTGTTACATACAGTAATCTTCAGCTTTCTAAATGGTCTGATGAACATTTCAATCAGGAAAATTTGTGTAAACTCTACTCAAATGGAAAAATATGGGCAGTGTTTTTGTCTCTCCTCAGTGGTCTATCAAAATAATGCCAAGAGAATTAGGGTAGTGTAGTAAATCAAGTTAGAAAATTAATATTCCTAATATTGTTTCATCAAGCAGCTTTACAGCTAGAGATTTCCCCAGCAGTATCAGACACTGGATATTTACCCTTTGATCAACTTTTTCTATCCCTTTTCTTTCTTTCTTTTTTTTCTTTTTCTTTTCAAAGAAGTGAAACACACACCCCTGATTATCTGATGTAAACCAGAGGCAGCATAAGTTACTTGAAGATCTTACACCATGGAATGAAGCTCCAGGCTGGTAAGAATAAACCATTGCCTTCAGGAGCAGCCAATTTGAAGGACTTAGACATGCAATACAAGTGGAAAAGCTTTTTAATACATAATAAGATGATTGACTAAAGCATCTGCTTGGCAGAGTAGAGTGGTTTAGAGGCTGTATTATTCATCAGGTTGGAATAGCTGAAAAAAAATCATGTCAAATGCTATTTAGAAAATGAGGTCCTCTTCCATGTGCAAAATAGTTGTCAAAGAAGATCTCAGCTGAACGATCCCCAACAGGCTGTTATGCCAGTGCTGCACAGTGAACTACATCCTTTATTCTTTCCGCCTTCTCTGGAATAGAGGAGCTTGTCTCTGAGTGCTCTCTTCAACAGTTTTCTGCAGGAATGTTCACTTCTGCCTTTGCAATCTTGATAACAGAATCCTGAATCTATTACATGCTTCTGTGAGGTCTTCAGCATCTCCACCTATTATTTCGCAGTTTCCTCTCTGATGATGGTCTCACTGGCTCTTGGGATTTTTGGTAGAAGAAAAATAAGCAACAGTATTTTTTTTCCCCAATTTTTGTACATTTTCAGTTGATCTTTAAACTTCTTATGCAACAGAAAGAGTGTGAAAAGAATCAGACTTCATGGTCAAGGTTTATTACCACAAGGCTTTCCAGCCTAATATCTCAAGACAGTTGAAGAGCTCTAATCCTGGTGGTATGGCTTGACCATGTTCATTCCAGGTGGGATGTCCAAGTCCTCTGACTGAGGGCCAAAATAGCTGCTCTTCCACATGGTCTAACATTAAATCTGGGAACAGCAGCAGCAATGATTTGGGGAAAGATGTTTTGTAGACAAGAAGCCACATTAATCATAGGATAACTATGTGGGTGTTTGCATATTGAAAAATTGTTGTGTTCTTTGAGCCAAAATTAAATTAATTTGATGCTATTAAAAAGAATTAATTACCTTTTGAAATAATGCTTTCTATCATAGATTATTTTTTTTTTAAGTTTTAAAGTGGTCCTGTAGAAATTAAGATCTTTTAAATATCAGGTGACAAGAACTTTCTTGAAACAACAGGAAATGACTAATGCAAATATACACTGAAACCATTTGGTCATTTACACAAAGGAATCTTCCTTCAGCTCTTTAATGGACTAATGCATGCTCAGTTGTAATGGGGCTAATTTGCTCCACACCTACTTAAGGAGAAGATGCTGGGGTGCCTGATTTTTCCCCTCTTGGGTCTGAAAAAGCAATATATTGCCTACAAGAAAGCATCTGTGACACTTTGATAGATTCAAGGAGCTGCAGCCAATGCATAATTGGGCAATGCTAAGAGAAGTGACTGAAATTGCTTTTCAGAAGACATGCTCTAAAAGTCTATGAGATTCAACCAATAGAATGGAAAAAATCTAGAATTTGTTTCACCACTCATCTCACCCTTTGTTTTAAAGTTAAAACTAGAGCTTTGAATTTGTGGAAATAGGAAAACATGATTGAAAGGTCAAAGGGACCTGCTCCTGCTATCAAAATGTGTGGTGTTTTAAGCATCTGCATTTTGTCAGCCACAAGTATTTTTGTGTCAGAATAATATAACGATCAAAGGAAGAAATAATCTGAAATATCAGGGTCTCACCTGTGTTAGTCATCCTTGCAGTGTATGAACTCCACGATCTTCCAAAGGAGAAAATCCAAGCAATCTGTTAGCTGGCACCTGTTGTAACATATCATGACCAAACCAGCATATTTGCACACACAAATACATACATTTGGTGCTTTTTCTGAGGTAAAACAAATGTTCTGCATCTGGGGCCACACTTTCATTCTTATTTAGAGACATACAAAGTTTTTCTAGGTACCAGACATAAGCCACATGCTGTAGAAGATTTTTAGAGCTGGTTTAATTCTCATATCTTAACCATAATGGTTTTATCGTGAGATTTCTTGCAACAAACAGTATTAAAATTGAAAAGAAAAAAAGCTGTGAACAGAAAAGGCAAGAGGGAAAAGGAAATGTTTGTATTTATCTACAAGTTTCATACAGCATCTTAGTTACTAAAGCTAGATTTGGTTTCTTCATTCAATGAAGGAGGTTGACTTTTGACACAGAGGATTTTTTCATTGCAAACAGAATCATCAGCTCATAATACCAGAACTGGTGCATTGGGTAAGGATTACTGGTTAAGGTAGCAAAATCTGTCATTTTTCCCATGCAAAAAAAAAAGGCATTGATTACTTTGGCACATTAAAAGCTTTTATTTGTGAGATGTTATGCTGATAAACACTCTTTAGCTTAAAATCCAAGCAAAAGCTAAAGGGATATTTTTAATAGACAAGTTTTATTACATAAAAAATAATAATCTTAAAAGCATTGAGGTTTACAGGACCATGCAAGTGTGCTTCCACTCTTCACTGGGCACCTGTAGGGCAGCCTTTGTTTATTAATTGGGGCATATTTACCACATATCATCCTATTGCCTAGTGCTTGGGAACACCTGCTTATAAGATTTCTTGGAATTTATTTGTCGTCTTGGTGTCTGGGGCCAGTCAGAGACTTTTCTCTCTATTGTGGTAAGGGATTTGGGAATTCAACTTTGCATTCAGTAGAGCTGGCACCAGCAAAAGGCCAGTAGATATTATGAACCCAGTAAATACCTTGCATGTGAAAAATCTCAGCTTTTGCTACCTTACAAAGTAATCAGCCAAAGAAGGATGGAATGACCTTTGGTTACATAGAGAAGCAGGTTTACCAAATCACCTTCAGAAAGCCAAAAATTGTCCTGTGAGGAAATGGTTTATTACTCCACAGACATTACAGTGATCCTCTTTGCTTAAGTCTATGAAATATAGGCACCATTTAAGCAGTAGCCACAAAGCCAGATTTAAACCATTGCATTTTCCAGTGAGAAATGGCTCATTGGACAGTGTGCACTGTTAGAACATGAGTGGGGCAATGATGTGGCACTTAGAAATGAAAGCCTCTGCCAATCAAGGCCATTGTTTTCTCCTTTACTACAGCTGGATGTAGTATTCAAATCCTCTAATCAGCATCATCAAACCAGGAAATATGGAGATAGGTTTCACTTATATATTATTCATGGCATCCTATGAAACATTATGAAGTTAATTTGATTGCACTGCAATTAAAATACCTGTTTCTGTATACATAGATAAACATACAGAATTTACAACCTTAAATGAAGACGGCTGTTGTCACTGTCTCTATAATCATTAAGATGAGTGAACAGGTTCTAAAATCATAATTTTTTCTTTTACCATTTCCCCATCTTTAACAAGTAGAAAAGCCTTTCTCTAAATGCTTGCTCATTTGTATTCTAGACTCTGGATAATTGCAGGAAGAAGAGCCATGCCTGACTGGCAAATTCCAACAGTCTCTGACCAGATTCATTGATATTCCATGCATGGAGAGTGTGATGCTTAATATCAGATTTACTTCTTTGAAGATACTTGGTGTAACATTGGATTTTTGATTTAGCAGAGTGATACATAGCATGCTGAAATCACAATATAAATGGAAGGTTATACTCAGTAAAACATGACAGTTGCAATACACAGTTATATTTATAACCCCAATATGATCTTCATTACACTCTATAATATGCTCACTGATGTGATGCTGGGAATCCCCAGCTGCCAAGAAGAAGTACTTGGGTTGAAGCAGCTCAAGTACATAATGAAACAATATGATATAACAAAACAAAATAACACTGAGATAAATTTTTGTTTTAAAAAACACCTTTTATTCAGTATGGTGTGCAATGGAAGAATACCAATTTAAGCATTCATTGGGGACAGCATGTTTCAGGCTGAAACTGCAGGCTGTAAACTGATCAGAACATAAAGTGCAAACACATTTTTAAATATAGTGATCTCAAATAAATACCAACTAATCACATGTGTGTCAGAATTAAGAAAACTCTGTTTTTTTCCTGTGACTTTGTATTTTGTTAGTAGATTCCCAAGTGTATAAGAAAGTGCAGCTTTCACTGACTTTATCCATGCATTAATACTCTCTCTGGATTTTTTTGGGTGTTTGCCATATGGATTATTGGCCAATCCTTAAGGGTGAGCCCCCTGCTCAGGGCAAAGCAGAAAACATTAACTGTTCCCCATTATAGCTGATGTTCTCACAGCCACTGGATATTCTGCCTTTTACAGAGCTGGCAGACAAAATAATGTATAGGAGATAAATAGCATGGACATAAGCTGAAGTTTTATATCAAATGGGATGTCAGAGAACCTGAGATATGAGTGATGGGCACTACCTATGTGTAGGGAGGAAATGAGTGCCATTCTCCTAAGGTGTCATGGTGGGGTCTTGTTTTTATTTGGACTAAAGCTTACTGTTACTTCATTGAAAAGTGGAAGAAATTTTCTACAGATGCTGTTCATAAGCAAGGAGGGGATGGGAAGAACACAGCACCTGGAAGTATTTTGATGGATTTCTGTACACGGGTGTTGAAGGATCTATCTTCCACAAACAGGTTTCTGGCTGCAGCAGTTACAAGCTTCATTAGTAGTAGCAACAGCAAAACCCAAATAAAGTGAAGGACAAAAGGATGACTATTTGCCTCATTATGTCTGTGTTATTACTCTACCCATAGCTATTAAAAAAAACCAAAACCCCAAACCAAAAAAAAACAAACACCACAAACAAAAAAAACCAAACACAACCCACTCCATCCAAACAGAATGAGATAATTGAAGTAGTGGTATGAAATCTTTGCTAATAAATCCTTCAGAGAGGGCTAAAACTGGTAGTGTAGTAGGACCACTACTAAAATACTATCTCCAGTTCTACTCTCTCAATTTCAACAACATTATGCATATATAAAAGAAAATTCACATAGGAGTTGGTCTTTCCAGTGACTATGTTAATGTACCTTTGGGGACAAATTCTACCCAGTGTTTGGGTAGCAAGGTAGGGTGGCTGTTGTCTTAAGTCTAACCTATGACTCACTAACCTTTGAATGCTCCTGTGTAAGCCGATCTTCCCTGGAACCACGAAGCAGATAACTGCAATGGATTTGCCCAAACAGTTATATTTTCCTGAGGGTTGGCCAAAACATCTCTATTACTCTTTCAAAAGTCTCTGTAGATCAATAAAACCACTTACTAAACTGATGTCTTCACATATTTTCTCTGGAATTGGCAGAGTAAAGAGCCTAAACTTGTTCCACTGCATTGAGCTCTGAAACCACTCAATATCTTTATTCAAGTATTTATAATGGATGGGGAACTGAAAAATTCTCAAAGAAATCTGACATGATGTTGTAGAAGTTACAGAGGACTCATCATTTAGTTCCCAGGGGTGGACAGACAGGAAATCTCTTGTTAATTTGCATTAAATTGACACCCAGATGGGAAGTGCATACCCAAAATAATGCTGATTGGTATAGACTCAGACTCTCAGGTATTTCAGATGGTTGTTGATCAATATGGGTCTGTCCCGTTTAGCAATAGTAATAAAGTCTCAGAAGCATGTGGCTATTGTCATGGAATCAGAGACTAAGTAAGATTGTAAGGGATCTCTGAAGTTCAACTAACCCAGCTCAAGACAGATGCTCTTTCAAAGATAGATTCAAGTTTGGAACTAGAACTGGCTTGTCAATGTCTTGTCCAGTCAAGTTCTAACTTCCTTCAGGGATAGAGATTCAATAAAAATCTCCTGGCAGTTTGTTTCAAAGTTTATCCTCCCTCACTGTGGATTTTTTTTTCCTGTCTAATCAGCATTTCTTTTGTTGGAACTTGTGCCTGTTGACTCCTATCTGCATCACTGCGTACATCTGAGTCAGGCTTCCACTTCTCTACAATCAACCACTTGGTAGCTGAAGTCAAAAGTAAAATCCACACTTTCCTCTTTTATTCTTTAGACTGAACAAGCCAATCTTTCAGCTTTCCTTGGCTGTCACAGGCTCCAACATCTTGATGGCTGTCCACTGGATTTGCTCAAATATGTCTCATTTTGAGGAACCCAAAACTGGACAATATTCTGGTTGCATTGATTTGCAACAGATGTGCAATTTGATTCTTAATCATTTTATGACTACCACTTGATAGCAGAGCACTGGAAAGCTGTGACTGAATTTGTAAAACTTGAGGTACATTGGGACATTATGCACCCACTTAAAGCAAAAGAGTATTTTGTTGCCCTATTAAAGATGGAATTTTCCTGCTAAAACTGAAGAGATCTACCCAAACCTAGGAATAACTGAAGAAGCCATCTGATTTGTTCAGATATGAAAAGAAAAGAGAAAGAAGAGATGGCAGAAAGTAAAATAGTTCTTCTTTCCACACCATTATCTACATGGTTAGTTAACACGTACATAAGTTTTGGCTTGCACAGGTAGTCATTGCATGGGCTTCCACCACACAGACTTAGAAGACAGTACATTAAGCTAATGTTAAAAAGTAAAAAGGTGTAAGGCTGGGAGGCCACAAAGAAGGGTTACTTGAGTGAGACCTGCCCAAAATATGGTGATTCTACTTGCCAGGACATCAATATGGCTGCTGAATTAGGTCTCAGTAACTACAAGATATATTTGGTTCTCCAAGGTATCTCCAGGGCAACTCCAAAAGAGCTGGAATGGTTGTTACTGATCAACAGGCACTCTGGGATAAGGTCTAGGGTGTCCATACTGAAGGCAGTCCATGTTCTGAGGGGCAGAAGAGATGAGCAGCTCTGCCAGGCTCATTTTATTTGTCATCTCTGTGAAGTAAATTGCAGAACCTTTCCTTGGCAGGAGAGACAGAGACACTTCAGAAAGTAAGCCTGGCAAGTCTGCTGACACATGTCTAAGTCAGACTTGCTGTTAGCTGGTGTTAGTTAACAACAGTACTTACACACCATTCCTCTGTCTTTGTACCTTTTTTTCATAAATAGAAGTTTTTTCTACTCAGTTTCAACATAGTATGATAGACCTCTTCTCCATCACTTCTAGTAACAATCCTGACCTCTGCCTAAAGTTGGTGTAGGTGTTGGGTGGGGTATTATGGGAATATTCACTCTAAATATGAGTTAGAAAAGCATATTTTGGCATGTCTTCCTGCATAACTTATGTTTAGGGGATTTTTCAGGTTGTGACAGAATATTCACCTCACTGATGGCTTTGGAAAGTGACACTGCAGATGACACACTTGTCAAGCACAGTAAACTTTGGTAGGGTCAGGGAAAGATGCCATAAGATTCTCCTTCTGACTGAAGTTTTAAACTTCATGAACAGGAAGGAACATTCTTCCACTGTGTTCCAATCATATCTGTCCATGTTTCATGAAGTTCACCATACATCCAGGCAGTTTTACCTGGAGGAATTCCCAGTTCCAGATGCCAGAACTGGGAAAAACTCCCACCTCTTCACCGCTATGAACTCATCACCATCTATAATCTTCTTAAAGAAACTTTGCATTGCTTCAGCAGCTGAATTGGCTCGTAGGCAATTCTAGCATGAAGAAGCTGCAGCAGCTGGATATTGCCATTCTCCTTTCAAGTCTGCAATAGTGTGCTAAGGTTATTTTAATGCTTAAGTAATACAAAAAATAAAAAGTAAAAATGGGTAGACTTTTAAATTTGCACTGTAGTGAATTCAGTGCTTTTGTATGTTTCTGAGGAAAAATAATAACTAAGGATTTGTTCATGCCAGGTGTGATTTTGTCCAAAATTGCCACCTTTATAATAGAAAGAAAGTGTTCACCTTTAAAGTATTCCTAATTATAGAGCAGGGCACAGTTCCTGCTGTTGCACTCAAACATGATAATATTAAATTGTAAAGATCAGATTGGGTTTTTTTTAAATACTGTCATTTTGTTACATATTATTAGCATTTAAAACTCTCTCATATGGCCTTTCCAGTCTTTCCTCCTTTTCCAATATGCAGGAACAAAACATTCTTACCTCTTTCTAACCACCATTTCCTGCTACAGTGCTGTAGCTTGAAACTACCCCTCTGGAAGATCCTAGCACACAGGAGAGCAGTGGGGTTTTTCCACAATCATTATGGTCTGTCTGTCATAAGTAAAAATCTGAACAGTTGACAAATAAACACCTACTGAGAACTGTCCCTCACCCGAGAACTCAGGACAGAAAGAAAAGAGATAGGACATTATTTTCTAAGTCATTTACAATTAATTTAATACCTCTGTGCTCAAGTGTACAAGTTTGACAGCTGTTTCACTGGACTGACCACATTCTAAAGGCAGTAAATGCTGCCATCTAATGGTATCCAATCGCTGAACAAAAGCTGTCAGCTCATTCCAGCTCACGCAGAACAGAAGAAATAATGTCACCTCAAAAGCATCACTGTGCACTGCCAGCACAAAAGCAACCCAAGCTGAACAGAAGTAGGTCTCAAGCAGACCCACCAAGTATCTCTGCCTCCCACTGCCCAGTGCCAATTGCTGAGATATCCTAAGAGGTCTGCAGACCATCTCTGCCAACTTTGTGTCTGAACAGAATCTGGTTCTGGAAGGAATAAAGCTACTTCAAACTGTATTATACCTGAACTCTTAAAAGCACATGAAAGCTGAGAGTTAATTTGTCCTACAAATAGCTTATATTTGACTATATCTGGTGTATTTTAATAGTATTTAACAAGTAAAATGATAGTAATAACACATTATGTCTTGTAAAAAACTGAAAATGAAGATATCCCTTAAAAAGACAAAAATGCATTATGCATCTGAAATCTTTATTGAAGAATCTAAAATAGAACTATTTCATGAGTAGTTCTGAGGCCACCATGACCCTTCACCTGAGCAACCTAAACTGCAAAAGAAACCAGTACAGGTAATACTAATACACACTGTTTACATATGGAGTTTTTTGAGAACCACTGAAATAAATACTTCCTCTAACTTTAATAAATGTTGCCTTGTAAAATGTACCATGAAATACTTTTCAGAATACTAAGCAATACTTTCTATGACATTTGGATTAAATATAAAGATGAAATTATATGCATAATAATTCTTATTTCCTGGAAGCAATACCTCTTGCATAACATCCTTTGATTTTGGTAATCATTACTGTCACAGTTTTCATACATTGACTTAAACAAGGAACAAATTATAGACTATTTTCAGGCAATGACACCTGAGAATGACTTGTTAAATCCATTTAGGTGCACTTGTAGACACCTCCAAAATTCTTAAGCATAAACAAATCCATTCAAAGGCTCTAGGAGGAAAATAGTCCCAAAACACATAGAAAGGAGTGGCTGATTGTACTCCAGTGCCTTGAACGAACTCTTTCACAGAAACTGCAGCAACTATTTCATTTTGCTACAGTAGCCATTTTTCCAAGCAGGCTTTCTCTCTAAAGAGATATACATTGTTTTACAGCCTTGTGTGTTTATAATTCATATTACTCTTATAATCTTTTGCAGGTTTCTTCTATAATATAGAAATGTGAAGAAAAATAAATGGAGTTGTAGAAGTTAACTCACCTACTCCAGTAGTTGATGAGAAAGAAAAATGGTGGTTTAATTTTCCTCTAATATTTATGACATAGTTGTTCAAATCTTAATTGGTTTAAGGACCAATTGCAAAACTCAACAAAGGCTGCCATCAATATTCTAAATTTAAAGTACAATGCTCTGGGTTCAAAATATTTTCTCTATCTGAAAATAACTGATATTGTTCTAATCAGAAAATGATCCAGCCTTAAACAATGAAGCTTTACATGATGAAAGCTTATTTGTCCATGTTATCACTATCTTTTTCAGCAATGCCATCATAAAATAAAGGGAGAGATATAGAAGACATTGTCCATGATTTATCTAGCTTCCCACCATGATTTTCATTAAGCATTGATATAATAAGGTTTTCTCTCCTATGTGTTTCCTCTTCAAAGACAGCACTGTTATAATGCCTATGACGGTATAAGAAAGATTTATTTTTATAAGAACGATGCATCAGATACCTCCTGAAGGCCCTTTGAATAATAAGAGCTGAAACCTCCTCTTGTTTTCTTTTAAGAGTAGTAGTAATTGGCTTGTAAGAAACTTTAGATGGATTGGCAGCCATAAATTTTTCTTCCATGTGTAATTCAAGGCCATCCACATCTCCAGATTCTCCCAAGACCCTTTTAGTGAAAGCAAGCAAGATATCCAAGCAGTGGATCTTATCTCCACTAACTATAGGGAGATCCATGGATATAAGCTGAATTTTATTAGGCTTTGGAATGCGTAAGGGTTCTGCCAGAGCATCTGCAAAGTCTGAAAGAGCAGAATACTCAATAAACTGTGTTGCCTGAGGATCAAATGTTGCCCAGGTTTCATAAAACATATCAAAGTCATCCTCACAAAGAGGATCTGTGCTTTCTTCAGTGGCAACACTGAAGTTCTCCAAAATGACAGCTATGTACATATTCACAACAATGAGAAATGATATAATGACATAGCTTACAAAAAATAAAATGCCAACCCCCGTATTTGTGCAATTCTTTCTCTGTTCATATGTTAGATTTAAGTTGGGAGCACATGAATTAGGCCCTCTTAACAGAGGGACCAAAAGACCATCCCAGCCAGCTGACGTTGTAATTTGGAAGAGACAGAGCATGCTACCATCAAATGTTTGAAAGTTGAAAAGGTTATTAATCCCATCTTCCCAGCCAACACAGGCAAAGTTTGTCATGCCCACAATGGCATAAATGAACATAACCAGAAAAAGCAAAAGACCAATGTTGAAGAGTGCAGGAAGAGACATCAGTAATGCAAACAGAAGAGTTCGAATTCCTCTAGCTTTCCGAATTAATCTCAGGATTCGTCCAATTCGTGACAAACGGAAAATTCTCAAAAGCGTAGGAGAGATCAAAGCTTCAGAGACTTGAGAAAGTCCAAGACCTTTGAAATGAAAAAGAAAGCAAACTGTGATGAAGCCTTATCAGTGAGATTCCCTATTTAAGTCCATTTTGTTCTATTTATGCTTTAGGTGTTAAAAGTAACATTGATCATATTACATCACTTTCAAGGAAAACATTATCATGAGTACTGCAATTGTTTCTAAAAGAACTTAGGAAAAGAAAGACAAACTGTTAAACCTTTAAATAATAAAGGAGTATCAAGATTATGTATAGTTTGGAGACTGTATTCTCCCAGATTTCTCCAGTTCAGGGGATAAAATTATTCATTGCTCAAGTACTTTAAAAAATCCTTTTAAATCCATTCAGCTCCTGTGCTGGAAGCTATGGAGCTTGTCTCCTAGCTGCTGTCTGATTGCTGCATCTTCTAGCAGCTTAAACCACATGTTAAACATGAGACTTTCAACAACGCTTGGTACTTGAATGTGATCAGAGAGGAGCAAGAAGAAAATAAAGAAAAACTGTGTTTCAAAATCTCTCGTCCATCACACCTCATTCTATGATCCTAGAATCAGAGTCATTAAAGAGTTGTAGTGTAAATGATTACAAACAGAAGATTTAAGAAGTCAGCATTTTTCTGGGTTGCATGGGATAGCAAAGGAATACTGTGCTTAGGGATGAAGCAGAGAACTCAGATCAGTTTTCCTTTCCTCTCCTTTATTCTATGATATAATCTGAGCCTGAGTATGAAGCACAGACCAAATAAACTGTACAAGAAACTAAAGTTACATAAGACCCTTTAGAGAGGAAATGATAAGCATCTGGTCTTATCTGAAAAGCAAAACAAGACCAAACCTGTTTTTAATAAGACCTTTCACAGTCACAAACACTGGCCCAGATTTAGAATTTAGAGCAATTACATTTTCCTGTTCTTTCTAATTCAGCCCTCAGGACATGCCTTCTTAAAAAGAATTCCTAGAAAATGAAATAAACCTTTCCCATTTTTCATACAAGTGCAATTTTAACCTGAATTTACTTTTATTGTGAAAATAACAGCTCGTGTGATTACATGCTGAGGCCCCGTCCCTGGAGACATTCAAGGTGGGGCTGACAGAGCTCTGAGCACCCTGCTCTAGTTGAGGATGTCCCTGCTCTCAGCAGGGGGGTTGGACTGGATGATCTCTAAAGGTCCCTTCCAACCCAGACAGTTCTATGTTTCTATGTAAATTGAAAGCATAAAAACATGAAGACAACAGTTTAAGTGCAGTAACTTAGAAAATATTTTACTACATTAAATACCTATTCCGTTAATTATGCAATAAAACTTATACTTAGAAAAGAAAAGAAAAGGAAGAAAACTGTCCATTTACCTTTTAGAGTTCTGCAAAATCCTAAGGGAAAACAAAAATATATCCCTTAGAATGATTCATTTTGTTTGAAATGTGTAATGAAACTGGAATTTGTTCATAAGGTATATGCAAAGCAGTTAATTTCTATTGAAATTTGGCATAGGATTAGTAAAACACGTTACCCGATCTGATGATAATTGATACTTACTAACTAGTGAAAGGATCACAACAGCTAAATCAAATATATTCCAGCCACTGGTGAAGAAGTAATGTCTTAAGGCTAGGATTTTGATGACACATTCCATAGTAAATACCGCCACAAAAAAGAAGTTGATTTTTTTAAGGACATCCTTGATGTCTTTCTGGCTATTTTCTGCCATCATAATGACCATATTGAGACAGATGAAAGTCACAATGGTAATGTCAAACGCTTTGTGTGACACTATATCAAACAGCAATCCTTGGAACACATTCTGTGGAGAGAACAAGAACTGCTTAATGCTACTTCTAAGACCCAGGCTACATTCAAATATATATCAGTGCTTTGTGCTTAGAAAGAGAATTTAAGAGAATATAAGTATAACAATAAGCTACTAGAAGCATTTTTAGGTTATTTCTTCAGACTTTCAAAGAAAACAGTGTCTAAGTATTTTCAGACATCATGCAATCATATTTCCTTAGAAAAAATATGCAGCAGGACAACATTCAGAGTACATTGTGATTGTGCTTTCAATAGAAATACTTATTGAACAGACATTTAGGATAAGCTTTTCTAATTAAAATGTCATAAGCAAGAAAAACCTCTCAGTAGTTACTATGCAAAGCCAGGTCTGGAATTAAATTTAAGAAAATCAAAAAAAATAAAGCATAAGATTATTTAAAAGTAACTAACAGCCACAGGGCATGCAACACTCACTACTCATGCTCACCTACAATAATCCAATCTAGATGCAGAAGCAATTATCATGCAACTTAAGTGACCAAAATCATGTTATGAATATCAAATACTTAATATGGACCTTTGTGACTAGTCGTACATTTGTACAGGTGATAAATAGACTGGAAGATTCCTTAATTTATACCCACATAGAAAGACTTCCTTAGATGGAATTAAGAAAAAGAGTGTAAAATGAAAATACTATGTTTTCTACTAGTTGCTACTGAGTTTAAATATGGTCACCATTTTTATATCTTCTGTTATATTCTGCTTAAGACAGTCTCACCTTTGGTCTTGGGATGGGTTTTTGAGGTTTCTTGGATCCCAGTTTTTTTAGGGCATTATAGTACTTTTTCTGTTCCTCAGTTAAAAATAGATCTTTTCCACCTAAGTAAAGGGAAAGAATAGAGGTGTTCAGATGAAGTTTAAGCAGTCAACTAAACACCAGCAAGCTCATGTAAAATAAAAAGTAAGCTACAGCTGTCAAGAGTGGGATCTAAGAGAGCACAGAGACAAAATGCATCGTCATCATTTCTCCTTTTCCCCTTGTTCTTTGAAAACATGTACCACAAAAAATGGATTGGGGTTTGATCATGGAAGTCTAATCCAGGTAGTTTTCCTGAGTCGGTTGTGAGAGCTGTTCTGAAATTTTACAAATCTGTTTCGTATTTTTAAAATGACCTAAGACACATCAACAAGTAACATACTTTATATTTTTTGGAAAGGTAAGACTAGAAGTGTATTGCTGAGCTAGCAAGTAAATGGAGGATTGTGAATTAGCACTTTGAGACCAAGTTGTAGAGAGGGTTCTGATAATGAATTTCCGGTCTTATCTTACTACCATCTACACCCTCTGCATTAGTCAGCAATCACTTTGAACTGAGTAGGAGAAGCCATCTACAAAAGAATTCAAAACAAAGCATTTTGTAAAAGAAACATGTAATGATGTTCAGGGCATTTGCACTTTGAGTCACTCTGGGAAGACCTCTGAAAATCCAGTTTAACTTCACTGTATGAATCCAAGTGAAAATCCCCAAGAAGCAAAGAAATAATAATAATAAAAATGACCAATTACAGTTTATACTGTGAAAAAAAGTGTTACACACACATTAACCTCTAGTAAGTGTTCAGGATCATAAACTACTTAACCAGTGTTTTTTCTGTCTATTTGGATTATTATAAATGGGACTTTGCTTTATTATGAAATTATTGCAGTGAAGTTGGACTGGTGTTCCTCAACTCCAGCACATCCTTTCTCTGTTCAAATGCAGAGAGCAGAAGAATTTGTGGGCCTTATTGCAATCTATCTCCACCAAAGGCAGTAATTCTCTGACTCTTGGTGTATAAACCAGCCTATGGAAATAATAAATGGCTCCTGTAAAGATTCTGTATTCCAAATGTGAACCTTGAAATTGTAAACCTCCTGCTGGTGTCTGCTTTTGTAGTAATTTTTTAATGAGCAAGATGCTTATTTGTTTTAAGAATTCTAAGTGCATTAATTGACTCAATTTCCCTTGATGTTCTGGACACTTTAAGCCCCTAATGAATCAGAGAGGGAACTCAGTTGGAAAATAAGCTCAACACAGAGAAGCTGAAGTAAACTGTTGCTTTGGTTGATTCATTTTCTATTCTAAGATTTATCTCTTCCATTTCCTACTGAATGAAAAGAATGGGGAATCTAACAACTCTGAGGAGAAATGTGGAAGCATTCAGTGCTTCATGGGTTTTAAGAAGCCTTTAAATTTCTAGATGGTGTCTTCCTGGAGCCACAGCGTGGATCTCAACACAGAAACCCCTGTAAATTAATCTGTACAGTCACTTTATTGATGACAGAATGTTTTAAATGTACCTGGGTTTAGAAGAAATTCTGATTAACAAGAACTCAAGTTTCTTTACTAGGAATGCAGTGGTTACTTCATCCTTGAGCAGCAGTGTTTCTTACTTCCCCTTATCACATTTGTTAGGTGTTTACTCTCAGCAAAAAGGGTTATTCTGTTCTGCAAAGTAGATGTTCAAAGCAGAAGAAAGACTCCCCTGTAGGAAAGTCTATACAACTTTTTCTGTCTTTTTTTTCTCTACAACTACTCCCTCCTTCCTCCTTGTCCTCCTACTTAGAACAAATTAAGGACATGGCATGAATATAGAATTTACAGGTAAATTACTAAAAGCTTTGAGGAAAAGGAGACTCCTACTTTCAAAACTTGCTATCTAGACATTATTTTAAATTTCTCTAGTCAAATAGTTATCTGAAAACAGTAAAAACCTAGATGTCAAACTAGCATTCACTTAATCAAATTGGGACTACAAGAGATGCTGAATTAGCTCATGTAGTACTTATCTTTTTCCTTTGTTGGTTAAAATTGCTTATAACCACTCCAATGAAAAGGTTCAGCATAAAGAAAGATCCAAAAATAATGAAAACTACAAAATACATATACATGGCTAAGAATGCTTCAAACTGTGGCTGTTCATCTATCTGTTAAAAAAGTCAAAACAGAAAAATAATATTAGTAAAAATCAGACAAACACAGCTTTAGCATTTCCAATTTATAATGACTAATTTTATTGTCAGGAGGGCTAAATTATTTCTAGACATTTAAACCTTTATTTAGATGTACAAGGAGAACAAATGCCTTGTTCTGTTCTGTTCCAGTTTGTAAAGATAATTGCAAATAGCCCTACAAGGAATGTTCATTTTAATTAGCAGCTATTTCACTACATCTAGAGTACAGCCCTTGAAAGAATGAGGAAAATGCAAATTAAATTAAACACAGAAAAGTTAAAACACACTCTGCTAGTGAAAGAGACTTGAAAATGGGGAAGAAATAGAAAGGATGTTAAAAATAGGGAAGAAAACCTCCAGAAATAACTGCTATAGATGCATGTCACTTTAATGCTACTCTACACATTTAAAAGAGAAGGAGGCTTCAGAGGCACAGTCCCTTCAAGACCTTCTAAGCTCTGTTCCCAAAACAGACTTGTCCAAATCCTGCCCTCTTTGTTCTTGATATAGCAGGTTTTTTGCATGGTGTCACTATTTTGACCAGTTTTCTTTTGTCTAAGTTCCAGATAACTGGTACTCTAGGGATTATTGTTTCACTGTGTAGTTTGATACATTTGCTCACTTGTATTTCTGACTTGATATAGTAGATAAAATGGAAGAAGGAATTATATGGATAGGGAGGGAAAGAAGAGAGAAGAACTAAAATTTCATTTTAGGGACATACATCACGTGAATCCACTGCTGCATACATAATATTCATCCAACCTTTAAAAGTTGCCTGGAAAAAATGCATTATTAATGTTATTATAAGTAACAATAATAATAAAATAGGTAGAACTAATATAAATGTGTTAAGAGTTATGGAAATGTAAGAAGAGTGCTATTAAAAATTGTGCATCACTTCTAAAGATCTGGTTGGAAATATTGATTCACTGGAGTTCAGTAGGGAGGAAAAAAAATTCCCCAAAAAGAACAAAATTACTATGAATCCTGTGAATGTTTTAATGTTAACTCTGGTTGAACTGAAATTTTTGTAAACTCTCTGCATTTTGAAAAAGCAGTAGAATTTTCAGCTTGATCAGATATATCCTAAAAGAATAGAAACAACTTCAAAGAAAACAGAGGATGTTTCGTTCTTGTAAGTTTTAGGAACTCTGCAGAATCACAGAACACTTTAAATTCTTTGCCTTGTATCCTCCAATCTATAACATGCAGGGATCATGGCCACTTCTAAAAATGCCTTTCTGCCTTTTGTTGTGGTTTTAGGGAGATTTATATATAAAAGAAAATAAATAAATATGAATAAACTGCATCATGCTTCTTTTGTTCTCATCCATACTAATCTAATTTTTACTAATGAAAATGAGAATAACTTTAAATCCAGTAACATGCAGACTACTTCAGGCTTAGTATGTTAATCAAAGTTAAAATTGAATCAAGAAGCCATGAAACTCAGTTCTTGATTTTAATACAAGTTTGCATAACTCAGCAGCTTATAAATAAGAAAAATGTTTATGGGAGCTGAAAACCCCTCCAATTTCAGTTGAGACAAACAGAAGCTAAGTAGGGTCCCATTGTTGGGCTGGTCAACACACTTCCCTGAAGAAAACAAAACTAAGCATGATGTTTTTATAGAACTTACCACTTGGAGAAGAGCCAAATATCCCATTGCAACATTATCAAAGTTGACATCATTATTTGTCCATGATCCACCACAGGCAAGACACTCAGTTTTGTTACGAACCCAACAGTTATTTTCTTTCTCAAATACGCATTTTGAAAACTTTTTTGCAAGTAATTTTACTCCTGCAATGTTAAACAGGAGCCAGAAGACAACACAGACGAGCAAAACGTTCAAGATTGAGGGGATAGCTCCCCAGAGAGCATTCACAACAACCTTAAATGAATAAAACGAGTGAAAAGAATGAATTATTCACATTCAGCAGAACATCTTCCCAGAAAAGCACTTATTTTTTTCTTCTTCTGTCTCTATTGCTGATTCTCCACCATATAAAAACTAGTAGATGGTAAATGTAAAGCCAGCTCTCAGCCCAACTTCAAGCTTGTCTTAACATAGGATTCTGTGCTATCTGTCGTGACACTTACACTGTCATTTTTTTTCCCCAGGTAGCTAAATGGGACTGTACTGGGGTCTGAAGTGAGTGTCTCAACATTCTGTGATCTAACAGGTCAGAAGACTTGCATTATACATTGCTTTACTTCTCCCCACTGACTTCAAAAATTCCAGATACTTCACTCAGAGCGGCTTTAAAATTGAGGAATCCCCTCTCCTATTAAGAAAGCCTCAGGCTATTGAAGTTTGAAAGTATTGTTATCTTTCAGATCCACCCTAGAAAAGCCAAAATGTGGCACGTGAGCCTGTTTGGATAACTGTCAAGAGGGGCTGATACATGCAGAGAAGTCTAAAGAAAAGGAATTATGAAAAGGAGGTACAAAAAGTGAAGTTTCCACTGAAGCAATGAATTAATGAATCCATTTTTCCTGGGCCCAATTTCTTGCCTCAGGCAATGAGAAAAATTTAAGAAATTATCATGGTCACTACATTTCTTATGCCATGAAGACTGAGAAACTACAACTTTCACAATGCAGGTTGTTTCCTCACATTACGGGTGGGTTTTTGTATATGTATATAGCTTCTTTCTTTTTGAAAAGTAATTAAAAATGGTTCCTATTTTTTCAAGTGGATTGACTTTTGCAAGAAGAATTTACCAAATACACTGGATGGAATTTTTCCATGTCTAAGATAAACCAAAGACTGGGTTTCAGAATAGTACAATTCTAAAAAAAAAAATTAAATCTTGTTTGGTTTGTGCTACTTGCACTGAAACTGGAAACATGGAAACATGTTCCACTGGTCACACTACTGAAGATAATAATTCCTTGTGATAGCATAATATAATTCCATTTCCTTATTTCATTTGTACTTATAAATTTCTGGGAATTTTATTTTTAATTTATAAATTTTCTGTGAATTTATTTCAAAATAACAACCATGAGATCTAAGTAGGCAATCTGAACCATCTTAACTCCATCAAGTCCCAAAATAGATTCAAGCTGCAACCTCCACCAAAACTACCTATGCAGCTATTCCAAAAGATGCACACCCACACCCTTCCAGCATCCTTACCTTTATCCCTTCAAATCTTGACAAAGCTCGTAGAGGTCTCAGTGCTCTGAGGGTCCTGAGGGATTTCAGGGCACTCTGAGAGGAACAAGGTGATGATGTGTCTTGGGAAGCGTTACTTAGTCCCCAGGAGACAAACGAGAGCTGCATTTATTGAATTGAAATTATTAAATTGTAGACAAAAAAATATTTTATTTATGTCAGTAGATAATCACAGGCTGAGTGTTACAGTATTTTTGACCAGCAAGTCAGATGAAGAAAGTACAGATTCAAAGGTATTGCAATATAATGTTACTTCATTCTTCCTAATATTTAATTCATTTTAACTTTAAACAATTTTTCCTTTTTTTTTTCTTTTTTCTTTTTTTTTTCCAAGCCAGTTCACATAATTTTTTTGAATACTAGTATAACATCTAAATGGTTAACTACAGCAATTTCATACACTATGAGACTAGAAAGGATTATTCAACTAAAATATTCACATTTTCTGCATAGTTATTCTCAGAAGTGTATAAAATAATTCCTTATCATAACTTAAGATGGTGATGTGGAAACAAAAACTATTTTAACAAAAATATCGTGTCTTCATTTTGAACTTCTATAAGAGAGAAAATGAACTGAAAATACTAGAAAATATTTTCAATTATTAGGGTTTTTTGTTCATGATTTGCCTCTTCCTATTTGAATTTGCTTTTTCATTTCCTAGCCACTGCATATTACCAAGCTATTCTGCTTTGGACAGCACTGCTGTTAATCATACAGAACTGTAATTGCTATAGTTGTGCTACAGAGTCTTTGTAAATGGTCACAATATTCAATTGTGCTGTTGAAATTTCCTACTACCTCACAACTTTCCATGTTAACTATTCTGAGACTATCAAACAGCTACTCTGATGTTACCCTAAGTCAGCTGTTTAGATCCCCTTATTTTAGAATATTTAACTTCAGTATCTTCCCACTGTATTGATGACAAGGAAAAATATTTCACTTTTATATGGCACGATTATATTATTGAACTGTGTCTGAATTCATAATCAATAGTTATCTACTGATCACTGCATTTCCTCCATCTCCCTGTTGATGATTTTGGCACTCCTCTCTGTAGCTATGTAAAGGATTGCTAGGATTTCTTTGGTTGCAAAGCAAAACGATTTCCTACATCTTTAACTCTCTGGTGAGAGATTTTTTTAACAACACTTTCCAACTCCTCTTATCATCTAAATTTCTTCTCCTTTAAGGAAGCAACTCTACTTTCTTCTGTTTCCAAATACAACAGCAGCTTGTGAAGCTGTCAGAAGCTTCATAGTTTTCTATTGTCTTCATTAATTTTATTTCTGATCATTAATTGCACTCTCTCTGTACACTTGAAAAGTTTTTTATAATCCACATGGTCCTCAGTGACAGTGATACCTAGTAAAATTTTCCTAAGAAACTTCTGATTATTACTTACAATTTTCCTTAGAATTTGTCCTAAGGTCTCTTTTGATTGCATTTTTTTTCCAGCTTTTGGAAATGGTCTTTTACACTCGTGCTTATTCATGGACAAATTCTCTCTGCATTCTACAGGAAATACAAATATTCAAGATCTAAGACAAGCAGAATATACTTACACATACAATGATGAAGTCAAGCCAACACCAGGCATTGGTGAAATAACTGTGCAAACCATAAGCCACCCATTTCAGAAGCATCTCCATAAAAAAGATGTAGGTAAATACTCTATCAGCATACTCTAGGAGCATTTTCACTTTTTTTCTGTTCTGCAGGTGAATATCTTCAAATGCCTGGAATTTCAGAATTCAGTTTTAAAACAGTTAAGTAGTTTTATGGAAAATTACAGTTTAGCTTATGCAGACACCATTTAGTTTTATACTTAGAAGTAAAAGCTTAAATTATAAAATAAGTACAATCTCATTTTCAGGTTGGTTGAAAAATCACATACTCTCAATTGTTTATGCTCAACACCTCTCCAAAAAATATCTGAGGAGTGTCAACTGTAGCTATCAAAAGTCTTGGCTTCCTAAGTTAGTGGATAATTTTGAAGGTGTTTGTCTAAAATTCTTCACAATAAAGTTTGAACTGAACACACTAACTACCATCTGGAACTGTACTGGAGTTTCACCTAAACCTTCACATTCCTTTGACATTAGTAAGGGTATAGGAAAATGTTTTATTGTTTCCTGTAGTTTATGTCATTGTTCACTTGTGTTTAATATGTTTGCTGCCTTGCTAATTTAAGTTTTTGATATTGCCAATCTATTCCCAATTCCCTATTCCCAATTCCTTTTAACATCTTGCCTCACCAAACCTCTGTCAATGTCTTTATTTTCCTCTTCATTTATATCTCCCTTACCTTTTAGCTCCATCTCCATTTCTCTTTTGCTGCCAACATTTCTAATGATCCATCCATTCATTTTCGCCACCACTACAAATCCATATCATTATTTACACATATCTTTTCTTACAAATCAGAAGCCACCCTCTACCACACCCTTTCCCAGACCCTATGATTCCTAGCTATAAATTAATCAATCTCCTCTTGTCTTCTTCTCCTTCACACTCTTGTCTCAAGAGTTCAGTGTGTATCTAGAGCACATCAGGGCACTACACATCTTCCCTTTCTCATCCTCATTCAAATCTGTGCCTCCTTCTCTGACACAGCCTCTTCAGCTACTAATTTTCTGTCTTATTTCTTGCCATGAGAGAAGTAAAAAAGTTGAATTGAAAAGTTTAAGCATCTGTGCTCTCACTGGAATACATCATCTCACATTCTTGGGATGCCAGAACACAGCATCTTTATTTTTTAGAAGACCAATGAAGCACAGAGAGATCAATTCATTTACCTCAAGTCACGTGGTTGTAATCTGTGACAAAGGTCAAGAACTAAACAGAGGGAGTCAATCCATACCAAGTTTCAATCTACATCAGATCTTCACTTAATTACTCCTTACCTGTCTGAAATTGCTTACTCTGCTGCTATTTTCTAATAAACTCATTAACAGCCAACACCCCCTGAGGAAATAGCAGGCTGTGTTACATGGGAGACTGACCCAGATGGTCCATAGACCTTTGGTTCAGGGGAGCATCACAGCAAAGAGACCATGATGTTTTTTCAAGGATTAGCTCAGATACAGCAGGTCTTAAAGGCTACAAGTTACCACCAGTTATGTGAAACCATTAAATGTTTCTTGCAGAAACACTCAAGTGCCTCTACTGTGTGTCTCCATTGCTCTGGGAGAAGGTGATTAGGTATCATAGCAGACCTGATTTGCTCCCCTGTGTTTATGACATGCTAAAGCCAGTCTTAAAAAGCCACCAGTAACGGGAGCAGGAGCATAACGAGGTGTTTAGATCAAGTGAGAACTGAAGTAATAAACTCATCTAGAATCATTGCTGTGTTTCTGGTTTATATTCCCACTGGAAAAAAATGCAGTGCAAAGTGTTTCTCCTTGGCCACCTTGATTTCCATCTACGAGTCAAATCACCTGTTCATTAGCAGTGATGCTCTTTCAAACTTCTACCTACTAACTCTTCCTTTGTTCTGAACACTGACTGTCGTCAGTGACGTCACTGACGTACTTTTTTGTGAATTCTTTCTATTCTCGTTTAATTTACTTCCAAGCCATGGACATGCCTGATGTACTGGTATCCCTTCAGTTTAGCTGCTTCACGAAATTCCAGATCAGCAAACAACTTTATAAACAAACAGAAAATGGACAAAACCCTTTTTGCAAGACACCACAACACATCTTTGATGAAAATAAAACATTGGTTTTGTTATTTTGCATCTGAATGCCAACTAGCTTTGTGTTCAACTTAGCCAGATCCTACAGTACATTAATTAATAAATGTTTCCTTCCTTAGTTCAGTTACTTTCAGCAAACTTAGTGAATATGCTTTCAAATCAAATAAAACCATCCTTACTCTTCAATA
This sequence comes from Chloroceryle aenea, assembly GCA_013399075.1. Lineage (NCBI taxonomy): Eukaryota > Metazoa > Chordata > Aves > Coraciiformes > Cerylidae > Chloroceryle > Chloroceryle aenea. The sequence continues at coordinate 83,516 of VWZY01004141.1, forward strand.
GAAATGTATATAATTAGAGTAGCATTGAAACATTAAGTCACTTACTTTACACCCAGTATAGTAGGTTTACAGCCATCTTCATTTTTAGATTCTGATCATCTTAAAGTTTGGATGATTTTAAATCTAAAGTTCTACTGAGCAGTTAGACTGCTTTAAAAATTCAGAAGTAGTTCCATTTTTTTTAAAAGCTTCCCTAAGTAATTTCTGATCCTGGTTTTGCCACCTAGTAAAGCACAAAAGTGTGTGAAGAACTATGGTCCATGAAGAATTATGAAGAAAACTATGACTCCATTTATTTAAACATCTTCTCCAAGTCAGGGAGAGCCTTATAACTTCTAATTTAATATACCCTTGTCTCACCCTGAGGAAAGGAATGTGAGAGCAGAAGAAATAAATTAAATGCAATAATTATTTTGCTTTTCTGACAACCATCAGTTCAAAATTCAAGAAATGAAATTAATTTACCAGTGCTGCGCTGCTCAGTACTATCATAAAAATGATAAAATTTTCAAACCAGCTGTGTTTCACAATTCTGTAACAGGTTTTTCTAAATCTCCACCAAGTCCTGCCTGGAAACTTCGTGATATCCACTATACAACATGGGGAACATTCCACNCAGTTATGTGAAACCATTAAATGTTTCTTGCAGAAACACTCAAGTGCCTCTACTGTGTGTCTCCATTGCTCTGGGAGAAGGTGATTAGGTATCATAGCAGACCTGATTTGCTCCCCTGTGTTTATGACATGCTAAAGCCAGTCTTAAAAAGCCACCAGTAACGGGAGCAGGAGCATAACGAGGTGTTTAGATCAAGTGAGAACTGAAGTAATAAACTCATCTAGAATCATTGCTGTGTTTCTGGTTTATATTCCCACTGGAAAAAAATGCAGTGCAAAGTGTTTCTCCTTGGCCACCTTGATTTCCATCTACGAGTCAAATCACCTGTTCATTAGCAGTGATGCTCTTTCAAACTTCTACCTACTAACTCTTCCTTTGTTCTGAACACTGACTGTCGTCAGTGACGTCACTGACGTACTTTTTTGTGAATTCTTTCTATTCTCGTTTAATTTACTTCCAAGCCATGGACATGCCTGATGTACTGGTATCCCTTCAGTTTAGCTGCTTCACGAAATTCCAGATCAGCAAACAACTTTATAAACAAACAGAAAATGGACAAAACCCTTTTTGCAAGACACCACAACACATCTTTGATGAAAATAAAACATTGGTTTTGTTATTTTGCATCTGAATGCCAACTAGCTTTGTGATCAACTTAGCCAGATCCTACAGTACATTAATTAATAAATGTTTCCTTCCTTAGTTCAGTTACTTTCAGCAAACTTAGTGAATATGCTTTCAAATCAAATAAAACCATCCTTACTCTTCAATAGAAATGTATATAATTAGAGTAGCATTGAAACATTAAGTCACTTACTTTACACCCAGTATAGTAGGTTTACAGCCATCTTCATTTTTAGATTCTGATCATCTTAAAGTTTGGATGATTTTAAATCTAAAGTTCTACTGAGCAGTTAGACTGCTTTAAAAATTCAGAAGTAGTTCCATTTTTTTTAAAAGCTTCCCTAAGTAATTTCTGATCCTGGTTTTGCCACCTAGTAAAGCACAAAAGTGTGTGAAGAACTATGGTCCATGAAGAATTATGAAGAAAACTATGACTCCATTTATTTAAACATCTTCTCCAAGTCAGGGAGAGCCTTATAACTTCTAATTTAATATACCCTTGTCTCACCCTGAGGAAAGGAATGTGAGAGCAGAAGAAATAAATTAAATGCAATAATTATTTTGCTTTTCTGACAACCATCAGTTCAAAATTCAAGAAATGAAATTAATTTACCAGTGCTGCGCTGCTCAGTACTATCATAAAAATGATAAAATTTTCAAACCAGCTGTGTTTCACAATTCTGTAACAGGTTTTTCTAAATCTCCACCAAGTCCTGCCTGGAAACTTCGTGATATCCACTACACAACATGGGGAACATTCCACACAACCTAAGAAGAGAAAGTTTTTATTATTTTTACTGCTTGTTTCACTTGATTGCACTGCAGAGATGTTACAGCTAGACTCTCTGGTCAGTGTTTTGCACCAGAAACACACTTTTTTGTTAAGCTGTAAAGGCATTGGACCATGACAGTCAGTGGAGTCCATGGAGCCATTTGGGCAACCAAAGGGTAAGTGTCCACAGGGATGAGCTGTAGAGTCCTCTGAATTCCATTAGCTGTGTAGACCAAATATTTATCCACTGTATTGGGAGCTCAGACAAATTCAGTTAAGTGTTATTTAAGACACCAGGTACCAACATACATCCTAAGACACCTCCAGCTGCCCTTTCAGAAGTTCTCTGGGTGCACTTGCTCATGTACAGATACTTACATTCTGAAGCTTTGATATAAGACTGAATTACACCCCAAAGAAGACATTTTGCTGCCTAAACATGGGAGTTTAGAACCATTTTAGGCCACTTCAGACATCCTGCAGTTTCTGTGACAGCTTCATGCAGTGTGTTGTCCTGTTTACATTTGGGCATCTTATATGACACTAAGTACCTGTGTCCAGGCATCCCAACTCTGCTCCAGTTCTGTGCTGGCTACAAGTGCTTTTATCTGAGTTTTCATGTGTATAAGCAACTGTCTCAGTCAAACAGTTTCTGCCAATTTGGAAATGTTCTAAACAGATACAAGTTCATTTGGTGTCACTCTAATGCATAAAAGATTCTTACCTTCTGCAAAACAGTCCTTAGGTAGGTGTGATTTTTTAGGCTTTGAAAACATCTCGAGGATAACGGGATCAACAGTGCTGGCTTCAGAATAGCTACCAGCATCACATTTCTGCACAGGAGAAGGACAAAGGAAAAATGATTTGCTTTTCATTTAAAAAGTTACAAGGTTTAAAATAACTGGCACTTATCACCCTCTTCACCCTCTCAAAACCAAACCAAAACAACAAAAAAAGCCCCTAACCAACTGCAGTGTATAAATTATCTTCATGTTGCTGAACTACCAAAATAAAATTACAAATAATAGGACAGAAAAGGCTAATCCCTAGTCTTTGTTTCCATGGGATAGTTTAACAACTGGTTTCTTCTCGTTGTCTGCATCGGACTTGCAGGAAGGAAAATGTTTAGAAGAGATCAGATTATGCTACAACTTTAGAGAAAACTCTGATTTCTTCATGCCAGTCCAATTCTCCTTTCATTTTCAGAGATACAAACCCTGTCTCCAAAGGCTTGAAGATGGGAAACCTTAGCAGGAGAGAAACGTACATATGATCTAAACATCTCAAAGAAATGTAGTTATGGGTAGGTAACACATCTGTAAAACTAAAGACAGTAAGGTAGGGAGATGTACCATCTTCACAGGAATTATACTTACTACTCTTTAGAAAAACCCAGCTTGTCCTGTCATTGCTGAATGAGAGAACTGTCATGACAATTTTAATCTCTGTACATTTCACAAGATGATAGAAGTGATAATTACCTGGTTTTGATCTTCTTTTTGGTGTGCTTCTGAAAAACAACTTATAGTTTCAGAAGTCCCAGAAATCTGACTGAAGCTGCTTGAACTCCGGCACTGCTCTCTATGTCTTAATCTGTCTCCCTGCATGAAATAATGCCAAACAAATGATTTTCTCCATTTTTCTTCCTGGAAGTAATTCTTCACAATTTTTAATAGAATCTAAAGTACCCATAAAATTTAGAACGTTTTTTTTACAGATAATTAAGTGATATCCCTAAACGACATGTGAAAGAATGGTTTCTTCCTCAGTTTCAAATACTGTGGTCCTGTGGTTAGACCATGGAAATGGATCACTCCTCAAGATCTACATTTAGGCCACTGATGGATTCCTATATCCAATTCACTAAGTTCATCAGAACTGGAGTAGTAGTAACTTTTGTATCTGGACTCCCTCTGTCTCATGTTTCTAGTTAAAGGCAGAAGATGTGTGATCCAAATCAGCTCTCAGTTCTCTAACACTACAAATTCCAAACAATACCAGATTCCACTGTGGCAAGGAAGGAATTTTTGTCATCAAATGCTTATGGAGAACATATTTCAAATCGTAGAGTGATCAGCAATTTCTGCTTCTTTGTGAACTTGTCCAAAGATATTCCACAGCTATGCTTCCTCTTATGACCAAAACCATAGAAAATGGATCCTAACAGACCACCTAGACACTGACCATGTAATAATTCCCCCAAAACTAGCATCTGCTTTTGAAGTTTCTGCCATAGCATAACACAAGATACCTGCACTTTGAGCTCAAATACCTGTTCAGATAGATTTAAAGCCCCATATTGCCACACGTTTACAACATCACTTTTACCTGTGAAGAAAAAAAAAGCACCGTGGCAGCATCTTAGAAAAGGTCATTCCTACTTGAATGTGGTAATTGGAGAAATAAGCAGAAAATAATAAAAAGACTTCAATGAAAATCGTAGGATACTTTCTGTAAAAGGCTTTCTATCTAGCTGTATGTGAAGACTTGTAAACCAGCTCTTTCTTCTGTTGTATAAACCACCTCCTACTGGTATTTCCTTTAGTAGAGAAGGGTGAACTTTCTTTTTTGTTCACCTTCTGACAAAAGATTGCAGGGAATCATAGAATGGTTTGGGTGGGAAGGGACCTTAAGAATCATCTCGTTCCAACCTCCTTGCCATGGGCAGGGACACCTTCGATTTGAGCAGGTTGATAAAGCTCCATCCAACCTGGCCTGGAACACTTCCAGGGAGGGGACATCCAGAGCTTCTCTGGGCAACCTGTTCCAGTGTCTCACCAGACTCAGTAAAAAATTTCTTTCTAATATCTAATTTAAAACTTTCAGTTTAAAGCCATTATTCCTCATCCTATGGCTACAAGCCCTTGTAAAAAGGCTCTCCCCATCTTTCCTGCAGCTGCCCTTTAGGTACCGGAAAGGCTGCTCTAAGGTCTCCCTGGAGCATTCTCTTCTCTGGACTAAACAACCCCAGCTCTCTCAGCCTGTCTGCCTCAGGTGCTCCAGCCCCCTGCTGCTTCTCATTACTGCTGTCTGTGCATAAGGCAGGCTTCTCCAAGAAATTAGCTTTATTCAAAGTGTAACACATCATTAGAGGAAATAAAATAAAGCAAAAATAAGGGAAAAAATATATCAAGAAAGCAAACTGTGAGGAAACATGAAGTGTAAAGCAGGATACATAATAGTAATAAGGCCATGCAGCAAGGGACACTCTTGAATGCAGTGAGGAGAAAAGATTTCATTCAGTTGCTTGCCCTAAGCTGCTTAGTGACTTTTAAGGTACCTAGGGGCACCTAAAACATACATGTGGCATAGTTAAATACAGCACAGGATCTACAGGAACAGAAAACCACCTTTTTGGAGATGCATTTAGAAGCCATACAAGACAATCTACCACCTCAAATGGCCTTTGACATCTGTGAGGTGAAGAGTACCTGAATCTCAAGATTCCATATATTTAAGTGGAGTAATCTAATTGCACCTGATATGTGGTGTCACCCGAGGTATTTCTACAGACCCCTGGCCTCTAGATGCCAGAAAGAGTCCCTATAGCTTCTTCATTGTGTATGTCCTATGTGGATGTGACAGACACTTCAGGTATCTCAAATATCCCTGAATGTCTATGTGCATGCAAATGAACTGCACCATTATTGACTATCAGGGCACTATAAATGCCTCACTCACACAGAGAAATCTGTATTTGGGTATCTGTATTTAAGTGCCTAAGATCTGAGTTTAATCCTGCCCAACACAACAAAACCAAGAGATACAAAGGAGAGTCCAAAACTGAAGCTTTTATTTGCAGTCACTTTGAATTCCTTGCAACTGGAAGCAACATAAGCAACACAAGAGACCTGCCTTCCAAAAATTCCAGATGCCATCTGTAAGGCAAAGGAGACAGAAAAAAAACATCTGCCCTGATCGAGCTTCACTTAGCAACTGACAGCAATAAATGTAAACAAAACAGACAAAAGTAGAATTATAGATATCAATGAGGAGAATAACCAAAAAGGGGACATTCGAGATCTCTTATTGAATAACAAAGACTGTTTGGCAGCTCTTGTATTTTTAAGCTACTAGAAGAACAAAAAAATCAAATGGTGGAAGAGACAGAAGGGGTAACATTTACTGTGGAATCTTTGTATTTACAGATTTAAGCTACAGTAATTTTTCAAGTATTACTGTTCCTTACCTCTTTTCTGTGTTCTGTATCTGTGCATACACTGTGCTTATCATCACCATCAGCAGCGTAAGCCTCTAATACAATGGGAACAGAGGTACTATGACTGGTTAAAAATTCTTCATATTTCGTTGTTACTGAGGAACTCTCTTCAGTATTGTAATATTCAATGTCAAAGCAATTGTTGTCTATAGCCTTTCTGACATCTGTCATGGCATAGTTATTTTCCTCTATGTCTTTGGCACACATTTTCACCAAAGTCTTATTTTTGGCTGTTGTTTTGTGGTTTCGTTTCCTTATTTTGCCACAACGATTCAAAATTCTGTCTTTCACAGACTGCAGGCCCTTGTGAATTCGTGCAATGGCAATCTGACACTTGGTCATTTGTCCAGGCTCTTCTTGTCCCATTGACGAGTCAGTACTGAATGAACTCAGCAGCAGGGCAATGAATAGGTTGAGCACCTTAAAACACAGTAAATTGGAGACACTACTGCTAACAGAAAAGACATTTCAGAAAACCTTCCTTAGATGAAAAATAGCTCAGTCTTGCTTTTATCAATCACTGCAATGAAATTATTTAGTCATACTAGACTATTTATATAGTATGATATGGTTCCTCCTGGAAGGAAGGGCAGGAGGCAGTGAGGGTTTGGGTCTATCAAACACATTTTCATATGCGCTGATGTTCACGATCTACAAGGGGGTAGATATGTTGAAAAACAGCAGGCAAAGATAAATTTTAATAACAGCAATCAAAGAGGATCTAGTATTACCAAACCAAGGAGATGAAAAAGACTTCATCTTCCAGTATATATACATTAGATCTACTAAACATCACTCAAACCAGAAAATCTGGGACACTATAAACTTGTGATAATAGAAGGACAAGTTGGTAAGCATTAAAAACATTGAACAGTTTGGGTATTTGAACCAAGCAACACAAAAATGAAGTCATCAGACACTAAACTGTCAAAAGCATTGCACTTCTATACTCCAGGTAGAAGGAATAATTTTGTGTATTTTGTTTAGCAGCTACCTGTTGCATGAGAAACACAGAGGGAAAAATAAAAAAGACAGAAGACAAACATAAATTTATTAACATCCAGAAAAGCGAATAGTGTGAATAATCTACAAATGATAAGGTTTGCCTTGGAAAAGAAGATGCCAGCATAACTGGATGCATTCAGTAGGGACTGAAAAACACCTTGAAACTCACCACCAGGTTTCCTATCACCAGGACTAGCAAGAAAATGGGAAGACATAGCCCTTTTCCAGCCACTTCCATACATTCCCACATGGTTTCAATCCATTCTCCACACAATATTCGGAATATGATCAGGAATGAATGATAAAAATCCTTCATATGCCAGCGTAAATTATCATTGGTGCTTATTTTAAAGTGATTGTCAGAATAATAAGTGCCCAAAACCTGCTTTCCTACTACAGCAAAAATAAATACGGTGATAATCAAAACCAGAGTGAGGTTACCCAGAGCACCAACTGAGTTTAGAATTATTTTCATCAGAGTATTTAAGGCTGGCCAGGACTTCGCCAATTTGAAGATCCTAAGCTGTAAGCAAAACACAAGAGAAGAAGATGAGTGAACACTGCATAAATAGCACAGCACACATGAAAACCAGACCTGAATTTATCATGCTGTCATTAATTGTTTCTATCTCTTACCCAAGAGACTTTAAATAGGATCTTAAAAGACATAAAGGATCTATTTTTTGCACGCTCAGGAGTAAAAAGGACATTTTTAGTCAAATTATTAGCATACAGGGATGTTATAATCTCTCAGTTATGATACACAATGTGAAACAGAATTCAACTGAATTTCTAAGTACGACGACTCCGAAAAGCTACAAAGAATGTTAAAAGTAATTAGTAAATGTAGGACACTAAATACACAGTAAGGACACAAGCAAACAAAACCCCAAAACATTGTACATAGACATCTCAGAGCTACTCCGCCTTTTCCTTAAGGTAGGGGAAAGCCTCAAGGTCTCTTCAAGGCCAACTCTAAGCTGAGGAAAGCGATGTTATTTTACAAATCTCAATTCAAAAGGAAAAGCTGTGAAGGAACCTCTGCTATCCTCAAGCTCATGAAAGTGCTCAGATAATATCTTTTCCTGAAATCTGAAATGTAGTTGAGCAGTGCCAATGTACAGACCTGAGAGAGAAGCAGTGAACTCTCTGCTAGGTCAAATCTCCAAGGGGGTGCACTGTCCCAGAGGATTTGTAGTATCCAGTATACACACAATATACCAAACACATTGACTGCATTCTTTAATATTCATTTACTATCCATTCTAGTTAAACGTTCATGTTGGCTTACTATTTACTAACAACTCTTACTGATTTAACAGTAAAATAATTTGAGGGTATTTCACTGTAATGTTTTATAAATCTAGACAACACATATACTTCCAAAAAAGAAATAATTACCAGCCTGAAGGATGAGAGATTTGCTTTAAAGCTTATTACGCCAACCATAACAACTATGCTATCAAAAATATTCCATTTTTGCTGAAAATAGTTGTAAGGATCTAGAGCAATGATTTTCAAGATCATTTCTGCTGCATAAATCAAGGTGAAGACCTGGAAAGAGAAAAAAGAAATTCAGCAAAACATCACTGAAAAAGTGTCTCCTTATGGGACTGTCCCAGCGTAAAAATGAGGTTATAACTTCATATTCACATTAACATTGACTTAACTTACCTTGTCACTTATACAAAGCATGTTTTGATAATCTCTGCTCAGGCCAGGGTGCTCCAGAGCCATGAATAAGGTATTCACGATAATGCAAACCGTGATTAAGAGGTCAACAAATGGATCCAAAATTACCACTTTCACCTTCTCTTTGACTGCTTTCCAGAATGGACAGTTCCAAATTAGATACTTTTGAGCAAGACGTTTCCATAACAAAGGGCATTTCAGTTTTGACTCTTGTCGTTCTGAAAGAGAGAGGGAATGTGATATATGGAATGTCATAGTACAAAGAAACAGACAAATCAGTCAGATTAAAATGAAAAATAGATCTCATGTGAGCAGAATGCATCACTGGAAAAAATTGTCTCATTCTATACAGAATAATCACAGGCTATTTAAAGGTCATTATCAACAAATTTCATAATTATAGAGGCAGGTGGTATTACCCACCTCTTTGTATCTTTATTATATTGAAGGATGATAAGGGATCTGCATTAAGTAGAAATAACTGCCTCTGGGAAACTGATGGGTTGAAAAAAGTCCAGGAGGATAAAAGGAAGAAGGGTGTTCCCCATATCTTGGTGTCGATAGTTGAGGATAGGGTTATAAGTCAAGTTAGAAGGGACCTCAGGATATCTCTAGTGCAACCCCCTTCTCAAAGCAGGGTCAGCTATGAGATCAGAAATTGCATAACCTGTTCATCTGCTTGACTGTCCTCATAGTGTTTCTCCTTACACACAGTTTGGAGCTCTTCTCTTTCAATTTATGTCTGCTGACATATCTTCCCACTGTGCACCACTGTAAAGATCCCACCTCCATCTTCTGGATAATCTCTTCTTACACACTGGAAGGCTGATAGAATCTTCACCTCAACAGCTTCTGTCCAGGCTGAACCACTCAGCAACACCAGGTTCTAGACCCTGACCTGGTGTCCCTCTACTGAACTCAATGTATTTCTTGTACTGTGGGAGATGGGGAGGGGGAGAAACTAAGCATAGTATGTGGTCTAGCAAGTGCTTAATAAAGGTTAATAATACTTTTTCCCTGGATATGCTCCTTTTAATAAAGTCCAGGGTACTGTTAGACGTTGCTGCTGCAAGGGCACGCTGCTGGCACATGCTCAGCTCCCTGCCCACAATGATCCATAGGGTCTTTCCTGCAGAGCTGCTTCCCAGCCAGCCAGCTCCCAGCCTGTACAGTTGCAAGAGGTCCTTGCAGATATGCAGAACTTTCCATTTATTTTCTGGTAGAATTTTCATAAGGTTCTTGTTGGCCCATTCCTCCAGCCTGCCTGAAGTCCCTCTAGATGGCAGCCCTCATCTCCACTGTATCAAGTGGTTCATCCCCAGTTTAATGTCATCTGCAAAATTCATGAGCAAGTCCTTGCTTGCCTCCTCCAGGTCACTTAGAAAAAACATGTCCTAGGATGCACCCCTGTAGTACTCCACTTGTTACCTTCCTCCAGGTAGGATAAAACCTCTTCAGCAGACATTCAAAATCCAAACATCCAACCACTTGTTTTTTTCTTTCTACCTGCTTGTCCCCTCATGCAGACCCTAACACCCTAACCTGGATGAAAAAGTATTGTGAGAGACAATGCTGAAAGCCTTTCTAAAGTCAAAATAAATGGAAAAACTGCTCCCCCTTAACCAAAAACCCCAGCCATTTTATTGCACAGGGTAATCAAGCTGGTCAGGCATGATTTACCCTAGTAATTGCAAGTTACAGTTGCAAGAGATACAAGAATATTTATTTTACTGAAATCTACTTTTGACTGCAGCATAATTTCCCCTAGCAACTATTACAATAGTGCTGACCATTTGTGACATTTTGATCTCTTTGGTCAAGTTACACAATCACTGTAGGGAAAAGACTAAAGAATGACTCACGTAAATTATCTGTAATAACAGTGGCTGCACTCATTAACCTCTGTCTTCGAAAAGGATCATTAATGGAATCCACTGACACATCATAGGACAGCAGTATCTGCCTCTTGGGTTAGGAAGACAACAGAAGATAATACAACAAGGCAATATGAATAAATGAAAATATAAGAGTTATGTCCAGTGTAAGATAAATATGCCTTTTAAAATACATCTTTTGAGGAAGTCTTACCTTGCTGAAAGAATGAAAACTGAAACAATACAACAATATCATGCTGTATCATCAGGCAAAGGATTTTTCATCAAAACTAGCAATATTTTTGTTTCCCTCTGAAAATATTTAACAACAGTAACAATGCCATTATGTAAGAAGTATAGAATCATTAACAGGGGAGCAAAGGAAGAAAACAATTTCATCTTTATAGTGACTGATAAAAAGCACCTACAAAAAGAACACTGACAATTTGTTTGAATAAATGAATTGTTATTAATAATAAATAAAATATAATCAATTAGAAGAGTTACTTAGTGTAACAAAATGATCAGTTTTTCCAGCCTATTAAGCCAATAAATATCTATATTAATACTGAACTGCCTAAAACTAGGACTGGGATTACTCCTGATTTTCATTAAAAGTTAAGTAAAGGTTTTTTTTTTAAAAAAAAGTTAATGCTAAACTCAGTGTTCCTGAAGAACAGGGAGGCCAATACCTGTATCTTATGTGACACAATAAATTATCATCACAGATTCTGTTCGTGACACAATAATACACACACACACACTTTTTAAAGACTAAGTAGGCAACTGTAAAACGCAGGCTGCAGAGAATAGGTGAGACTCTGAGGTAGAGAAAAGCAGAAAGATTCCGGTCTCAGGGAGCACATAATCAGAAGTATCAGCTGATGGGATGTTACTGACTGACCACATCATAATTCACAGTTAGTATTCCCTTTCAGCACTGCTTGATTTGGTTTATTTTCATTTTGTGAGGAATAAAGATATGTCATCATTACTTCAAAACTTTTACAGTATGATTTTTATGAGCATATTCTATAAAACTCTTATTCAGGGAATGAAACTGATATCCTTGGCCTCAGGGGATTAATAATAATTACTTCTTTTTTGTCTCCTTAGTATTTTCATGACTTGAAAATCTAAGCAAAACTTGGCTGCTGGAAGAGTCATAGAACAGACATATAAAATGAATTTATAATAACAGTGCTAAAATGTTCTTTTTATTATTTGTATTTTTTCCAGAATCCAAAAGACTCAATTAAACTATTCAATTCACATCCCAGTTACCAGTACAACATGTCCTTTCATTCCATTCTGTAATGTTTGATGTCTCAGAGGAGAGAAACACAGAAAAATTTGTGTGCCAGCCTAACCAATGTTCTCGCTCTTCTTGTTGAACTTCATGTTTGTTCAGAATCAGAGTTAGTGCTTTAACAAAGGTTAAGAGCGTTCATCAACACTGAATGAGCTACTGCTGCTCATCTGTCTTCATTTGAAATCAATAACTGGTGATGAGAAGTCCTCTGACAAACTGGGATTAATGGCAGAACTCCATAACAAAGCAGCTCACACTGCTTGGCTTATGCTCTGGACCTCTTTTTTTGTTTGTTTAATATGAAATACAAACATTTGTAGGTCAAAATGGGAACTGTGATGTAGGGGAGTGAGAGGGTGTGATTATACAGCTGTACTATGCATCCTGAAGAATCCTCATAAATAGCTTTATCTGCTGTCAAATGATCATCTGGAATTATGTGTAGAACAGAACAAGACTACAACCAGGATCTCACAGTCACAGTTACCTGGAGCTGTGTCCTGGGATTTCTCATGCAGATAGTAGAGAGACATCTGTTAGCAAACACAATAATGTAGTTTAAACTCTGCAGAATACACTCCTGAAAAATGGGCTCCACTTAACATTTCTCATACCAGGTTCTAGTGCCATCTATTATCCGTTTCCAAATGTTCCTATACAGAGATATTAATAACTTTGTCATTCTCTGCACGTAGAGTGTGAAAGGGACCTTGGGAAGGGTCTGAAAATGCTATTTCTGAAATGTAAAAACACAGACTGTATTTGGGATTCAATCTGTGCAGATTTTGCAGCCTTGGAGAAGGTCTAAGAGATAAACCAAATTTATCTCATGGCTCAGTCATCTCCTGTAACACACTTACAGACTTAGACAAAAAGAATTAAATAGTGAGAATCAGCCATAAGAGGTGACTTTTATACTTACAGAAATGTGACACTTGCTATGGAAAGACTTTTTTTCCTCAATAGATATAATAATACACTACCATGGACTGTGATGGAGTGGTGCAGAACCAAATCAGGTCACAAAATGTCATCATATCCTTAACCCAGCAGGAGAAGCGTTAATGACACTCTTGAAGAAGCAAATACTACACTAACAGAGATGACAGATGGCAGTTGCTGCCAACTGGATGATTCTGACTCCTTCAGCTCAGACACAGAATTTAATATAGCTAGCATCGTGGAATTTGGAAGAAATTCTTACACTGCTGAATGCTAGAATGAAAACCTAATCCCTTTTAGCTAGGATGACATGTCTGATAAAAACTCTGCTACAAGGACACATTTCTAAAGGAAGGAAGTTGGGTCATTACTCCTTTAGCTCTGCTACTGGAAAGCTTCTGTTTTCTGCAGGATGGGTGGGAATAATTCTGATGTTCTCCCACTAGCAAGTGACAATCTGTCATGAGATGGAACTAACTATCACTGAAGGTCAAAGAAAATATCTTGAAAGACAGAAGGGTGAGGGAGAATATAAAAAATGAGCAGAGGATGTTTTGGTGATGATTTCCAGCTTTCCACATCTAGAGAATCTGCTCAGTCATGGTAAATGATCATCAAAATAGTGGAAGGGGTGAATGAAACTTGGTTTGAAACTCTAGACTGCATTATCAATGGTATGGCTGGGAACCACAGCCTTCAGTCAAGCTATTATTGGGACACAAACATCTACTTTTGCACTGTTTTTTCAGTGGACCCAGTTTGGTCTAAGTCACAAGCCTGTACTGGAGAATGGCTCTTGTTGAACCAGGATAAGGGCATAAAAAAGCTTCATTTTTTAGATATTGTTGAAAATAACTCAGTAATATGGATAATTGCCTGAGAATTATTTGGAAAGATTCAGCTCATGACTACAATATCTAAATACAAGCATCTAAATGTGGATGTCTACATAGAGCTAGAGAAAGATTGAAGTTGGAAGGTCTTCTGTGAAGTCCTCCCACTCCACTGCTCAAAGTAGGGTGAAACTTCATATCTGGAAAAGGTCCTACAATTATTCTGAGCACCTCCAAAAACAAACATCCAAAAATTTATTTGCATGACCTGTTCTAATGTTTATCCTGTGTCACAGTGATTTTTCTTTTTCCCTTAATAACCAATCAGAATTACTTCTGTTGCAACTAGCTCCCCTTGACTTTGTACTGTGCACCTTTAAGAAAATCTTGGATCCTTTCTCTTTACACACTCCCATTAGATATTAGTCCACAGCAATAATCAGTTTCTTCCCTTTCCCTTTTCTCTTTCAGTCTGAACAAACCCAGCCTCTCCACTTCTCACACATCATGTGCTATAGCCCCTTAATCCTCTTGGTGGCATCCACTGGCTTTGTTTGATGCCTTTGATGTAATCCTACTGGAGAGCTCAAAACTCAGCACAATACCCCAGGTGCAGCCACACATACACTGGTCATGCCAAGTGAAGAAACACAACCAGACTAAGCATTGAAAAGGTAACAAATCTGTAGTCAGCATGAATGCTGCTGGATCTTTGGTAACATGAGAGTAAGGACTGTCCATGGTATTTTAGCAATGCCAAAGTGCTGTGAAAAAATCCCCAAATTAAGCAAAGTAAGAATTACAAGTCTTAACAGCAATTTCTTCATGGATTTCAAAAGAATTGATGAGCAGAGGAGTGAGAAGTCACTACTGTAATCAAGATGTGAAATAGTACGTGTGTGATTCAACCTAATATTTAGACTTCTGCATTTAACTTGTCTACATGCACATAATTATCTAAAATCCCATTATAACAGATGCATTTTTTTTAATATAAGTTTGATTCACTTAAACATAATCATCTGAAGCCATTTGAGATGGTCTGTTGAGACATTCAGTATCTGAGTTAGTCACAGTCTCGGACTAAGCAGACATCATTCCTGTGCCCTTCTGTTGGTGGGGGCCAAGCAAAGACACTCTGGAAGATCTCTAATATCACTACGTATGAATCTGTGACCCAAAAACTTAAATCTACATTCAACTCTGTGAGTTTAGAACTTAAATCATATGTAGATACCCATAAACTAAAACGTGGAGCACAATTCACTTGACTAAATCTAGGAATTTAGCAACACTTGAGATGCCACAACGTATTTGAGATATCCACATAGTGCTGGAAGTTGTGTCACAGATGCCAAAGACAGCCAGGATATCCAACCTGTCCAAGAACAGCTAATATGGCACTAGAAGCTTATAGTTAGACAAGTTAATCACATCCACATCCCTAGCATTAGAAGTCTTCACACTGAACTAAATCCAAGCCAAAATATTTAGGCCAGAGAATCAGACATGTGTATAAAAAAAAAAGAGGTAGGTCATTAGGGAAATTCTAAAACTTACAGGATTCTACATGTTTGTTTATGCAGCACAAGTGAAGTGCCAACAGATCTTACCACAAGTGCAGAAGGCTATAATGTGTCCTAAGTATGCTACTGACACACACTTTGAACTTTCAAGTCCATATGGTACTGTCTCCCTCTAGTCTCAAGATCTACATTTTTGATTGTTTTCAAAAGCAAGTTAATCCAATGCATGCAAGAATTAAATATATATCTATAAATTCAAATAAAGGAAACTGTTCTACTCACCAAATCACCAAATTGTCTTATCACATACGTGACTATTGAAAATATCTTCTCTTTTGAGTACTTACAAGTTTCTTGTGGCAGTGACCAGGCTGTGTATGAAATATATTCTCCTCTTTGCCACGATCACCTAAAACTAAGCTTTGTCTTGAAATAGGTTTTTCTTTCTCCACCTCTCTTCTGTCTGAATTTTCCAAGTCAGAAACTGACATTTCAGATCTGGCACGTGAGGCCTTGTTACCTTCTTCCACAACCAACATCTGCAAAAGAAACAGCACAATGTCTATTAATTCAAGGCAAATATCAATTCATGGACTAGGATCATACACAGTTTCATTATTATGCCATCGAATGCTTTGCACTAACAATGCCTACTCCTCAAATATTAAACTACTACAAAAAGATTGGAGTACAAAATGCTACACATAATACTGAAAGATAAAGCAGGGTTACTTATCAGCTACTGCAATTAAGATTTGTCCTTGCCACTTTAGATAGGGTATTTTGTATCTAAATTGCAGAATATTATGGTGTATCATTTTATTCTCCTTTTCTTGCTTTGCAGAGGACCTTGAGCCCTAAGACAATAGAAGACTAAGGGCTCAATCTAAATCCTAAAATGTTAAAGCTTTCTTAACTACTAATCCCATTGAAAGAAAAACAGAAGGAAGAAAAGCATGAAAGAGAAATGAAGTGTGAGAAAGTATTGTAAAAAGCAGATTTAATTAAAGACCTTATTTCCTTCATTCACAACCAGAAGAAAACAAAAGGAACCATGTATTACATATAATACTTCACAAACCTGTTCTTTCTCTAGAATCTGCTGGGCATCCTTAAGTAATTTTTCCTTTGCCTGTGTTTCAGCAAGAGTAGCTTTATTTTGCTCTTCATATGCCATAGTTACTACAGCCAGGATCAGATTGAAGAGATAAAATGCACATAAAAAGATGACTGCCATAAAAAACAAGATGTAGGACTTCCCAGATGTACGGATAGTCTGTGAGGAGAAGGTAAAGGTTGTAATAAATTCTTAACTGACATTTACAATAGGTTTTCAAACTAACTTTAAACAACTTAGTTTCCTGTACAATATAAAAGGTCATTAAACTGCACTGGTTTCATTAGACAACAGTAGGATCTACCTCTGGTCTATGTTACACAGAAGGTATAGAAATAGATCCAGTCAGGAGCTCCCCTGGCCTTCAAGTTAATGAATTGCAGCTCTTTAAAACTTCTCTGTAATCACCCAGTATTTTCTCTTTAGGTAACAGATCAGGCAACATTCATAACGGTGCCATGTAGTGCAGAGAAGAATTAACACAATCCGTTCTTAAAATGACATGAAATATCTTCCAGCAAATTGGGCAAATGATAATCAGGTTAAGAGACTACAGGAGAAAATAATAAAACTCAGCAATAAGAATGAAAGCTGGGAGTATCTAAACATTCATGAAAGATGCTATAATTAAAGAATCAGAAGCAATATTTAGACTGCTNAGAATGAAAGCTGGGAGTATCTAAACAGTCATGAAATTTGCTATAAAGAATGAGAAGCAATATTTAGACTGATTCCCCCCCTTTTTTTTCCAATGGTAGCAGAGGAGATGGCTCAAAATTTTGCTCTGAGGCGTTAAAAACTAAAACCCACGTGACCTCTAAATGGCAAAAAGAAGATGTATCCATTTTTTAAAAATCTCAGTTGATAAAATTTGCTGGGAAAAAAGTGGACCATATGAAAGTTACAGGACAAGGCAGAAGAAAATTCCCTTCTAGAAAAGTCACTGCATGGATGTAAGGGATCCAGAGAGTTCTCTGCATACAATTTTTGTATCTATTTGTCAAAAGTTACATTCAACTCTCTGAATCAAAAGATAAATGCCCTTAATTTTTTTTAGTACCAGTTATCAAAAATTATCTGAAAGTGTGTATATTGAGCCAAAAGGTTTGGTGAGAAGTCAGGATTCAGAAACATGAGTATGTAAAAAGTCCTCATATCCCCTGCAGCAGCTATGAGCTCATTACTATATTGCCCAATCTTTTGGTAGCTGTATATTAACATTTAGCTATTAATCACTGACCCCAGTGTATTCTCCAACAAATCTGTCAGCATTAACAGCAGGATTGCTCCTGTCCAATGTCAGTTGCAGAAGATGTTACCTCTTAGTCACTTGAGGCTACTTCATATTTACATTGACTTTGAAAGAAAATTGGCAACAGTAATCTTAAAATAGATGCAGGTTTTCTTAGTGGATGTAAAGCTCTAAACTGCATGTCTGAAGACATTCTAGCAGGTAATAAAAGTACCTACTTGTCTGTAGAGACGCTCCCAGCTATCCTGTGTCATCAGACGGAATAAAGAAAGGAAGGCCCAGCCAAAATTATCAAAACTTGTATAACCAAAGTCAGGATTCTTCCCAATCTTCTTGCAGCTATAGTTTTCTGGGCATTCGTTTCTAACCACAAAAGAAGTGTTAGACTTACTTGCAGTATGAGATTGCACCTGAAAGCATCCAGCATCTATATCAAGTATAGATTTCTTTAGTTTATCTGAAAGTCCATTTTTCATTATTCCCCAAGATAATTGTGCCAGACGAGCTGATTTATATCCAACAATCCTGGAAAGTCATTTGTCTAGTCAAAGAGACCAGACAGAAACTCCCCTGATGTAGGATGCATGCAAACATAGAGAGGGGAAAAATGGAAATGGGTTTACTTTTAAATAATTAATCAAGACAAGGAAAGGAGAGTTTATTGCCATCTCATGACTCATTACTGATCTGTTCCCCTCCTCTTTTATACCACTCTACATTATCATTATATTACCAGCGGCGAACAACAAAGAACATATAAAATTGTTTGCATCCTGGTACTTTAGTTCATTCTTCTTCTGATGTGAAATACCTTGGTTTTAATTTAATAGCCCCCACCACACAAACATTTCACCTTCCTGAAAAAGCATCTCTATTCCTAACAGTACACCTGGAGGAAAAACCAAGAAAGGACTAAAACTGTTCCATCCACTTACTTTGGATTTGAACTGTACCCACAAAGCAAGATTTCAGAAGATTTATTCATTCTGTAGCAGATATCTAATAAGATTAAAAAAAATAAAAATCAAGGAATCATAAAATAAGATGTAAGTGCCTACACCACTCTGACAGTAAATCAGACACTACTGCACTTTAAAAAGCACCCCAATGGACCAAATCTGTGTGAAAGTCTCCTTTCACAACGAAGGGCACACAGTGCTGTTTCTTACCAAATCTGTCCCTGTGGCAATTTATAAGAAATAAAATAATCAGCTGCACAACTCACAATGTAGGATTTTATTTGATCTCCAGTAAAAATAAGAATTTCTGCAAGAGGTAGGCAAAATCCCTGAATGATACAGATTATGTGATGGAAAAAATCATTCTGTGTGCAGTACCCCTAAAATTATGATCCCTGTGCAATGATAAAGAAGGAAATGCTTATAGAAAACTCTGCCCCGTCTATCCCACAGACTGCTAATCCTTCTCCAAATCCAAGATTCATTAATCTCACATTCAATTGTCTCACGGACTTCATATTACTACTACTTGTGCAAATAGAAGGACAGAACTGCTTGTGAGAAATGCATGCAACTATATTTTAACAAACTAACTACTAGCAACTTATTTTCCTATACAAGGTGAAATAAAGGTGGAAAAAACCAAGCCATACATAGGAAGATACAAAGATTATGTAAAGGGAGAAAAGAATAAAATTTACCTCCATTATTTGGTACATACAGCTTGGCATCCTTACATAATGCATCATTGTATGCAACATCATTGAGGACACATTTGGATGTTAAATTGCCCATAAAAAGTTGGAGGCCTATTAGAGCAAATACACTCAAGGAAGAAACAGTCAAGATCAACACATCAGTAAGTTTCTTAACAGATTCAATGAGTGAATTTACGATGACTTTCAGACCTAGGAAAATAAGATTCAATGATATGCAAAATGAGAAGAGGAATGCAGGAGCTTTCTCATTATAACAATACACAACAGTTGCAGGTATGTTAAAAACAGTGTCAATGGTTTTGTTACTTCACAATGTTAAAAGCAGGAAAATAAAGCACAAGTGGTATTTTTACTTAAATTTCCTTATTGTAACTTATTTGGCTATTACTTCCTTCTAACAAGCAATTTTGTTAGCTTGAAAATGCTAAATAAAGATGGTATCTAAGCCACTAAAAAGTGTAAGGAATATGGACAGGTTTCTGTGCCTGATTAACATTAAAACTCACATTGTGCCAATTACAGATTACAATAAAGGATAGCTTCTCCTGACCTCAGAGAATCCTGCCTTTGAAGATAATGCCTCACAGATGTCACCAGTTTAAAAGCAGAAGAACATTTATGACACTGGGAAGGGAACAAATATATGGTAGGGACCACCCAGCTGGAACACAGCTTGGTATAAAGGAGCTAGGGATTCTAGCTCCTTTATATATCCATATACTTGGAGATACTCAAAAGCTGTCTGGAAATGGTCCTGGGCAATCAGCTCTAGGTAGCCCTGCTTGAGCAGGGGTGCTGGACCAGATGACCTCCACAAGTCCTCTCCAATCTCAATCATTCTGTGATTCTGTGAAAATGAGCACTAGATAAACCACTCTGGCAGAATAACTGCATTTGGCAGAGAGTAATATCAAGGGCTTTTTTGTAAGTATTTCATTAGGAAAAAAAAAGTAAAATTACACTTAACCTCTGCTCTCCATTGTGAATATGAAAGGAAAAGTATTGATGAGTGGTTTTGATATTAAAATTAAATACTTTTCATGTTTAATTCCTGTTATAATTCCATAGCAAAATCAAAATTATATTTGTAAATACATGGAAATGTTAAAGTTAGTATACACAATGACAGCAACATATGTTAGTATATACTATGACAGCAACATATGCAACCATGTTGAGGTGTTCACATGAGGTTTTGTAGTTAGATTCTAAAATCCATACTTTGGTATCCTAATTTGTGGCATGAATTACAAATATATCAAACATATGGACAGTATATGCACAGTACTGTTGGAAATAGTATGCTCGAAACAGATAGGGGCTGTGGTTAGTAAACAAACAAACAAAAATCTGAAATACTGTCAAGCCAGCATTCTGGGAAATAAAACAGAAGATTAAGCTAATAAAGAATAACGTGAAAACAGAAATCTGTTGGT
The DNA here is from genome assembly GCA_013399075.1 of Chloroceryle aenea. Lineage (NCBI taxonomy): Eukaryota > Metazoa > Chordata > Aves > Coraciiformes > Cerylidae > Chloroceryle > Chloroceryle aenea. The sequence goes on from VWZY01004141.1 coordinate 104,414, forward strand.
ACAGACACATTATATAAAGAGATATTGAATAGGGTGTGCTGCTCAGGAAAGACAAAAGGAAGAAGACAAAGGCATTGGAGTAATTAAAACTCAGTATTAGTGATGGGACAGAAAAAGAAAAAAAAATACAAAAATTTGCCTGTGTTAAAATCATTCTGAGGAAAGATAATAAAAATAAAAATATATTCTGTTAGGATGCTGCTGAGAGTTACTAGAGACTGCATCACAAATCCCATTAACTGTCAAAAAAGTGACCAGAAAACTGAAGAACAGAAGAGGAATTAGAAATAGCACAATGCTGGACCAAGAAATTAAGAAGACCTGTTGTTCCTGACCTGGTATTACTGAAATAGCTTTCAAAGTCCTCAGTACTCTGAAAGTTCGAAGAGCTGAAATCTTGCTCGTGTTGTTAGATATAGTAGCATACCTAAAAAATCAAACCACCAGATAATTGATTGGTAAAGAACTAGGTTTTCAGAGAATATACTTAGGATTCTAACAATTTCTAGGTATCAATATAAAATAATGAGACTTTTGAATAGTGACTCTGAAAAGAAACACAAGTTTTTACTTGGTGTGGACTTGGATGCTTAGCTTTTGAAGTGTTTATCCATCAAAATGTCAATTAAATATAAAACCTTCAATGTCATAACCACATCCCTCATACTGAGGCTAATCTGATTTAGACTACATGAAAGTACACGTTGCAGCTATCTGAAAACTACACAAAATACACTTCAGAAGAAAGGAGTTGAGCAAAACCAGGTTCACAATATGTTAATTCTGGACTACATGGCTGTCTTTCTAACTTTATTTAAGTCAGCTAAGAATACTTAGAGAGGTTGTTGAATCTCCATCCTTAGAGAAACTCTAGGGCTTGACAGAACTTGACTGGATAAAGTCCTGAGCAACCTTATCCAAACTAGTCCTGCTTTTAGGATGGAGCTGGACCACATACATCATCTACAGAGCTCCCAGTCAATTTAATTTACTCTACACCTGTAATAAATTAGAATGAGACAACTGAAATCTATTCAGAAATGTCATGTGTGAATCTGCAAGGAAGACTATTTTGCTTTCAAGATTGACATTCTGTATTTGAGATGCAAATTCTGACTTGGTTTCTTCCTCATTTCTTGTCTACTTAGCTGGTTGATTTTTATAGGAATTGGAATACAAGTACAGCAGTGGTCCAGCTGGTGTATTATCCTGTCTTCAGGAGTGAGCCACAACAGATGCTTACAGAAGAGTTTAGAATCAAGGCAGTGATGCTTCCCAGATTTAATTCTTCCAGCAAATTTATAGCTCAGGGACTTCCTGAACAAGACATAGTATCCTTGTGTTAAAAAGAACCCTTAATGTGTTTCCATCCAGGATTTTGTCCAGAAGCTGAATGCAACTCAAGTTCTTTTGCATCCACAGACTCCTATGGGAATATGCCTACAAGTAGTGTTAAAAACTACTCCTGCCTTTTTTAGTCTGCCATCTGACAACTTCATTAGGTGCTTTTAGCTCTAATTGTAGGAGGGGAAAAAAAAAAAGTTCTCTTTTTGTCTCCATGCCACAGACATCAACCATGTTCTGTTCTGCATTTTTTCCCTGAGAGTTCTACTCTACTGAATTCTTCTTTGCTAGATTGTATGATCCTGCTCTGGCAGGAGAGTTGGACTCGAGGATCTCCAGGGTCCCTTCCAACCCCTGACACCCTGTGATTTTCTTATTATGTGGAATACAAGATATACACCTTGTATCTTTTTTAATTATTTCATCTTTTCAGATATCAGAAGCATAACTACATATAGTCACGAAGAACAACACAGGCCAGACAGTGAAATAACTATGTGTTCTGCTTCTTTACTTCTTACCCATAATATCCTCATTTTCTATTTCCTTCTCTGACCATGGCCACACACTGGAGTGCTGTTTTCACTCTGTTTTAACTCCAGCATCATCTTCCCAATGAGTGAAAACTCTTTCAGAGCCCTCTAGCTTATGTAAAGCTAGATCTGTTTTATCTTGAGCAACACGTTACATCCTTGGAATTTCACCTGTTACTTCTCACCATGTCATTCAACACCTTGTGACCCATTTTGGATCCATCCTCCAGTGAGTTTCATCTGATCCAGAGCACAGATAAGACAATATAAAAAGGCATTTTTGGTTTCAGCTGTCTGTGCAATCACCTCTTAACAAAGTACCTTCAAAAATTGTACTAAATTGAGAACAAGCAGCTGTAAGATGAGCTCTGCATTTAGGTTTTCCTTTAAGGTTTATTTTTCTCTTTGCAGATATGCAAAGGGTGATTCAACCACAGGAACTCTTAAGCAGATAGAATGCCAATCACTCTAAAGAACATCAGCAATATCCAATAGCTTTTTATCTGTGTGCTTCTCCCTTAAATGCAAAAGAACAACTGAGTTTTACTTACATTATAACAATAACTACAAGATCCAAGCAGTTCCATGGATCTCGAAGAAATGTAAATTCGTTCCAAACAAATCCTCTTGCTAATATTTTTATCAGTATTTCACCAGTGTATATGCAAGTAAAGGGATATCTGGGACAGAAAGCACATATTAAAGTTAGAGAAATAATATTAATGAGATTGGGACATAGGCACATTTCTACAATTTCTATGACTTAGTCACTGGATGGAGATGAAGGTAGAGAAGTAAAATAGGAAGCATCTGTTGTCTGCAGAAACATCACAGGTATAAGAGGCTGCCTTCCTGTATTTTAGTAAAATTTCCATGCAAATCTGTAATCATAAATGTTCACATAAGCATATCATACTATTTCTGGATGAAGGATAGCTCACATTTTGTTATTAAAAAAAAAAAGACTATGTTTATGTTCTAAAGCAGGCTGGAAAATGTCAAAGCTTCAACATGTTGGCAGAACAATAATAGCAAAGACTTATTTTAGTCTGTAAAGTTCGCATACTTTATATATTTATTCTGACAAATACTCTATAACTGAAAGAAATTCTACATAAAATTAAGCTATCATCACCATGCTTATCCCAAAATAAGAGGAAATAAAATTATAGAATCTCTGAGCTCCTGGGCACATTTTCAAGATTTAATTCCAGAACGTTACACTGGGTACAATGCACAGTTACAAAAGGTAATGGGATATTAAATAGATAACTTTCTAATGTGAACAACTGAACTAAAGGTATCCCTAGGAAACAGCAAGATCCAATGGAATGAACACTTATCCCTTTATACTTTTTGCATGAGCTGGCCGTGACAGACATTCAGGTTATTGCTTAAGAATGGGAGATACTAAGTCAGAATCCTGCTGTGCAATCTCTCTAAAAGCCTTAATCCTTAAAAGGAAAAATGGGGCAACCTTCTGTGTTACACCAGATGGCAAAATTAGCCAACATAGAGAAAAGGGCATCTGGTATAAGCCTCTAAGAAAAGGCATTAAAGCTCCACAAAAGACTGTGTGATTTAACACTAATAATAATCCTAAATCCCAAATCCTGGGAATAGATCACTATATTGCTGAAATTTTTCAGTCCAGCATGTTAGCATCCTTAGAAAAAGAGTGAACAAATGGCAACAGAGATGCTTACTCAGTCCAGTTGGTTTCGTCAAGAGGTTTGCTTATAGCCATGGTAACACAGTTGAGTAGCACAGTGCATATAATAAAGCCAACAAATAATGTTAATAAGAAGTTAAGGGAAAAGTGCCATATTATAAAACAATGATGTTCAGAAAAAAAATGTTGATATACATAAAAAAAAACCAAAACATGCAAATATTCAAATAATTACTTTGTTTTTTAATATGCCCAGGACTTTTCATGTGTTTTCCAAAGAAACTAGTGTCAGATCAAACTTCTGCTCAGCTGGATAAACTTCATGATTTTAAAAATAACAATAAATTATCTGCACGAGGAGATGTTTTTGGAAGTTAGGACATTAGTGGGATATAATATGTTTGGCAAAAGAGATGCAGAACATAAATTAATAAATAAATAAATCTGAGTCCTCTGCTGTCTACTGTCATTTGAAACTTTAGAAACCTCCCTTTCTTCCCAGCAGGAGCATGGAATAAAGAGAAATGGGCCACAGCTCCTTATTAACTAGGGTTTTTAAGCCTAGGAAAACCAGATGAAAAAGCTTAATTATGAATAACCAGTGTTCTTTGAAACTGGGAGTCCATATATACAAGAAACACCTGTGCTCTTCCATGAGTGCAGAAAACTTTCAAATTTTATACGACATGTGATGAAATCATACATATAAAAAAACATAGTTTCATGAAAGTTCACTTGTCACCTTTGTCTTTTAAAAACAAACATTGGCCTTACATTTAGGGTTTATTTGAAACTGAACAGCTAATTTAATAATTTCTAACAGCAGGAATAGGCATTCAAAGTCAGCCATAAGTTCCTATAAAAGGACCTATTTCTACAAGTTAATAATTCTAAATGAAAACGGATGTTTGGTAGAAAGAGCAGAAACTATTCAGCCTATGGTTTTGCACCTGCAATCCTTTGCATTTTTACAACTATGTTTATATTAAAAAAAAAGGGCACTTGAAAATATAAGAATGGGCACTCTTCAGAACTTTCTAAACTTGAGCATGAAATACATTCCTTAAGATAACATCAGCCTCCTTCAGCAAAGCATTGCCATAAATCACATCCTTCACTCTTCTATTTTGTTAAAAATATATAAGCTTATCACCACATAGTTATTGAAGAAAAAGTTCTGAAAAAAATCTAAAGTATCATATATTAGCCTCTGAATGTTGCTTCATAAAAATATCTGTAAATCTGGTGATAAAAGATGAGAGTTTTCACATTTTTACTTGTACCATGTAAGTACCTTAGCTGTTGTAAACCAAGATTCAAGAGAACTTTTTAAAGATCTCTATCACTGCCTTACATTTACATTCATATGAAGAAACAGAATGACAAAAATGGTACAGTGTAGTTTAAAACCAAAATAAAGAAAACCAATAAAAGGATATGAATGGGTCAGTACTTTAATTGCTGCTCTTCTGACTGGATTAAAAGGATCAAATGTACACAAGGCACGTGTGGCACTAAACCGGAAAATAGTCCTCCTTTTATTAATCACCAGAAAAGTCTATTAAAAAAAAGATCCATAGTATATGAAATATTATAATGAAACACAATTTTCCCTGAAAAGTAAATGTTTAGGTTTTCAATTCTTCACCTAGTACTATATCTAACTGCAGTTATCAGCAAATCTTTCCTGTATTGTCACAGAGCTGTGACCTGATGATACTACATTTTCAAAGATAAACACCAGCTATATAAAAGTTCATTATTGCCTGTGAATAAGAAGCAGTAATAGGTATGAACTTGAAGAGCAAGTGATCGTATTCACTTACTCAAAGTAATTAAAGGATACTCTTCTGGGACTGCAACAATGCTGGTAATCATACTCAAAAGTACCTTATTCTTGGATCGCTCCATAGGTTACAAAAGATTATTTCCAAAATACAGACTGTGTAGGACTGTCAGAATGCAGACTTCAGTCAACAACAGAAAGCACTTTGAAATAGCATGGAGTATATGTAATAATAAACAAAGATGATGAGACAGTACAAGAGTACTGAAAATATCTCAGATATGTCTCCCTCAAATTGTATAATATTCATAATTCAACAAAAGCATCTGCAGTAAGTCAGCAAATCCAACATGATGTACTGTTTGACAGGCACTGTTTATATGACAGTGAGCTCAGCCCCATGAACATCATAGAAATTGCTCTGGAAAACAAAGCAGCAGCTATCCCAGAATGTATTTCCTATCAAAACATATTTATCAAGTGTATCATGTTTTTATCATTAATTCTGATTGCTGACTGGACCTGAAAATACTTTTTTATTACACAACATGGGGCATACCTTAGCACCCCTGCCCAAAAGAGTAATGTTTAAAGACCTGTCTACAGAACAATAAAAAAACCCAGCATCTCCTGAATAGAGTTTTAAAATCTCTTAAGAGTTCAGTGGACAAAATTAAATAAATAAAAAAAAAGGTGGTTTTGGAAGTTTCAACCTTGTGATCACTGTAGTATGGATCAATATCTTCCAGAGGTTCCCCCACAAGCTCCACAGGAATATCCCCATACAGAGATGGCAGTTTTTTGCAGGTTTTCAGGTCAAGCTGAGGAGTAAGTTTTTCTTCTTCGACTCCTTGGTCCTTATTCTTTTGCTTAACTTTGGCTTGCTGCTTTTCTTTCTCAGCAATTCTTTCCTCGATTGCTGCCAAAGACTCACGGGTGAAAGGTCGAAAGCTGTTAGTTTCTGATGGCCAAAACAAGGGATCCATTTTTTCCTTCTCTATGTTTGTTTCCAGTGCTAGAAGTATCTCAAAAGAGAAAACTACTGACAATTAGAAAATAACAGAAATCAGCTCCAACTTAAAACTAATACCCATTGGAAAAACTATTCCTTCTGTGAAGCCATGTATAAGAAAGAGGAGAGGAGAGGAGAGTAAATACAAGTTAGTGTGGTGAAATCCTAAAAATGCACGACCTAAAGCTTGCTGAGGAAGGCAGATACAAGGCTAGAGTCCAGATCTGTTAATCTGCTCTTTCAGTTTAGTTCTAGCGTGTATTATAAGTAATTCTGAGACTCAAATTATTTCTATTCACTCCCTTGTCAATAGCCAGCCACTGAATATTGCCTGTGAGTATTTGGAGCTTAAAAAATAAAGGGTAAATTATCTGTTTAGTTTGGGTTTAGTATGCATTTAGTAGATTCTTTCACATGGAAATAAAAAATAAAAATGTGGCTCTGTGGTAGCATTTTATTTAAAAGTGCAAAATCAAATAGCTATCTGCTTAACAGAGGTTAAGAACCATCTTAAAATGAATAAATAAAAGAGAATAAAACATGTAATATTACTTACCCTGAGATGCACTGTTATAGGACTGGAATTAATAAAAGCTATGCTGTAGTCAAAGTCCTGTTCCTTTTTCAGTACTTATCCACAATACTTCCAAAAAGCTTGTTTTGACCAATCTGTGTATTTGTCAAAACTCATTTTAAGAGGTCATTTGTAAAAAAGAAAAAAAATCCACAAATTTTATACACAGTTCAGACAATGATAATAAAAAACCTTCCAGAAGCAGATATTTCCAAGTAGTTCATGAAGGAGTACTTAACCACACAAGTGAGTACATCACATTCAATTTCAGTTCACAGATGGCCTCTTCAGCTATATCAAAAAATCAGTAGCCTTTTTAGTACCTTAAAAAGACACAAATTGATATTAGCTCACAGGCCACATACAGAACCACAAAGATGTTACAGTTGGATACAGCCTGTGGGTAAAGACAGCTCTGCTGAGGTCCTGTAGGTGAAGAAGGCATCCATTACAGGCAGTGGATATCTAGTGCTATGTATAGTCAACCAAGGCTGTAGAGATACTCAGATGACCAAAGGGAGACAGCTGCTTTAGCATCAGCTAAATCTCCAGGGACAACATTAACTAAATCTCCACCGAGCGTAATGGGGAATTAAACACCTAGATCACAAACAGCTGCATTTAGACACCTAAATACAGGTATCAATCTTGCACTGGATCATTCCAGAGCTGCCCAAGCTTTCCTTGCTCTTAAACAGAGACCTCTAAAACTCTGGAGTCACCTTCCTATAAGACCCACAAGAGCAGAACTGGATGTCAGCCAAAAAAAGGTGGTCTGCACCAGCTATTTCAGATTTCAAACGTTACATCCAATCTGATCACCATATAAAACAGGATGCAGGGATCTGAAAATTCTGGATATTAGACCAAGCTCATCATCACCATGGCTGCAAGAGACGTGTGCTGTAATGAACGCCCATTATTAAAAGTAATAACTTTTATTCCACATAAAAGGTGATTTAAAAAAAGAATTAAAACACTGCATTATATGTAGGTCAAATGTTCTTCTATCAGATGAGCCACTGTTCATCTGGAATAAGATAAAATGAGAAGGCAGCTCATATATTAGGTGTTCTAGGAACTCTCTCTTTTCAGTGTTGTACAATACCTTGCAAAAAGCTACTGCTATTTGTTTCAATAAAGAGAAAATACTTCTGCTCTCTGATCACCATTTTCTTCTCTTTACCTAACAATGATTAGCAACAGGTTTAATAGATTTTAGTCCTTTGTAGAATCAAACTTGGGACATTTTACTGGAGTACTGCTGTTTCTAAACTACATGGTGATTTCTTGCACCTAGCACTTTGTCTACCACTCCCTGCTTCCCACTTGCCCCCCCACCCCAACAAAAATCTTGTGTTTGGATAAATACTTACCAGTGGGATTTGTTTATTTGCTTGTTGTTGTTGTTTTTAACAAATATACAGTGTCATTCACAATATCAATATAATGAAGACTATTCACTTATTCCTTCCAGAATCAGAAGTGTATGCAACAGGTTAGGCTGTGCATTACTTCAACATCCTAAAAAAAAAAAAAAATCACTCACCAGCATTTTTGTGATTATAAACATTTCAGATTTGTGCAGGCAAAGAAATTCCACTCTGTCAAGATATGTACAGCTCAGATCAGATAGTACTAAAGCCTAAAGAGGAGTACTGTGCATAAACTGATTTAAATAACCAACCTGACAAACATTAGTCAGCAATTGATATGAAAAATGTATTAATGTGGAGTAAAATGTGATACTGACACATGTATACTATAGGAAAAGCTCTGTGCTTACAGTATTTAGCAGTTTAACATTAAAGGCATCTTTTCTTATACAAGTGCCACCTGTACCTAAAATAAAGCCACATCTAAGACTTAAAAACACATCAGCACATATTTATACACAGACTTGTATACATGCATCCCTTAATACTTTGATCAAACACAGATTTAAATTAAGAAAATGAGCAATTCAGATTTAGCATAGTATAGAAATATTTAACAAACCCAAAATACTTACAACACCTCCTTCAAAATGGAAAAGCTTTGCATGGATTTCTTAAGCCAATTCCAGCTAGTCTGGATCTTCAAAGAGACAGAATCTCTTCATCTTCTCACCTTCCCCAGCCTATTCAAAAGAACATTCTCCTATGTAGGTAGCTCCCATGCAGAAAGTTTTCTTTTGTATCAGGATGCCTGGGGGAGGGATGGAGGGAGGAGCTCCATTGCTCTTGACACCAATACATTTGTGATCTCACTGGAATACTACTGTAAAAAAAGGAAAAAGTGCCTGGATGATACTTTGGAAGAATAATCACCAAATTTATTATTATTATTTTAAAATATAGATGTAAATCAGAAATATGTATGTAAAAACCTATGAAAGCAAAAGCTGTCCTGCTTCATGGTTCTTTTTGAGGTTTTAACCACCTGAACTTTCCAGCATATATTAAATATTGGCACAAATTTTGCCCTTCATTACAAGCTTTTGGTTAGAAATTAGTTGCATATTGCTATTTTTCATTCCTCAAGTTCTACTTTTTATTATTCCCAGGCTATGATGCATATTATTATACCTTATAAAGACATAATCTCAAATATACTCCTATATACAAGATCAGAGGCCAAAATATATTCAGTATCACATTATGCTATAACTTCCATTAAAACATGCAAAATATCAGCTATTTCAGATGAGGTTACTTAACTAAAAGTTGTGGATAGAGCCTCATAGCAACAGGTATTGGATAGTAACAGGTATACACTAATGGTAAGCACTATTGCTAAGTGCAGTTATCTCTCTTGCAGTTACAGTAACAGAACCCATTACTGTCCAAAAATTATTTTACTTTTTATTGTATAAATATTATCATCTCTCCTGGTAAGAGACTGTGGGTTTTGCTGGAATACTTCTACTGAAGGAGCTATTCTCTCCTTAAAAGCCAGGCAGCCCTAATGCATGCAAACAGAAAAACAAATGTGATCAAACACTTTGCCTGGTAGGTATCATCAGCAAAGGAAACAACTAAGGATGGTTTTAAAGAAATAAAGTTGTTAATTGTTTTGTGGTGCAAGCAACAATAAGGCATTTTAAGTTCCAGTGTAAGTTATTTTTCCAGAAAGCAATAATATGCTCTCAAGAGAAGTTCAATTAAGAAAACAGGATTTGAAAGATCAGTACAGCATTGCTCTATAATGGCACTACATCTGCTCTGTCAAAAGGCACTGTATCAAAAGCAGCCACATTTTATAATGTTGTACCAGCTAATATAATTAAAACAACAAAAATATTCTTACCTGGACTTTCTGTTGTATCTCCTTTATCCATCTGCCCCTGCGAAAAATGGGGCACAGGGAGCAAAGACAGAAAAGGGTGGAATAGTTGCATCCCTACCATGCTGTAGTATCTATAGTCAGAAGATTTTTGTCTGTAGCTGGTGAAAGAAAACCTTAGGGCTTGCATCTAAGAGCAAAACCTTGAGGCAAATAACTTTCCTTGTGTTACCATGTATATTTGCTTTCTCCTATTAGGAAGGCAGTTTCTGAACGGGTATGGAGGGAGCAGAAACCTAGCTTCAGAGTAAGAACATTGTTTTCTTCCCTGTTTCAGTCATCATTACTCAGTATAATGAAGGAAAAAAAGTTTTAAAAAAGCACTGAAGTTTAATAAAAAAAGATCATGTCCATTACAGAAATGAGTCTGTTAATTTAGTATCCATGTTATTGACATGTACAACACTGCACAGTTAATGGAAGAGACAGATACTCTTTCCTTTTTATTGCCAGAGGACAAGAATAATAGTTTTTTCTAGGTAACATTAGTACACCCCCATTAGTCTAATGACTAAGAGCTTGCAGATAGCAAGAGCTGAAAAAAACAGATTTTTTTCATAATTAAATGTATCTAATGACAGTGCCAGAACTGTAACCACGAGACACTGCTTTAAATTCCCAATCAGACAACTAAAGATATCAAGGCATTTGACAGTTCATGCACTTTGCACAACCCTCTTATCCTTAAATTCTATTCAGCCACCTCATCTGCTACATGAGGGAAATACTCTCATAAACTACAGAGAAATACTCCTAGAAATCTGTGCCTCCCATATTCAGTGCTTACAGCCCATAAATGATATTTCTTAGAAGTTTCTGTACTGGAAGCAGTTCATTGCTCAGCAATAAAATTTCCCACTCCTTGGTAGTTCAAGCATTTGCATGGGATACACTTGCAATGAAATTTGCAGATTTCTGTTTGCTACAGCTGTAGCTTCAGAGAATTTGTGATCCTCCCTCCTGTCTGTAACCCAAACTGGCAGACAGGGAGAGAGGCAAGCCCCCAGTTTGGGAAACACTATAATCTCTGACATATTGCATTAAGAGCTGTCTTTAAATAATGCAAACACATTTTGAAGCAGCTGGCCAGAAGGTTCAAGATTCTCTTTCATTTCAAGACCTAGATGAGATTCTAAGAATGTCTCTTACAAAATATCACATCCCTGGAAAAAGAGTAATAGGAGACAGCATGAAAAAAGAAAAGTAGTGGAAAAATAGATCTTTGCTATACTTGGAATGTAGAATAACTAAATATTACCTATACAGTAAAACCAAAACACATAGAGAAATGATTATATTATACAAAATATCAAAAGGCAGGAGTCTGTCACAGAAAAAAATGAGGGGCTCTGGCTAATGAGCATTTCTGGGATGAACTAAAGGTGTGCTCTAATCCCTATTAGAATATAATTTAATAGCATGAATTACACAATGTATTTATCATAATTTATTGTAAAAAAAATTATTATAAAATATTTATTTATCATCATTTCTATGATTGCCATTTCCCTGTTTGCATGCTGCAGAATGAAATCGGTCACATGGACATGAAATGTGGTAAATAGCTAAATGGCTTTACAGAATGACAGGAAATAGCTTTTATAGTAAGTACACATTAAACACAGCTACACAAAGTAGCTTTCTGCCTAATGACCTAATGTACACTGAATAAGTCTGAAAATTAGCTCAGTGCCTGAAGTTCACGTTATTCCATCTGTTTCTTCCTAGCATTCTGAAAACAAAAGTCTTAGTAATTTGGAGGACTTTATATTTTTCAAAAGTAAGATGCTAAGAGCCTGCAAAAAACTCCAGCTACGCTCTCTGAAAGACTTCCAGCTTTTCTTATGCAATCTTGCTGATACAGCTTTGTTCTTAAAGCCTCACCTTTTATCGTGGGTCTCCAAACCCAAGCAAGAAATGACAAGTGCGAGAGCACTAGAAAAGATGAAACCATTTGGTTTCCTATCTGTTTCTTACTGTAGTTCCCTGGAAGATTAAAAGTCTAATCTTCAACATGTTAAGAATGCAACTTGTAAAGATTAACAGACTGGCTTTACAAATTAAAACCAAACAAAATGGATATGCTAGTGAACTGGAATATTTAGTAGTTAATGTGAGAAAGCAAATTTAAAAATGAAGGTAATGCTGAAATGTTTAAATTAAATTAAAACAGAACAAGATAAAAAGACAATTTTCAAATGAAGTTAATGATGAAATAATTTCTCTCTCTCTCCCTTCTCCAAAGCCTCCTGGATTTCAGTAGCTAGCTGGGATATCCCATTTACCAAAATGGCTTGAAATTTTAGTTTCTTCCTGTACTTCCAGCTGCCATCACACCAGTGCCATACGTCCTACTTACTATAACTGGCACTTATTAAGAGTAGACGTGGGGGTCACTGTTCTGCTGTCATATCTGTAGAGCCCCTTGCTCATATGTGGCTCAGCTGTGCCCACTGCCTTAGGGACTCAAGGTTTCTCCACTGGCAGAGAGGAGCGAGAGTTCCACTGCCCCATCCAGCAGTCAAAACCAGAAGGGCTGTAAACTCACTTGCAGTATTTTTCATTAGATTTCTACAAATATTCCCTCAAGTGTGAGAAAAATAATACAGGAGGTTTGAGGATCTGCCTGCCTGTCGTCTAAAATCACAGCTTTATTCCAGAGGATATTCTGCAACTTTTCAGGGCTTAATCCAGCAGCACGAGGCAGTTACAAGAACCACAGCAAAGGCTGTGTTTATGGGAATGTATTTTTGTGCCTTTTACAGCAGATCTTGGACACCAGTGGGCTGGATTACTCAAATGCCTTCCTTATGCAGAGATGTAGAATATGTTTTCCCAGGATAATTTAGTCATACAGGAAAACTGAACAGGATTTACAATCACCAAGTTTCACATCCCATAAAACACAAACTAAACACAGTAATTTCAAACAGCTACATCTGAGACATGCCTATAAATTATACATAGGCTATAATACTTCTGGTTTCAAGCTTTGTAGAACATACAGTGACCTCTGGGGATTTTTTTTCCAGAGATCACCATGTTAAAAAGCAGGTCTACTTCATATCTTGAATTTTTGTAGCTCTTACCCCAACTACAGAACCTGTTACAGATTTTCCTGAGGATTAAAGAGGTCCTTGCTTATGGAAAACATTTTCTACCTGTAGTTGTATAATTATATTTTAAGAAATGAGGTTAGAACTTGTGTCCTAAAGCCAACTTGTTCATGCTTTATCCCAAAACAGCATCAACTCTGCTGATGTAATTCCTGGAGCTATTTGCCTCGTCTCTGGTTACAACAGATGGTGATTCAATAACCTTCACTATTCTCACTGACAAAAAACGGTTTCTCTTGCACTTTGCATGAATTTCCTGAACTGCAATCTCAGCCTTTTACTGAAGATCAGTTTATTCCACATTTCTTCTTATTTATTTGGAAACTACTCTCGTGATTCATCTTCTTTTCTGTAGACAAACTGTGTGAGCTTTACATTGTGATTCACACCTCTCAGGCTCCAAATTATTCTTACACTTTATTTCCAAATCCTTTCAAATTGGGGTGTTTTTTGAAAGCTGTGACTCTCAGACCTCACAAAAAGGTAGTGAGCAGCAGACAGAAGAAGATGAAAAATTCTATAACATTCTTGAACCTACTATTAAGAAAATACCATATTTATACTCTTAGTTATTACAATGGTTATTAACCCAACACTTCCTTACATTCTGGGCATTTCCATCCTCACTTCTCTCTATCCCAACATCCTGGCTTCAGTCCTGAGACCTGTTTGGTTCTTCACCACTTCCTTTTTGGCTCAACAGCTGTTTGCTGACTCCAGTGTTCTCAGAACAGCCAAAGGTGATTAGATTTTCATGGAAGCTGAAACAGAATCCCTGGACTCATACATACATTATGCCTTTTTCCTTCCAAAACCAAAAGCAAATAACTAATATTATGAACTTAGATCATCTTACCTCTTTCCTGAAATGACACAAACACAATGACAGGCTGACAGGCTTATTGAGTAACAAAGAAAAATCTTACCTACAATATTTTTTGTGCAATAATTTCTTTATTTTTAGCTTGATAAACATACACACAGAAACAAGAAATTGACCACTATTACAATACTCATAGTTCTAGCAGTAAATGTGATCTCTGCTGGACTAGGCAACCCCCAGAGATCCCTTCCAACCTCAATTATTCTGTGATACAGTGGGATCACTGCAAGTTTTTCCTCCTTAAAGTAATAAACTGTTGATCTGCAAGGTTGAAGAAACACTGTATTATAAATATCAATAGCATCAACCATCCATAAAAAGTTCATTGGTGCACAAAGATAAAAAAAAGAAGGAAAAGTAATTTTTAAATGGCATAGTAATGTAAAAAGTGAAGGTTTCTTGTCCATAAAGAAATTTCAGTCTTAAAATAAATGTGCAAAAGATGATGACTGCCCTTGATGACAGAATATTAACTCTACTAAATGAGTAAGCCAGTGGTGATTATGTATAATGAATTGATGATTAGCATTTATGAATGACATTATTATTCCATTCTATCAAAGAATAACACAAAAACAACTTAAGGATTTCAGTATCTTTAAGAGAAAACGGGAAATTAAAGTATGCATGAAAATGATGGCATTATGAAAAGTCATCAGCCTCTTAATGGTCTAATGCACACTGAAAAGCAGCAAGGCACTTTGCTCAGTATTTACTTGCAGAGAAAACTTAACGCTGCCTCATTCTTCTCCAGTCCAGAATCCAATAAAATTACATAACTTTATGCACGACAGCATCTGAAACACTTTGAAAAGTACCACTGGCTTAAAGCCAGTACAGAACTAAGCTCTGGAAAACACCCAACAAACAACCAACCCCCCAAACCCCAACAAACAACTACCTTAATATTGCCTTTGCAAAAAAACCCCAAGAATATTAAACAATAAATGCATTTCACATTTGTCTTAAATTATATGCTGTCCACTGGCTTAATAAGATAAAAAAAGAGATAGTGCAGTTACAGAAGGACTTTGGTCAAGGCATATCTCATTTAAGAATGCCTGTGCATTCAGAAAATGGGATCTGCTTCAAGATCAAAATAAGCAATGTTTAAATTAGCAGAAATAATTAGACATTGTTTTCTACTAATTGTAACAAGCAGCACTAAACAAGAATGAATATCTGAATGAATCTTTTTTCCTTATCCTTTTACACTTCTCAGTAATTTTTTCCCCTAATTAACTATTAGCACCTTTACTGTTCTACTATAACAAACTAAGCTGTATAAAAAGAGGTGTGCCAAGAAGACAGTCCATACACAGCTTCATACAGATCCTCACCCAGAAGAGGACCACTGCAGCAGCTGAACACCTTTTGCAGTGAAAAAATTCAAGTGCCAAAGAGATACTTAGGAGCTGAGGAACATCTCAGGAAAAAATAGTATTCAATTTCAACCCACCATATAACCATTTTCAGGAATACTTTTTCATTAGGCAAAGCAACATGATCTTCCCTGGTCCTCTGGGGAGCATAGTTGAGTCTTTGATGATCTGCTCAGTGGGGCAGCCTCAAACAAGGTGCAAGCCAGGATCTCACCTTTGAGCACCAGTCCCGCACCATGGACCCTTAAAGAGAAGGTGGACCTGGTCAGCACAGCAGGCTGCTCAGCACAGCCTGCCACACGCTGCCTCAGGCATTGAGCACCTCAGGTCCTTCTCTGAACGCCCCAGCCTCCCGCCGGGGTGGGGGGACAAGTGACCTCACCCCGCAGGCCTGGCCTCTGGGGCACCAGAAGAGGAAACACCCCGTGAGCTGCAGCTCTGAGGGGAGGGACCGTGGGGAAGTACAAGTCTTATGAGGAGCAGCTGAGGGACCTCGGGTGGTGCTGCCTGGAGAAAAGGAGGCTCAGGGGAGACCTCGCTCCCTGCCAGGGGTTGGAACCACGTCGGTTTGGGCTCTTCTTACAAGGAGCAAGCGACCGGACAGCAGGAAATGGCCTCGGGTTGCACCAGGGGAGGTTTAGGTTGACACGAGGAACAATTTCCTCCCCGCAAGGGTTGCCAGGAGACTCGGTGATCTGCAAGGGGTCCCTCAACCGAAGCGACCCCCAGACACTGACCGCCCT